>JAJUPC010000264.1:0-483705 GCA_023614405.1 Avena insularis
ATAGTGATTTTACGCATCTCGGTTTTGCTTTTAGGGGTGCCATATCATCATACATTTGCTTGTTGTGCGTCGTGACATCGTTGGTGATCTAAGCTCGCGTCTCTAGTCTGATGCAGCCTAGGACCAGCCGCAATTACCGTCGTTGAGCATTCTTTCAACTTTTGCATTGCTGTTTTGATAATTGCTAACCCCTTGCTAAGCCTTCGAGCTCCACGGATATTCTCCGTGCGGTGTCTCGACCACAGTAATCGCTCGGTTCAATCTCTGGACCTTGATCCTCGCGGTTGCACATCGCCATTTCACATTGTTTGGTAAGAACTTGTAAGAGCTTACATTATATTGCTTGGCAGTTAGCGTGACTTCCACCATATTTCATACTATATACCTATGCTTTTTAAGGACTAACCATGATAGATACTTCGCGGAACCCTGCCACAATAATGAACGAAGAACTACATGCCCACTTCTCTGCGCTCTTGGTGATCGGCCCGAAAGGCGTGAATCTGGCGCCTAGGGAGTTTGACACCAAGCTCCTGCGCGTGAACAAGATCGATGGACTCGAAATCCTTCAACGCCAAGCAGCGTTCGGTTCAAGGAGCTTTTGAACAGATTACCCGCACTTCCGCACCCACATGGCGCCTGGCGCGCATTCCGATCCGCAGGTGAATTTGCTGGTTCCTGCCGCCAGCGCGCGATGTGGACATCCCTACTATTGATACAACCGTTGTTTTCACCTGCAACACATACAAGGACCCATCACAAGATATCACGCAAACAACTTAACTTCTCAGTACTTTCGTTTCTTGGAACTATTCTCACATACATGAGAATATGATGATGCTGCCCTAAATCAGATGTATTTCTTACTCTTAATGATGGACCAAGCATGGATGAGAGGGACAAGCATTGGAGCATGGCCATGCATGGAGATGGCTGACAAGCATGTGATGATCAAGAAGGCCACGGATGAAAGATTTCGAACTTTGAGGCCTCCATAATGAAGAAAAAGAAGGCTTGGACAGAAATATTCAAGATCAATACTTTACGAATTGTCCATAGCTTAATATGGTGCTGACACCTTTATTTTGGGCCAGGCCCATGTAATTTTCATAGGATTTTAATTAGCCACTTTTTAGAGTCCGTATTTGAGGAAAAGGAATTTTAGGGTTGGATTAAACACCACTTCCATGGCTGGCGAAACCCTACCTTCGCCATAAATACTATAACCGACCCCCTAGACTCGGATTTTGTTTAGACATTAAGTTAGCCATAATCCTTAACCATGAGGCTCGGCGTCGCGAGAAGGCCTCTTGTACTTCGCACCTATTCAGGATCCCACCTCTTCAATAAAGCTTTCCTCTTAATTCCGCAATATCTTGATTGCAATATTGGTTCTTACATGTTCTCGATTTCAGGTAGGAATTAAGACCAGGAGATTGGCCTAGCGATTGCATTGGCGCTCGTGCTCGCACGTGATGTGGACATCCCTACTATTGATACAACCGTTGTACCTACAACAACACACATACAAGGACCCATCACAAGATCTCGTGCCAAACAACTTAACTACTCAGTACTTTACGTTTCTTGGAACTATTCCTCACATACATGAGAATATGATGCTGCCTAAATCAGATGTATTTCTTACTCTTAGGAATGATGGACCAAGCATGGATGAGAGGGACAAGCATTGGAGCATGGCCATGCATGGAGATGGCAGCAAGCATGTGATGATCAAGAAGGCCACGGATGAAGATTTGAACTTTGAGGCCTCCATAATGAAGAAAGAAGCTTGGACGAAATATTCAAGATCAATACTTTCTGAATTCGTCCATAGCTTAATATGGTGCTACGACACCTTTATTTTGGGCCCGCCCATGTAATTTTCGCAGGATTTTAATTAGCCACTTTTTAGAGTCCGTATTTGAGGGAAAAGGACTTTTAGGGTTGGATTCGGCCACCACTTCCATGGCTGGCGAAACCCCTGCTACCCATAAATACTCTCCATAATCGACCCCTAGACTCGGATTTTGTTTAGACATTAAGTTAGCCATAGTCTTAACCGCCAAGGCTCGGCGTCATGAGGCCTCTTGTGCCGCACCTATTCAGGATCCACCTCTTCAATAAAGCTTTCCTCTTAATCCGCAATATCTTGATTGCAATATTGGTTCTTACTTGTTCTCGATTTCAAGTAGGAATTAAGACCCTCGTTAGTCGGTGATCGTGTTCCCTTGAGGATTGGTAACCTCGAGGAGATTGGCCTAAGCGATTGCATTGGTGCTTCGTGCTCGCGTGTAGTCGGATCGTCAAGCCGAACTCCACCAAATCGATTATCGCCATCTCATCGAAAGATCGGACACCTTTGCCCTATCAAGTGGTATCATTTCAGGTTGCTCGGTGAGATTTTACTGTTTTCGTAGATTAGATCTGTTTTACCTATAACCCACGAAAAAGTCAAAACACGATTAGAGTTTAGATCCATCCTATAAGCAATCGCACTCGCATTATCTTTTCAGTTTTGCATTGTTGAATTTGTGTCTACATCGTCGCGTCGAGTTCTTTGGTCTTAGTGTCTCGTCCTTAGAGTTTGAGTTCTGATCATAATAGTCACGCCACACTCATAGATCACATACCATATTAGCCACCATATTCGCGCCATATACCTGCCACCATAAACCCTAAGACTCCGCCACACGCCTTCCTACCACCACAGATCCGATCAGTTTTCTGCCGTGAGTGCAGTCAGGTAAGTTGTTTTGTCCTAGTTATTTCTTTTTACTTTCCTTCTTTGTTGTTTCCGTGTTAAGCTAAAGTCCGTGTCGAGCTAAGAGTTCGGTCGTAAGTCCAGAAGGAGAGCAAAAAAAAAAAATTGTCTATACTGTTTTTCGACCCCGGGGATCACTTTTCTCCATCGGTCGTTATAGCAACATTTTTTTGGCGCCTGCACGCTTTCCGGAGCAAAATAAAAAAAAATTCGATTTTTTTTTGGGGCTAACCTATTTTTAGACCCGTAGATCAGTTTTAGACACTTTCGCCATCATAGTGATTTTCCACCTCTCGGTTAAGCTTTTAGGTGCCATATCATCATACATTGCTTGTTGTGGCTTCGTGACATCGTTGGCGATCTGGGCTCGCGTCTCTAATGCAGTCTAGCCTAGGACCAGCCTGATCCCGTCATTGAGCATTCTTTCAACTTTTGCATTGCTGTTTTGATAATTGCTAACCCCTTTGCTAAGCCTTCCCGAGCTCCACAGATATTCTCCGCGTGCGGTGTCTCGACTCACTGTAATCCTTGGTTCAATCTCTGGACCCACTGATCCTCGCGGTTGCACATCGCCTTTTCACGCTGTTTGGTAAGAACTTGTAGGCTTATATTGCTTGCCGGATTACGTGCCTTCCACCTATTTCCGTAGTATATACATGCTTTTTAAGGACTAACCATGACGGATACTTGGCGGAACCGCCACAATGTGAGCGAAGAACTACATGCCCACTTCTCCGCGCTCTTGGTCGGTCGCGCGAAGGCGTGGATACACGCCTAGGGAGTTTGACACCAAGCTCTCCAGCGCCGTGGACAAGATCGATGGGCTCGAGAAATCCTTCAACGCCAAGCTTGGTTCGGTTCAAGGAGCTTTTGAACAGATTGCGGCACCCTCACCCACATGGCGCCGCGCGCGTTCCGATCCGCAGGTCGGACTCTTTGGTTACGTTCGGCATGCGCACTGCGACTTGCGCTAGCGCGCCTTAGACTTCGCGCGGCTGCGGCGTTTTCTGCTAGAGAACGACGGTACGACTACTACTCGACGACGGCGATTTTGGAGGAGGTTGAACAACCTCCACATGTACCTCTGGCGTCCCGACATTACCACCCATAGCGCCGACCACGATGCGTGATGATGAGCATGTTGCAAAGCTTAAATTGAATATTCCATCTTTTGAGGTAAATATAATCTGATGCATATCTTACATGGGAGATGGAAGTTGAACAACGTTTTGCATGTTTAAAATATCACGAGAATATGCGTGTTAGTGCTGCTACATGTGAATTTACTAAATTTGCTTCTCTTTGGTGAGTACGAGTATTGTCGTTTAAATCCTACTACTATTCCTAGTACTTGGACTACTCTAAAAACTGCTATGCGTGTTCGTTTTGTACCTCCCACTTATCAACGTGATTTACTAAAGAATCTGACACGTTTAGAGCAAGGGAAAAATTCTGTACAAGAGTATTATCAGGAATTGCAAACGGGGATGGTTGTGTGGTCTTGTTGAATCTAATGAACAAATGCTTGCACGTTTCTTTGGTGGATTAAACAAGGACATTCAGCACATATTAGATTATAAGGAATATAATTCTATCACTTTCGTTTGTTTCATCTTGCTTGCAAAGCTGAGCGTGAAGTCTGAGGATACCAAACACCATGGAGGAGGACTAATAATTCTGCATTCGCACATCCTCTTGGACATCCCGACAATCGGCGCCTCCTCGTGATTAGCCACCACTACTACCATCCAAAGGCCACCACAAGATTTCCGGCTGCTCCTGCTCCACCTTTCGTAGTGCATCTTCTATGGCTTCCACGGGTAAGACAAAGGATATACAATGCCGCAAGTCTTTGGGGTTTTGGTCATATTGAAGACGATTGCACAACCTGGCGATGTGATGATGGTCTTGAGAAGATGGTCAATCTGATTCAGCGGTGACTTGATGAAGATACACTAGCCCTTATTTCTCGAAATGGAGACAATTACGATCTTTGATGAAGAGCTAGAGGTAATGGGAGCTGAAGCTGCTGATCAATACAAGAGCTTAATTACTAGCGTGTGTTGAGTGTGCAATTGAGCAAATCTGAGCAAGATCAACACCACAACCTGTTCCAAACCGTGGTGTTGTCAAGGAAAAACTATCTGGATCATCATTGATGGAGGGAGTTGTAATAATCTGGCCGGTGTGGACATGGTAGAAGCTTGCGCTTCCAACAAGACAACGCCCACATTCATATTACATCCAATGGTTTGAGAGTTCTCGCAAGATCAAGGTAACAAGAGAATGATGCAGCGTGCATTTTACTATTGGTAGATATTCTGATTTTGTTGATTGTGATGTTGTACCTATGCAAGCTTGTTCTTTGTTACTTGGTAGACCATGGCAATTTGATAGAGAATCTGTTCATAATGGCAAAACTAATCACTATTCTCTTATGCATGATGGAAAGAAAATTGGTCTAAAACCTATGACTCGAACAGATTTTAAAAGATGATCTTGCTAGAGCTAGTAGAGCTAAAAGGAGAAAAATAAAAGTGAGAATCAGATTGTTGCTGCAGATTTTATACCACCAAGAACACTAAATCTGATTCTACATGCTACTGAAATTAGTTTGAAGAGTCCATGTATGCTTGCAAAGAAAATTGATATTGCTGAACTAGATGTAAACAATACTCAATGTTATGCAATTGTCTGCAAAGAGGTTTTGTTTTCATTTGAGGATATGCCTCCTTCTTTGCCACCGCTATTGCTAACCTTTTGCGAGAATATGAGGGCGTCTTTCCATTGAGTTGCCACGGGACTACCTCCTATTAGAGGAATTGAGCACCAAATTGATCTAATTCTGGTGCCACATTGCAACCGGCGCCATATAGAACCAATCCGGAGGAGACAAAGGAGATACAACGCCAAATTCAGGAACTACTCGGCGGAGATCATATTAAATGAGTCCCTTAGCCCTTGTGATGTTCCTATTATTTTGGTACCTAAGAAAGATGGTTCTTGGCGCATGTGTACTGATTGTAGAGCTATCAATAATATTACTATTCGATATCGTCATCCTATTCCACGTTTAGATGACATGGTTGATGAATTGAGTGGCTCTACCATGTTTTCTAAAGTTGATTTGCGTAGTGGTTACCACCAGATTCGTATGAAATTAGGAGATGAATGGAAAACAGCATTTAAAACTAAGTTAGGTTTATATGAGTGGTTAGTAATGTCGTTTGGTTTAACTAATGCACCTAGCACTTTCATGAGATTAATGAGCGAAGTTTCGTGCTTTCATTGGGCGTTTTGTGGTAGTCTACTTTGATGATATTCTGATTTATAGCAAATCTTTAGAGGATCATTTGGACCATTCGTGCTGTTTTCAATGCTGCGTGATGCGTTTGTTTGGTAACCTTGCGAAGTGCACCTTTTGCACCAATCGAGTTGCGTTTCTTGGCTATGTTGTTACATCACGAGGTATTGAAGTGGATCCAGCCAAGATTGAAGCTATTGAAATTGGCATGACCCAAGGCGGTCACACAAGTGAGGAGTTTTCTTGGCCTCGCTGGTTTTATAGGCGCTTTGTCAAAGACTTTGGATCAATTGCCCGCTGAATGAGCTTACCAAGAAGGATGTGCCCTTTGTTTGGGGCGATGCACAACAACGCCTTCGTCATATTGAAAGATAAGCTAACACATGCTCCCTTACTCCAACTTCTTGATTTTACTAAGACTTTTGAGCTTGAATGTGATGCTAGTGGAATTGGTTTGGGAGGGTGTTATTACAAGAGGAAAACCTGTTGCATATTTTAGCGAGAAATTGAGTGGGGCTAGTCTGAACTATTCTACTTATGATAAAGAATTATATCGTTGGTTCGGACATTAGAAACTTGGCAACATTATCTATGGCCTAAGAATTTGTTATTCATTACGATCATGAATCTTTGAAGCATATTAGTAGTCAAGCTAAGTTGAATCGCGTCATGCAAAGTGGGTTGAATTTATTGAGTCTTTTCCTTATGTTATCAAACACAAAAGGGTAAAGATAATATTATTCTTTGATGCTTTGTCGGCCGTTATGCTTTGTTATCTCAACTTGACTTCAAAATATTTGGATTGGAAACTATTAAGGAACAATATGTGCATGATGCTGAATTTAAAAGATGTGTTGCAGAATTGTAGAGATGGTAGAACTTGGAACAAGTTTGTCTTCAATGATGGATTTGTGTTCGTGCTAACAAACTATGCATTCGGATAGTTACATTCGTCTTTTGTTATTCTGAGGCGCATGGAGGAGGATTGATGGGACACTTTGGTGTCGAAGGCGGAGGATGTTCTTGTTGCACACTTCTTTTGGCCCGTGTCGTCGAGATGTTGAGAGATTTGTGGCACGCTGCTACTTGTCAAAAGCTAAGTCTCGCCTTAATCCACATGGTTTATATATGCCTCTTCCTGTTCCTAGTGTTCCTTGGGAGGATATTTCTATGGACTTTGTTTTGGGATTGCCACGAACACGAAGGGAGGGATAGTATTTTTGTTGTTGTGGATCGGTTTTCTAAGATGGCACACTTTATTCCTTGTCATAAAGCGGATGATCTGCATATTGCTGATTTGTTCTTTCATGAAATTGTTCGTTTGCATGGTGTACCAAATACTATTGTTTCTGATCGTGATACTAAATTTCTTAGTCACTTTTGGAGATGTTTATGGGCTAAGTTGGGGACTAAATTGCTGTTTAGTACTACATGTCATCCCTAATGATGGACAAGCAAGTAGTAAATAGAACTTTGTCTACTATGTTGCGGGCTGTTTTAAAGAAGAACTTAAAATTGTGGGAAGAGTGTTTACCTCATATAGAATTTGCTTATAATCGTTCGTTGCATTCTACCACAAAGATGTGCCCATTTGAGATTGTGTATGGTTTTGTTCCTCGTGCACCTATTGATTTATTGCCTTTACCTTCTTCAGTGCAACATAATTTGGATGCTACTGTAGCGCTGAAATGATATTAAACTTGCATAAGACTACTAAATATAACATTGAACACATGAATGCTAAGTATAAAATTGCTGGGGATAAAGGGAGAAAGCATGTTGTGTTTGATGTTGGCGATCTTGTTTGGTTATATTTGCGTAAAGATCGTTTTCCTGATTTCATGAAGTCTAAGTTAATGCCACGTCTGCTGGTCCCTTTAAGGTGTTAGAAAATAAATGATAATGCATATAAACTTGAGTTGCTGCGGACTTTGAGTGCAGTTAGTCCTCGTTTAACATTGCAGATTTGAAGCCTTACTTTGGTGAGGAAGATGAGATTGCGTCGAGGGCGACTTCAATTCAAGAAGGGGAGCATGATGTGGACATCCCTACTATTGATACAACCGTTGTACCTACAACAACACACAAGGACCCATCACAAGATCTCGTGCCAAACAACTTAACTATCAGTACTTTCGTTTCTTGGAACTATTCCTCACATACATGAGAATATGATCTTGCCTAAATCAGATGTATTTCTTACTCTTAGGAATGATGGACCAAGCATGGATGAGAGGGACAAGCATTGGAGCATGGCCATGCATGGAGATGGCAGCAAGCATGTGATGATCAAGAGAAGGCCACGGATGAAGATTTCGAACTTTGAGGCCTCCATAATGAAGAAAGAAGGCTTGGACGAAATATTCAAGATCAATACTTCTGAATTAAGTCCATAGCTTAATATGGTGCTCGACACCTTTATTTTGGGCCAGGCCCATGTAATTTTCCAGGATTTTAATTAGCCACTTTTTGGAGTCCGTATTTGAGGAAAAGGACTTTTAGGGTTGGATTAATTACCACTTCCATGGCTGGCGAAACCCCTTTAATATAAATACTCCTCATAATCGACCCCTAGACTCAGTTTTGTTTAGACATTAAGTTATCCATAGTACTTAACCAAGGCTCGGCGTCGCGAGAGGCCTCTTGTACCGCACCTATTCAGGATCCCACCTCTTCAATAAAGCTTTCCTCTTAATCCATAATATCTTGATTGCAATATTGGTTCTTACTTGTTCTCGATTTCGGGTGAATTAAGACCCTCGTTGGTCGGTGATCGTGTTCCGAGGATCGGTAACCTCCAGGAGATTGGCCTAGTGATTGCATTGGCGCTCGTGCTCGCACGTGTAGTCGGATCGTCAAGCCCGAACTCCACCAAATCGATTATCGCCATCTCATCGAAAGATCGGACACCTTTGCCCTATCAGCACGTGTAGTCGGATCGTCAAGCCCGAACTTGTTAAGGGGTAACCCTGGGGTTGGCCCGATCTTTCACGAATTCCACGAGAAACGAGGGGAAAGCGGTGGTAGGAGGATGAAATCGAGGAAGGCAGTGAAACCACGAACACCGCACACAAAACGATACCGCCTACTCCTCACGCGGTGTGGCAACGGTCCAACATAATCCCTAGGATCGGTGTTGGTGACTCTCTATCCACGCCAACAGCGGGGGAGGTGCTTGGTGAGATCTTGGCGACTTGGAGGCGAGCAAGAACCCAAGGCCTTGTACAACAGGCAGCACTAGGCAAGATCCAAGAGGGGGGTGGATAATCCGGTGCTCCTTTGTAGGAGCATGAGACCAATAGATATAAGTTCCTCAAAGGGTTTCCTTAATATCTATTATTATCCAAGTATAGGGTTTACAATGGAGGGTGGGGGCTATATATAGTCCAGCCACAAAGCAGGTGGTTTGAACAAAAGGGTAAATTATAGGTAGGGTTACAAGGCACTGGGCGAACTTGGGCATTCAGGATCGGGCGGGACCCGGTAGTACCGGTCCAGCAATAGTAATACCGGTGGTGACAGTAATCTTAGCTCGGGGTAGTACGCTTGAGGACTGGAGCTTACATCGGGCGCTGTGGCCAGTAGGAGAAGCGGTAATCTGCATTGAGCTTAATCAGCGTCTGAGGCGATGGAGTGGTGCTTCTGGATCGTCCGTTAAATTTGGTAGGGCCAGCTGGGAATGATAGTACCCGGTCGGCTCAACGGTAAATCTTGCTTCGTCTGACGGCATTGGTTTCTTCCTCCGCTCCTTGGGTCCTTCTCTTCGTACTGATGATGCCACGATGTATCGTGTATGAAGTAGCAAGCCATCCAAGGGTGTGTCGAAGTCACACAAGGAGAGGCGTGTTCACCTTAGCTTGAAGGAGTTTGGCTCGGCGCGAGTCATGGGTCCACCAGGGGAGCTCGTGGGAGTAGATGTAGTAGCGGTCGTGGGGCCAGTACGCATCAGCTCCCCAGGAAAAGAGTAGTCCTCGACTCTTCAACCTCAACTTTTTCTCCATGGTAGGGTGAGAGGTCCTTGACATTGAATGTCGAGCTCACAAGATACTTGATGTTGGTATGTCGATGGCGTAAAGCGTTGTTGTTGATCCTCTTTAGCACCTTGAATGGTCCATTGCCTCTTGGCTTTAGCTTGGAGTCGCGTTCCTTGGGGAAGTGGTCTTTACTCAAGTGTATCCACACAAGGTCGCCCTCATCAAAGATCATCTCTTTCTTGTTCTTGTTTAGCCTTGATGCTTGGCGAAGGACTTGTTGCTCGATAGTAGCTCGTGTGTCTTCATGGAGTTTCTTCATTGTTTGGGCGCTTGACAGCGTCCATATTAGCGCGTTCATGAAGTGGAAGGATATCGGTAGCGGTGAGAGGCTCGAAGCCATAGGCGATCATGAGCAGGCTTCTCATGGTGGTGGAGTGCTTGCGGCGGTTGTAAGCGAACTTCGGCGTGTGGAATACATTCCTCCAGTCTTTAAGGTTCTTCCTTATAAACACCGGAGAAGTGTGCCAAGACTTGATTAGCGACCTCGGTTTGTCCATCGGTTTGAGGATCTGGGCGAGAAGAGGAGCTTGATACGAGCTTGGCCATGAGAGTCTTCGAAGTAGCTCATGAATTTCACGTCGCGATCGGAGCGATTGTTCTAACACCGTGTAGCGAATTATTTCCCTGAAAAACAAATTTGCTACATGTGAAGCATCATCGGTCTTATAGCGGAATAAAATGTGCCATTTTTGAAAGCGATCCACGACTACAAATATGGAATCATGACCATGTTTAGATCTAGGCAAGCCTAACACAAAGTCCATGCTAATGTCACCAAGGTGTATGAGAATAGGCAATGGCATATAAAGACCAAAGGGGTTGGACTTAGACTTAGCTTGGATACATGTAGTGCATCGTTGGACGTGGCGCTCCACGTCGCGCTTCATCTTTGGCCAAAAGTAGTGAGTGGAGAGCATGTCATATGTCTTGTCACGGCCAAAGTGACCCATAAGGCCTCCACCATGGGACTCTTGAAGAAGCAAAAGTTGGAGAGACGATTTCGGAATGCAAAGCTTGTTTTGTTTGAAAAGAAAACCCTTATGCAAATAGAAATCATCAATCCCTTTGTCTATTGAACATTGTGCAAATATTGGTCCAAAGAAAGAGTCGGACGTGTACAAAGATTTGATGTCATCAAGACCCAAGACATTGACTTCGAGTCGTGTAAGAAGGCTTGTGTTTTTGCGAGACAAAGCGTCCGCTACCACATTTTCTTTGCCCTTCTTGTATTTGACAATGTGAAAAAGACTCCATGAACTCAACCCATTTTGCGTGCCTTTTACTCAAGTTGGCTTGGCCCTTAAGATACTTCAACGACTCATGGTCAGAATGGATGATAAATTCTTTGGGCCAAAGATAGTGTTGCCAAACTTGAAGAACTTCGAACCAAGGCAAAAAGTTCTTTGTCATAAATGGGATAATTGAGGCGTCGCCATCAAGTTTCTCACTATGGTAAGCAATAGGGCGCCCATTTTGCATAAGGGCGCCACCATGCCAATACCACTGGCGTCACATTCAATCTCAAAGGTTTTGTGAAATCCGGCAATGCAAGAAGTGGTGCTTGGTGAGCCTCTTTTGAGCTCATCAAAAAGCCTTTTGTTGTGCTTTTCCCCAAGCGAGCGTGACATTTTTCTTGGTCGATTAGTTGAGGGCAAACAATTGTAGAAAAGTCTTTGACAAAGCGGCGGTAAAAAGCCCAACCCATGAAAACTACGAAGTTCACTAACATTTGTAGGGATGGGCCAATTCCGTATGTCCTTGACTTTTGAGTCATCAACTTCAATGCCATTAGAAGACACAACAAAACCAAGGAAAATCAGCTTGTCTCTTGCAAAAGTGCACTTTGGGAGATTAGCATAAAGCTTTTCATGGCGAAGGATTTGAAGTACCTCCTTAACATGAGTAACATGCTCCTCTAGTGACTTGCTATAGACAAGAATGTCATCAAAGTAAACAACTACACTCTTCCCAATGAGAGATCTCAAAATATGGTTCATGAGGCATGAAGGTAGATGGGGCATTAGATAAGCCAAAAGGCATAACCAACCATTCATAGAGACCAAGCTTGGTCTTGAAGGCGGATTTCCACTCATCACCTTGACCATCTGAATTTGATGGTAACCCTCGAAGATCAATTTTTGAAAATATAGTGGCTCCATAATTCATCAAGCATGTCATCAAGGCAGCGGTATAGGATGTCGATAGCATACGGTGATAGCATTGATTGGGCGATCCATGCATAACCATAGCGTATCATCCGTTTTGGGACTAGAATCACGGGGACGCGCTTGGGCTAGTGCTTACTTGGATCAAACCTTTGGAGGCAGGTTGGTTGATTTGACGTTCGATCTCCTTTGTCTCTTCGGGTTTGTGCGTCTGTGGCGGTTTGGGAGTGGTCTTGCGGGTATGAGGTCGATCACGGTGCTCTATTCCACGAAGAGGAGGAAGGCCATAAGGAAGCTCTTGGAAATACATCTTGGAATTCTGCAAAATAGCCATCAAATAAGGAGGAACATTTGTCAAGTCGTTAGTTCCTTGCGCTAGTCCCTTGCATACAAGGACATAGTGCAAGATGGATGGAATTATTCACTTCTCTCATCTCACTTTTGGTGGCAAGAAGAACACTCTTAGTTTTTCCACTCGAGTTTTGGCTTGTATCTCTCACTCACTATGGTGTGGTTCTCTCGCTCACCACTCTTCTCACAAGTTGTTTTGTGTATTGCGCCCTCGCTAAAGCCTTTGCATTGTCATAATTATTTGGCTAGGAGTCATTGGTTGCAACACACAAGTTTTATCAAGCCATTTGAAGGTGTAAGTGTTTGAGTGACCATTATACAAAACCGCTTGTCATATTACCACGGTCTTCCGAGCAACATGTGACAAACCGTCATTGGGACCACGTCACATTCCACGGTGTCCTTGTGGTGCCCAATTGAGAGCGTCAGGGCGGTGTTCTTGATCTTGACGGATCCTTGGTCATAGCCATTGGATATGGTAGAAGTGTTTATGCGGATGGAGGGTGAGGTTGAGTTTCTCACACAATTCCATGCTTGCAAGGTTGTGGCAACTCCTCCATCGATGACAACTTTGATGGACTTCCATTGATGCACGAGTTTGGAAGATGTTGACGTTGGTCTTCATTTTCATTGACTTGGGTAGTCAGACCCTTGTGACCTGGCGATGGACTGCGTCATGCTCACACACAAAGTTCTTGGTCCTCTTCAAATGTTGCCTTGCCAAGGCTTCCTTGACCCTTACATCAAACTCTTCTTCACTCAAGTATTCTTCATCGCCCGTTGTCATGGATGAACAAAACTTTCTTGTTTCCACATGAATTCGACTTGTGCCCTTTGCCTCCACACTTGTAGCATTCACCATTGAATGGTTGATCATCCCTTGTGTGTTTGCCACTTGGGGTTGTTTTCCTTGAGGAAGTCGGCTTGAAGGAAGCTTGGTGGTACTTGAGGAGCTTCCACTTGGTGTTGTTGGAGTAGTGGTTGGGCTTGCTTGTAGGTGAAATCGTCTTTGGCTTGTTGTACTTGATGTCCTCTTGCACTTGGCCTTTCGGCCTTTGATGCGATGTGCACAAGCTCAACCATGTTGTTGTACTTTTGGAACTCGGTGATGCGCTTGATTGGATGGTTCAAGCCATTGAGGAAAGCGATACCATTGTTTGTTCATCTCGCTCTTCAATGTTAGCGCGGATCATGTTGAGCTCCATTTGCTTGAAGTACTCTTCCACGGTCTTTGTTCCTTGACTAAAGCGTTTGAAGCTTGTTGAAGAGGTCAGCGTGTAGTGTGAAGGAACAAAGCGGGATCTCATATGAGCCTTCATATCTTGCCAAGTTGCGATTGGGCTCTTCTTTTGTTGACGAGTTGGACTTGTTCCCACCAAGGTTGGCATACTCATCAAACTCGAGGATGCCATGGCCATCATCTTCTCATTGCTATAGTTGTGCATGCGGAAGATCTTATCGACCTTGAGTTCCCAAGAGAGATATTCCTCGGGCTCATTGGAACGGTGAACTTTGGCATGGTGAACTTGAGCTTGCCGAAGGTTTCTTCTCCATTCGGTTCGGTTGGCGGTTGCCATGATTTTGGCGGTCATCATCATCATCCGAGCTCTCATGTCTTGCTTGGTGATTGTTGCGTTATCTTGCGGTTGTTGAGGTGCAGCGTTTGGTGGTGGAACTTGGTTGTTGACAGCGAGCTTGGGGAGCTTGCTCGTTTTGTTGTGTGATTGAGGGAGGAGGAGGTTGATGGTCCTCACGGCGAGCTTGGGGAGCTTGCTCTTGTTCTTGTCGTGGTTGATGCGAGGAGCATGAGCTTGCGCCATGTGGCGAGGAGGCGTCGAGCCACATGCGCAATGGGGCTGCTCTTCTTCTTCTTGGTGTAGGGAGGTCGTCGTGACCATCATGTTGCCGGCGTGGGCGATCATGTCGATGATGGCGCCTTGGAGGATCTTGAGTGCTTCACGTCGAGTGATCTTGTTCGTCCTCTTGATGCTTCACTTGTTGTTGAAGGGCATGTCGATGTCGATGGCCTTGGTGGTCCATGCGAGGTTGCTCTTGTTGAATCCAAGTGCCCTTGGTTGTGGCGGTTAAACCCACGTCTTGGAGGTCTTGCGGAGAGGTCACCATCATAACAGCGTTGCGGCGTGGCGGAGATGGTACCGCTGCGAAGAGCTCATGGATTGAAGAAGCAGGTCCCTCCGGTGCCTTGAAGCGGCGTGTGGCGAGGTGCATGATTCGCTTGAGGAGTGCGAGATGAGCTTGATTAGCGATCGTGGCCTTGAGTCCATCGATGATCGTTGAAGCTTCTCATCCGTTGGCGAGTGCGACCAAGAGCTTCACTTTGATGCGAGGTTGTGTTGCATGGCATGCATTTGTACGGACTTCTTGAAGCGGTTGTCGATGTTCTTGAATTCCACGGGCCTCGCTAAATTGTTCATCTTAGGCGCGCTCAAAGAGCTTCTAGCGGTAGTTAGATTCTCCTCGGACCTTCCAATGGTCCCATCTTGTCATGGATTGTGTGTCATCCTCGGGAGGTGGTGGTGGTTGGGATGGCTCTCCATGCACATCCATGATGCAAAGCCAACAAGTGTTGTATATGGAGAGAAATGGTTGGAGAGTTAGCCTTTTACCTCACCTTGGAGATTATATCAAACCAATTGCCACAAGTGGCGAATAGCGTGCAAGTGAAATGGAAACTCACACACAACTATGCTAAAACTCTCAAAAGCTTTTGGTGGAAGGTTAGGATTGTGGATCCTGACATAGGTCACGACAGTGACATAGGGCCTTTCTTGACGATTAGATTTGGCAAAGTTGCGACAATGGTAGAAAAGCAATTAGTCTAAGCAAATCAAGGTCTAGAGCAGCCGGAAGGCGAAAAGGTGGGGTTTAGGCCAACATTTTGTTGCGAATCCAAACCTAAGCATCATTATCAAATATCGAAGAACATGAATGTGGCTGATAATAATACCATGACATGGGCTTACACAATCGAACCATAGTGTGAGCACCATATTAAACATAAGAAAGATGCAATAAGCATGCAAAGTAGCTGATATCTACGGATGGCAAACCTTCCATCTGCTTATGGAGTCCCCAAGTTGGACCAATGACATCGGCATTGCCATCGCTACAAGCTTGGGTTAACTGCAATCCTTGCTGCCATCAACATGCATTTTGGCCTATGCTCCAATACTTGCTACTCTCATACATACTTGTGTCATCCTCCCGGATATGAAGCAACACACTCTGATTTAGAAACATCCTTATTCTCGAGAACGGGACGGAGAATTGTTTAAAAGGCTGCTGGAGCTACACTTTTAGTCTCCGGTGTAGACGGAGATCTCCAGTCCCCCTTATATGGCAGTCATCGGACCTTGTCGATCAGACCAGGAGACTCAGCTTCCAAGGGAATGTCCCCCTCCAGGAGACTGGTCCCAGGAGATTGGCCAGGAGTCTCCGGCTGAGGCCAGTCCCCGGACCGGTAAACGCCCAAACGTATTAAAGCCTTTTAGGAAGGCCCATACAGCTTCAATTCGCCCAAACTAGCAAAAGTTTATTCGAGACCCACAAATATTGTGTGGATTTGGCCTATATATAGCCCTTCCTCATATGTAAGTTTAGGACTTGGATATTGATAGATTAAGACGACCCCAAGGCAAAATTTTGGCTATTGGTCTCATCCTCCCTACCAAAGGCACTATTATCCAAAAGGATCTTGGATCTTGCCCTAGTGCGTTCAAGTTGTACAAGGCCGGGGGTTAGCCGCGTTCTACTTCAAGTCATCGAGAATCTCACAGAACCTGATCCCGTTGTCGTGGCTGACCTCAAGGAGAGATCCCTGAGCTTAAGTCCAACAGGATCTAAGCAATTATGATTGGGTGCCACTTGCCTTGACGGCGCTCTTTCTGCGGCGTGTGCTTACAAGTGTATTCTATTGATAGTAGGTACATGGATCTTTCTTGTCGTGTGTTTTGATTCTAGTCCTCTTCCTACCGCTTTCCCCTCGATCCACTATATTCGTGTATTCGGGCCACGCCAAAGTTACCCGCATCTTCCAAGGTATTAAAACAATGCTTAGATCAAACACCCCAAGTTGCTCTCATTTAGTACACATCATAAGATGTAGAAATTGTGATGGAAAACATTGAATTTGCCTCTTGGATGATCATGCGTTTTGGAGTGATCTCGTTGGTGGTCGATCCAGAACCAAATCGTGTACAGAGCACACCTCATGAGCCAGCTTTGAACCATCGTTTTCACCAGCACAATTTGGCCAGAATTGCTCCCGAGGGACTCTGGGTGGTTCGACAAAATCCCCCACCATAGGAATTATCGGTCAGCGCCGGAGTCTCCACCCGGAGCAAAGTCTGAACACCTTGGGCCTTGAGGTCTTGCCCAGCTTTCCTCTTTTACGCATTGGCTAATCTCCACTTGTTGTTTGTGTTCAAGGTGGATGCGTGTCCCCAACTAACGAGATCGAGCTTCCGCAACATCGTCGCTCTTGACACACCACGGACTGAGGCATAAACTACAGATTATCACCATCAACTGAAGGTATAACATGTCGACCTTATAGCCATATCTATCCTTTGTGTGTATCTATGAGGGGTGAGAGCAACTCTATTTATGTGTTTTGCTTCACAAGCATTGGGGATACACTTGCATTGGAAAGTAGGTGAGTGTGAGCAAATACAAAAGTTAACATAATGTAGTCAAGGAGAAAAAAGAAAAAAAGAATCAATGAAAAAAAAAGAAAAAGAAAAAATAGAACCCGCTTGTCTCCCGGCTAGTCAGCATCAAGCTTGTAGAAAGCAAAGAGAGAAGAAGCGGCGCCAAAAGCCGTGCACAAATGGCCAGTGTCGAGGAATTTATAGTACGGCCGACGGTTATAGTCTCTCGCGTCGTTAGAGTCAAAACACCGAAATCATAGTCTTTGTTAAGCGTAAATCGCTGCTCTCACTTTCATAGTAAGGCCTTTAGCACGCTGGCATTTTCTCCAGCGTGGCGAATCGATAGTTCTCGTCTTTTCCAGCATTGACCATTTACTTTTAACTTGCGTTTTGTTGGATAAACCCCTCCCGAATCTTTTGAGCTATCGCTTCGTTAGGTTAGTTCTCATAAATGGCTTGTCACAATCCACCTATCCACCAAAAGCTTTTGAGTGTTGTAACATACCATTCAATAGTGTAGTGAAGGGGGTTTCGCTTGCAAGGATTTTCACCTTTGCACGTCCATGTTAGCTCCTTTAGTGTGTAAGTTGGAACCAAGATTTGATATAATCGGCCAAGGTGAGGTAAAGGCTAACATCGACTCGCACCCTTACTGTAGATCTCTCAACCCTTATCGGCTTTGCATCATGAAAGGCGGGGAATGGCGGCGTCCCAACCTTCCACCACCACCTACGGAGGTTCGACCAATCCATAGTGGAGTCCCTCGGGGACCATTGGAGTTGAGAGAATTCAATGTTCCTACAGTTGTGAAGCCTACAAAGCTTCGCAGTAGGCAGCGGCCTTTCAAGCGAAGCAATTTAAGCGAAGAAGCACTTGGAGTCCTCTTAAGTGAACATCGACAAGCGCTTGAGGATAGCTTTCGAGGCCAAATGCATGCCACTGCTTACAACCTCTTGGTTCATCAACACATGAAAGCTCTTGAGGTTGGCGTGCCCTGCATTTTGTACCTTGTCAACGGATGAGAAGACTGGCAACCTCGTGTATGTGATAGAGGAGCATGTCATTGTGGCAAGGCCATTCTTGCTCGCGAGACTCAAGATCATCGGCACTCTCAAGTGAATCAAGCGGGATGCATCACGCTTCAATTGATGTGCAGGGAAATGGACCCGTCCTTCAATCCATGAAATGTACGCGGCTTTCAGCTCCATCTCCCAGCGACTGCGCCCGTAACGTCAAGCTATGATGGTGATCCAAATCTCCGCGAACCTCCATCTTTGAAGCAGAACGGCCACAACCAGGCACTTATGATTCAACAAGAAAATGTCGCATGGACATCATTAGCCCAAGCGCCAGTCGGCAAATCGACATGTCCTTTCAGGCAACAAGTGAAGCATCACACGAAGAGGGCGATATCAAGATCACCGTCGACGTGAATATGAAGATCACTCAAGCGTCATCGCCAAGTACATGATCATCCCGTCGGCAACATGATGGGCATAATGAGTCCTCGCCACAACAAGAAGAAGAAGATTCTTGCGACCCATTAAGCATGCGGCACCGACGTCCTCCTGCGCCACATGGCGCAGATAATGCTCACCTCGGCATCAACCCGCGATCTTTCACGAATTCCGAAACGAGGCAGAAGCGGTCACGTGGGAGGGGACCAATCGAGGGACCTCCATGAACACTGCGTCCTCAATGCGCGACAACTTAACGAAACTGCGCTTCATGACTGGTGGTCGGCCAAAGATTCCACCACCACCAAGCGGCACCTCGGTGTTGGCTAAACTCTCCACCATCAACAAGCAAAGACATGAGAGCTCGGATGATGAAGAGGCGTAACATCATGGGGCGAGATCATAGCCGGAGACAGTATAATGACAACTTAGGCAAGCTCAAGTTCCACCATGCCCAAGAGGAGGGTTCCAATGATCCCCAAAGGGAATACGCAGGACCTTAGGAATAAGTTGACAAGAAGTGTCTTAATCCGCATGCACACAACTTTAATGAGAAGATGGGGCCATGGCATCAACCACCGAGTGATTGATGAATATGCCAAGTTTGGTGGCGAACAATTGAACTTATGGAATCAAAAAGAAAGAGCCTCAATCATGCACAGCTTGGCCAAGATCGATCCGGAAGGCTCAGTATGCAAGATCCTTTGTTCCTTCACTGGAGCACACGGCGTAGCCTCTTCCCAAGCTCAGTTTAGTCAAGGAACAAAGACCAGGCACAGAGTACTTCAAGCAATGGAGCTCAACATGATGGTGCCAACATTGAAGGCGGGATGAACGAACAATGGTACATTTTCCTCAATGGTTTGAACCATCCTATCAATAGCATCCATAGAGTCTCTAGTCTGACAACATGGTTGAGCTTGTGCAGTGTGGTGGCGAGCTTCCTTCTGAGGACATCAATCAGCAAGTACGTAAGACAACCCCCATTATGGAATCTCTAGTTTTGCCTCATCCCCTATACCAAGGGGACCGACTATCGTCACCAACCTCGATTGGACTTTGCATCACGCATCCATCGTTGAACAAGGCCTTGAGTTCACGTCTGCTCCAAGTTGTCAAGACCCTCCCCAAGGTGTTCTTCCCTCTCTGATGTGGATTTGAGGGAGCACGTTGACCGATCTTTCCTTGCAAGGATTCTATCGGACCGGTGGCCGCCGTTCGGGAGAAATCGGCCTTGTATCGTGTGAGTTTTTCCTGTATTCATCGTGTTCTTCGCGAGGTGTGTGTTCGCTTCCGCTACCTTCTCCCTTTCCCCTCGCTTTCCCATCGATTTGACCACGAGATCCGTGAAGATCGGGCACCCAAGAGGTTAACCCCTCCATCAAACAATTTAGCGAGGCCCGTGTGGAATTCAAGAACATCGACAACTGCTTCGAAGAAGTCCGTGGCCAAATGCATGCCATGCAACACAACCTCGGTCATCAAAATGAAGCTCTTGGTCGTGCCCTCGCCTCAATGGATGAGAAGCTTCAACGCCTCATTGATGGACTAGCAAGGCCACGCTCGCGCGAATCAAGCTCATCTCGGCACTCCTCAAGTGAATCAAGTGCACCTCGCCGTCACGCTTCAAGGCACCGGGATGGACCCGTTCTTCAATCCATGAGCTCTTCGCTAGCGGTACCATCTCCGCGTCACGCCGCAACGTCAAGCTATGATGGTGACCTCTCCGCAAGACCCCCAAGACGTGAAGCGAACCGGCCACAACCAAGAGCACTTGTAATTCAACAAGAGCAACCTCACATGGACCACCAAACCCATCGCCGTCGACATGTCCTTTCAACAACAAGTGAAGCATCCGAAGAGGACGAACAAGATCACCGTCGACATGAAGCACTCGAAGATCCACCAAGGCGTCATCATCGACATTCGGCAACATGATATTCATGACGAGCCTCCTCTACACTAAGAAGAAGAAGAGCAGCCCATTGCGCATGCGGCGCGACGTCCTCCTCGCCACAGGGCGCAAGACAATGCTCCTCGGCATCAACCGCATCAAGAACAAGAGCAAGCTCCCCAAGCTCGTCGTGAGGACAATCAACCTCCTCCTCGTCCTCAACCGCGCCAACAAAACGAGCAAGCTCCCCAAGCTCGTCGTCAAAACCAAGTTCCACCACCAAACGCGGCACCTCAACAACCGCAAGAGCAACGCAACCATCACCAAGCAGGACATGAGAGCTCGGATGATGATGATGACCGCCCAAATCATGGCAACCGCCGCAACCGGAACCGCAATGGAGAAGAAACTTTCGGCAAGCTCAAATTCACCATGCCCAAGTTCACCGGTTCCAATGAACCCGAGGAATATCTCTCGTGGGAACTCAAGGTCGACAAGATCTTTCGCATGCACAACTATAGCAATGAGAAGATGATGGCCATGGCATCCCTCGAGTTTGATGAGTATGCCAACCTTTGGTGGGAACAAGTCCAACTCGCCATTTACAAAAGAAGAGCCTCCAATCGCAACTTGGCAAGATATGAAGGCTCATATGAGATCCCGCTTTGTTCCTTCGCACTACACGCGTGACCTCTTCAACAAGCTTCAAACGCTTAGTCAAGGGACAAAGACCGTGGAAGAGTACTTCAAATAAATGGAGCTCAACATGATCCGTGCAAACATTGAAGAGCGAGATGAACAAACAATGGCACGCTTCCTCAATGGCTTGAACCATCCCATCAAGCGCATCACCGAGTTCCAAAAGTACAACAACATGGTTGAGCTTGTGCACATCGCATCAAAGGCCAAGCGTCAAGTGCAAGAGGACATCAAGTACAACAAGCCAAAGACGTACTTCACCTACAAGCAAGCGCCAACCACTACTCCAACAACACCAAGTGGAAGCTCCTCAAGTACCACCAAGCTTCCCTTCAAGCCAACTCTCACTCAAGGAAAACAGCCCCCAAGTGGCAAACACACAAGGGATGATCAACCATTCAATGGTGAATGCTACAAGTGTGGAGGCAAAGGGCACAAGTCAAATGAATGTGGGAACAAGAAAGTTTTGTTCATCCATGACAACGGCGATGAAGAATACTTGAGTGAAGAAGAGTTTGATGCAAGGGTCAAGGAAGCCATGGCAAGGCAACATTTGGAAGAGGACCAAGAACTTCTTGTGTGTGAGCATGACGCAAGTCCATCGCTTGTGGTCACAAGGGTCTTGACTACCCAAGTCAATGCAAATGAAGACCAACGCTCGAACATCTTCCAAACTCGTGCCGGCATCAATGGGAAGTCCATCAAAGTTGTCATAGATGGAGGGAGTTGCCACAACCTTGCAAGCACGGAATTGTGTGAGAAACTCAACCTCACCCTCCATCCGCATAAACACCCCTACCATATCCAATGGCTAAGTGACCAAGGATCTGTCAAGATCAAGCACACCGTCTCGGTGACGTTCTCAATTGGGCACTACAAGGACACGGTGGAATGTACGTGGTCCCAATGACGGTTTGTCATATGTTGCTCGGAAGACCGTGGCAATATGACAAGCGTGCTTTGCATAATGGTCACTCAAACACTTACACCTTCAAATGGCTTGATAAAACTTGTGTGTTGCAACCAATGACTCCTAGCCAAATAATTGCGGACAATGCAAAGGCTTTAGCGAGGGCGCAATACACAAAAACACCTTGTGAGAAGAGTGGTGAGCGAGAGAACCACACCATAGTGAGTGAGAGCTACAAGCCAAACTCGAGTGGAAAAACTAAGAGTGTTCTTCTTGCCACCAAAAGTGAGATGAGAGAAGTGCAGAACAACCCATCCATCTTGCACTATGTCCTTGTATGCAAGGGACTAGCGCAAGGAACTAACGACTTGACAAATGTTCCTCCTTCTTTGATGGCTATTTTGCAGGAATTCCAAGATGTATTCCCGGAAGAGCTTCCTCATGGCCTTCCTCCTCTTCGTGGAATCGAGCACCGCATCGACCTCATACGGCCCACTCCCAAACCGCGCCCGCGTGTCGCTAAACCGGAAGAGACGAAGGAGATCGAGCCAAATCAACCAACTCGTCTCAAAGGTTTGATCCAAGTAAGCACTAGCCCATCGCGGTCCCGTGATTCTAGTTCAAAAACGGATGATACGTTGCGGTTATGCATGGATCGCCATTCAATCAATGCTATCACCGTGCGTTATCGACATCCTATACCGCGTCTTGATGACATGCTTGATGAGTTATGTGGAGCCACTATATTTTCGAAAATTGATCTTCGTAGTGGTTACCACCAAATTCGCATGGCCGAAGGTGATGAGTGGAAAACCGCCTTCAAGACCAAGCTTGGTCTCTATGAATGGTTGGTTATGCCTTTTGGCTTATCTAACGCCCCATCTACCTTCATGCGCCTCATGAACCATATTTTGAGATCTCTCATTGGGAAGAGTGTAGTTGTTTACTTTGATGACATTCTTGTCTATAGCAAGTCACTAGAGGAGCATGTTACTCATGTTAAGGAGGTCCTTCAAATCCTTCGTCATGAAAAGCTCTATGCTAATCTCCGAAAGTGCACTTTTGCAAGAGACAAGATGATTTTCCTTGGTTTTGTTGTGTCTTCTAATGGCATTGAAGTTGATGTCTCAAAAGTCAAGGACATACAAGATTGGCCCACCCCTACAAATGTTAGTGAACTTCGTAGTTTTCATGGGTTCGCTGGCTTTTACCGTCGCTTTGTGAAAGACTTTTCTACCATTGCTTGCCCCCTCAACGAATTGACCAAGAAAAATGTCACGTTCATTTGGGGAAAAGCGCAACAAAAGGCTTTTGATGAGCTCAAAAAGAGGCTCACCGAAGCACCACTTCTTGCATTACCGGATTTCACAAAAACCTTTGAGATTGAATGTGATGCTAGTGGTATTGGCATTGGTGGCGTCCTTATGCAAAATGGGCGTCCTATTGCTTACCATAGTGAGAAACTTGATGGCGCACGCCTCAACTATCCCATTTATGACAAAGAACTTTTTGCCTTGGTTCGAGTTCTTCAAGTGTGGCAACACTATCTTTGGCCCAAAGAATTTATCATCCATTCCGACCATGAGTCGTTGAAGTATCTTAAGGGCCAAGCCAATTTGAGTAAAAACGCATAAAATGGGTTGAGTTCATGGAGTCTTTTTACATTGTCAAATACAAGAAGGGCAAAGAAAATGTGGTAGCGGACGCCTTGTCTCGCAAAAACACAAGCCTTCTTACACGACTCAAGTAAATGTCTTGAGTCTTGATGACATCAAATCTTGTATGCCGTCTCACCCTTTCTTTGGACCAATTTTTGCACAATGTTCAATAGACAAAGGATTGATGATTTCTATTTGCATAAGGGCTTTCTTTTCAAACAAAACAAGCTTTGCATTCAAATCGTCTCTCCAACTTTTGCTTCTTCAAGAGTCCCATGGTGGAGGCCTTATGGGTCACTTTGGTGACAAGACATATGACATGCTCTCCACTCACTACTTTTGGCCAAAGATGAAGCCGACGTGGGCGCCACATCCAACGATGCACTACATGTATCCAAGCTAAGTCTAAGTCCAACCCCTTTGGTCTTTATATGCCATTGCCTATTCCTTATGCACCTTGGTCGGACATTAGCATGGATTTTGTATTAGGCTTGCCTAGATCTAAACATGGCCATGATTCTATATTTGTGGTAGTGGATCGCTTTTCAAAAATGGCACACTTTATTCCGTGCCATAAGACCGATGATGCTTCACATGTAGCCAATTTGTTTTTCAGGGAAATAATTAGGCTACACGGTGTACCAAGAACAATCGTCTCCGACCGCGACGTCAAATTCATGAGCTACTTCTGGAAGACTCTCATGGCCAAGCTCGGCGTCAAGCTCCTCTTCTCGTCCGCCTCGCACCCTCAAACCGATGGACAAACCGAGGTCGTCAATCGAAGCCTTGGAACACTCCTCCGGGTGTTAATAAAGAAGAACCTTAAAGACTGGGAGGAATGTATTCCACACGCCGAGTTCGCCACAACGCGCAAGCACTCCACGACCATGAGGAGCCCGTTCATGATCGTCACGGCTTGAGCCTCTAACCGCCGATATCCTTCCACTTCCACTTCATGAACGTGCCAATATGGACGTTGTCAAGCGTGCCAAACAATGAAGAAACTCCATGAAGACACACGAGCTACTATCGAGCAACAAGTCCTTCGCCAAGCATCAAGGCTAAACAAGAACAAGAAAGAGATGATCTTTGATGAGGGCGACCTTGTGTGGATCCACTTGAGTAAAGACCGCTTCCCCAAGGAACGCGACTCCAAGCTAAAGCCAAGAGGTGATGGACCATTCAAGGTGCTAAAGAGGATCAACAACAACGCCTATATACGCGATATACCAACATCGAAGTATCTTGTGAGCTCGACATTCAATGTCAAGGACCTCTCACCCTACCATGGAGAAGATGAAGTTGAGAAGGTTGAAGAGTCGAGACGACTCTTTCCCAAGGGGGAGCTGATGCGCCAGTCCCACGACCGCTACTACATCTACTCCCACGAGATCCCCAAGTGGACCCATGACTCGCTCGAGCCAAACTCCTTCAAGCTAAGGTGAACTCGCTCCTCTCCTTGTGTGACTTGATACACCTTGGATGGCTGCTACTTCATACGCATACATGTGCATCATCAGTCGAAGAGAAGGACCCAAGGAACGGAGGAAATGGAGGGAAGCAACCGGTCATTGCAGACGCCAATGCCGGTACTACAGTTGAGCCGACCGGTACTACTGTTCAAGCGGTCCTACTGCCCCACTAATGGACGCTCCAGAAGAACCACTCCACGCCCAGACGCCATGGTACTACTGCAGCCCGGAATCAGTACTCTGGGACGGTACTACCGCCTCCTACCGCCACAATTCGCTCAGGCGTCTCCGTGAAGCTCGAGCTGCCCGGTACTACTACGTGCTACTACTATTGCCCGGCCGGTACTACCGGGTCCCGAATCTGAATCAACGCATGAGTTCGCCCGGTGCCTAATGCCCTTACTATATTTTCCTAATTCGTTCCGAAACTACCCCTGTTTTGTGGCTGGACTATATATAGCCCCCACCCTCTATTGTAAACCCTAGACTTGGATAATAATAGATATTAAGGAAACCCTTTGAGGAACTTATATCTATTGGTCTCATGCTCCTACCAAGGAGCACCGGATTATCCACCCCCCTCTTGGATCTTGCCTAGTGCGTTCAAGTTGTACAAGGCCTTGGGTTCTCGGTTTCTCGCCCCCAAGTCGTCAAGATCTCACCAAGCACCTCGTCCCCCGTTGTTGGCGTGGAGAACGAGCTTCGCCCAACACCGATCCTAGGGATTATGTTGGACCGGTTGCCACCGGCGTGAGAGATCGGCGTGTATCGTGTTTTGTGTGCGTGTGTTCGCGGTTTCCATCGCTTCTTCCCCCGACCACCGCTTTTCCCCCTCGTTTCTCGTGGAATTCGTGAAAGATCGGGCCAACCCAAGGGTTACCCCTTAACAAGAGGACATCAAGTACAACAAGCCAAAGACGTACTTCACATACAAGCAAGCGCCAACCACTACTCCAACAACACCAAGTGGAAGTTCATCAAGTACCACCAAGCTTCCCTTCAAGCCAACACTTCCTCAAGAAAAACCGCCCCCAAGTGGCAAATATACAAAGGATGAACAACCATTCAATGGTGAGTGCTACAAGTGTGGAGGCAAAGGACACAAGTCGGCCGCATGTGGAAACAAGAAAGTTTTGTTCATCCACGACAATGGCGATGAAGAATACTTGAGTGAAGATGAGTTTGATGCAAGGGTCAAGGAAGCAATGGCAAGGCAACATTTGGAATATGACCAAGACCTACTTGTGTGTGAGCATGACGCAAGTCCATCGCTTGTCGTCACAAGGGTCTTAACTACTAAAGTCAATGAGAATGAAGAACAAAGATCAAACATCTTTCAAACTCGTGCCGGTATCCATGGGAAGTCCATCAAGGTTGTCATCGATGGAGGGAGTTGCCACAATCTTGCAAGCACGGAATTGTGTGAGAAACTCAACCTCACCCTCCATCCGCATAAGCATCCCTACCATATACAATGGTTAAGTGACCAAGGGTCCGTCAAGATGAAGCACACCGTCTCGGTAACGTTCTCAATTGGACCATACAAAGACACGGTGGAATGTGATGTGGTCCCCATGACGGTTTGCCATATGTTGCTAGGAAGGCCGTGGCAATATGACAAGCGTGCTTTGCATGATGGTTACTCAAACACTTATACCTTCAAATGGCTTGAAAAAACTTGTGTTTTGCAACCACTGACTCCTAGCCAAATAATTGCGGACAATGCAAAGGCTTTAGCGAGGGCGCAAAGCATAAAACCACCTTGTGAGAAGAGTGGTGAGCGAGAGAACCACACTATAGTGAGTGAGAGCCACAAACCAAGCTCGAGTGAAAAAACAAAGAGTGTTCTTCTTGCCACCAAAAGTGAGATGAGAGAAGTGCGGAACAACCCATCCATTTTGCACTATGTCCTTGTATGCAAGGGACTAGCGCAAGGAACTAATGAATTGACAAATGTTCCTCCTTCTTTGTTGGCTATTTTGCAGGAATTCCAAGATGTATTTCCCGAAGAGCTTCCTCATGGACTACCCCCTCTTCGCGGAATCGAGCAAGATCGACCTCATACCCGACGCCCACTCCCAAACCGCTACCGCCGTGCATTTAACCCTAAGAGACGAAGGAGATAGAACGACAAATCAACAAACTCATCTCCAAAGGTTTGATCCAAGTAAGCACTAGCCCAAGCGCGGTACCCGTGATTCTCGTGCCAAAAACGGATGATACGTTGCGGTTATGCATGGACTGCCGTCCAATCAATGCTATCATCGTGCGTTATCGACATCCTATACCGTGGCTTGATGACATGCTTGATGAGTTATGTGGAGCCACTATATTTTCGAAAATTGATCTTCGTAGTGGTTACCATCAAATCCGCATGGCCGAAGGTGATGAGTGGAAAACCGCCTTCAAGACCAAGCTTGCTCTCTATGAATGGTTGGTTATGCCTTTTGGCTTATCAAATGCCCCATCTACCTTCATGCGCCTCATGAACCATATTTTGAGATCTCTCATTGGGAAGAGTGTCGTTGTTTACTTTGATGACATACTTGTCTATAACAAGTCACTAGAGGAGCATGTTACTCATGTTAAGGAGGTCCTTCAAATCCTTTGTCATGAAAAGCTTTATGCTAATCTCCCAAAGTGCACTTTTGCAAAAGGCAAACTGTTTTTCCTTGGTTTTGTTGTGTCTTCTAATGGCATTGAAGTCGATGTCACAAAAGTTAGGGACATACGAGATTGGCCCATCCCTACCAATGTTAGTGAACTTCGCAGTTTTCATGGGTTGGCCGGTTTTTACCATCGCTTTGTGAAATACTTTTCTACCATTGCTTGCCCTCTCAACGAATTGACCAAGAAAAATGTCACATTCGTTTGGGGCAAAGCACAACAAAAAGCGTTTGATGAGCTCAAAAAGAGGCTCACCGAAGCACCACTTCTCGCTTTACTGGATTTTACAAAAACTTTTGAGATTGAGTGTGACGCTAGTGGTATTGGCATTGGAGGCGTCCTTATGCAAAATGGGCGTCCTATTGCATACCATAGTGAGAAACTTGATGGCACACGCCTTAACTATCCAATTTATGACAAAGAGCTTTTTGTCTTGGTTCATGTCCTTCAAGTGTGGCAACACTACCTTTGGCCAAAAGAATTTATCATCCATTCCGATCATGAGTCGTTGAAATATCTTAAGGGCCAAGCCAATTTGAGTAAAAGGCATGCCAAATGGGTTGAATCCATGGAATCTTTTCCTTACATTGTCAAGTATAAGAAGGGCAAAGAAAACGTGGTAGAGGACTCCTTGTCTCGCAAAAACACAAACCTTCTTACGCAACTCGAAGTAAATGTCTTGGGTCTTGATGACATCAAATCTTTGTACGCGTCCGACCCATTCTTTGGATCAATTTTTGCAAAGTGTTCAATAGGAAAAGGGGTTGATGATTTCTATTTGCATAAGGGTTTTCTTTTCAAACGAAACAAGCTTTGCATTCCAAAGTCGTCTCTCCAAATTTTGCTTCTTCAAGAGTCCCATGGTGGAGGACTTATGGGTCACTTTGGCTGTGAAAAGACATATGACATGCTATCCACTCACTACTTTTGGCCAAAGATGAAGCGCGACGTCGAGCGCCACGTCCAACGGTGCACTACATGTATCCAAGCTAAGTCTAAGTCCAACCCCTTTGGTCTTTATATGCCATTACCTATTCCTCATGCACCTTGGTCGGACATTAGCATGGACTTTGTGTTAGAATTGCCTAGATCTAAACATGGACATGATTCTATATTTGTGGTAGTGGATCGTTTTTCCAAAATGGCATATTTCATTCCATGCCATAAGACCGATGATGCTTCACATGTAGCAAATTTGTTTTTCAGGGAAATAATTCGGCTACACGGTGTACCAAGAACAATCGTCTCTGACCGCGACGTCAAATTCATGAGCTACTTCTGGAAAACACGCATGGCCAAGCTCGGCATCAAGCTCCTTTTCTCGTCCGCCTCGCATCCTCAAACCGATGGACAAACCGAGGTCGTCAATCGAAGTCTTGGCACACTTCTATGTGTGTTGATAAAGAAGAACCTTAAAGACTGGGAGGAATGTATTCCACACGCCGAGTTCGCCTACAACCGCGCCAAGCACTCCCCCACCATGAGAAGCCCGTTCATGATAGTCTATGGTTTCGAGCCTCTCACCGCGCTCGATATTCTTCCACTCCCGCTTCATGACCGTACCAATATGGAAGTTGACAAGCGTGCCCAAACAATGAAGAAACTCCATGAAGACACAAGAGCTACGATCGAGCAACAAGTCCTTTGCCAAGCATCACGACTAAACAAGAACAAGAAAGAGATGATCTTCGAAGAAGGCGACCTTGTGTGGATACACTTGAGTAAAGACCGTTTCCCCAAGGACCGCGACTCCAAACTCAAGCCAAGAGGTGATGGACCGTTCAAAGTACTAAAGAGGATCAACAACAACGCCTACATCATCTATATCCCAACATCAAAGTACCTTGTGAGCCCGACGTTCAATGTCAAGGACCTCTCACCCTACCATGGAGAAGATGAAGTTTAGAAGGTTGAAGAGTCAAGTACGACTCTTTCCCAAGGGGGGAGCTGATGCAGCCTGTCCTACGGATGTGCCTACATCCCGCCAACTCGTCCCCCAAGTGAACCGATGACCCGTGCTCGAGCCAAGCTCCTACAAGCTAAGGTTAACTCGCTCCTCTCCTCGTGTGATTTCAATACATCCTCGGATGGCTTGCTACTTCGTGCCCAAACCCTGTGCATTCTCAGCTATGAACCCAATGAAGCATCGCCAAGGGAGGGACCAAAGGCTACCCGAGGAGATCCGCCAGAGCAAACCAGCGCCAGTTCATGGACGTCTCCTCGGAATTCTGGCGACCGCCCGGCCGACCGCCTCCACGCCGACAATCCCACAACCAAACCTCCGGCGACAACCGAAAACACCTTCTGTAAGGCTTTCCGGCATGGGCGGAAATGTCGGCGGGCGGAATTTCCGCGACCACGCACGCCTGGACCCTCTCGAAATCCCAGTTCAAGTCAACATCCGGGGGCCCGTAACTCTTATTTCGCCTAGTTTTTACCCTTTTCGTGCCTAAACTACCCCTGTTTATGTGGCTGGCCTATAAATAGCCCCCACCCCCTATTGTAAACCCTAGACTTGGATAATTGTAGTTGAAGACACCCCTTTGAGGATCTATCAACTATTTGTCTCATGCTCCTTGACAAGGAGCACCAAATTATCCACAAACCTCTTGGATTTTGCCTAATGCGTTCAAGTTGTACAAGTCCTTGGGATCTCGGTGTCTCGTGCCCAAGTAGTCAAGATCTCATCAAGCCTCTCACCCTCGTTGTTGGCCGTGGGAGAGTGTCTTGCCCAACGCCGATCCTAGGGATTGTGTTGGACCGGTTGCCACCGGCGTGAGCTATCGGCTTGTATCGTGTTTTCGCGTGTGTGTGTTCATCGAGTTCTTCGCGTGTGTGTTCGTGGATTTCATCCCCTTTCCCCTTCCACCGCTTTCCCCTCGATTCCCACGGAATTCATGAAAGATCGGGCCACCCTAAGAGGTCACCCCTAATAGGCATGTATGGATCAGTCTGACTTCATGATGGCTTTGCTAATCCCGGGTCCAAAAGCTCCAGGAAAGGATTTTGATGTCTTTATGGAGCCCCTAGTAGAAGATCTCCTCAAACTCTGGAAGGGTGTCTAATAGAGGGGTTAACCTCTTGGGTGGCCCGATCTTCACGGATCTCGTGGTCAAATCGAAGGGAAAGCGAGGGGAAAGGGAGAAGGTAGCAGAAGCAAACACACACCTCGCGAAGAACACGATGAACACACGCAAAACTCACATGATACAAGGCCGATTGGTCCCGAACGGCGGCTACCGGTCCAACAGAATCCTCGCAAGGAAAGATCGGTCAACGTGCTCCCTCAAATCCACATCGGAGAGGGAATAACACCTTGGGGCGGGTCTTTACAACTTGGAGACGATACACCGAACTCCAAGGCCTTGTTCAACGATGGATGCGTGATGCAAAGTCCAATTGAGTTGGTGACGATAGTCGGTCCCCTTGTAAGGGGATGAGGCAAAACTAGAGATTCCACACAAGGGGGGTTGTCTTTAGTCTATCATCTATGCCTCAGGAATACATGAGGGGTGGGGGCTCTATTTATAGGCTAGCCACTAAACAAGGGGGTAGTTTGGGAATAAACTAGGCAAAGAGGTAAGTAAAGGGAATATTCCAGGGCATCAAACCCAGATCCGCACGCAGATGGGGAGTTCCGGCGGTAAGTCTGGCGGCGCCGGATCTGGTGCCGGGATTTCTGGTCGTCACTGGATGTTCCGGTCACGCGTCGAAACGGCTCTCTATTAGCGCTTACAGCGGTGGTTCCGGTCGATCGGTCCTGGCGCAGGGAGTTTCGACATGGAGCCCGATTCGCCGGTGCTATCGCCGGAGATTTCGGTGGTGGAACTGATTCGTCGGTGTTGACGCCGATTCCGGCTAGAGGTTTCTTCTGTCTACTCTTCTAAGCCTCCATCTTGTCGGGCGTGAGTCCTCAGGCTTCCTCCCTCGTCTCGTACTCATTGGTGTGAATCTATCATGGTCATAGGGCGGAGAATGTAGTATACCATTCAATAGGGTAGGAAGTGGGATCTCAAAGAGGATAGGATTCACCTTTCGAGTCCATGACGACTTGGCATAAGTTGGAGACCTTGATGTGGCAACGACCGTAGGTCGGGCTACATCAGTGTCCGCACCTATGATGCCCGGAGTCCTGATAAGTTTGATCTCCGTGCTGCGGTAATATGGTGTATCCATGATTTCCCAGCGCTGCACACTTTGTCGGGGAGGCTCACGTCTGGTTATCAAGCATGTGTGCATTGTGACAAGGATCCGTGCTCAGAAAGAATAAGGAACAAGATACGTTGGACCGGGGGGCGCCATTTTCTTTCCCGCCACCATCCTTGGCGAGAAAGCAAAGATTTCAATGGAAAAACTGAAACCTGTGACCAGCCAGCGGAGTTCACTAAAGAAGATCTCTAGCAACAGCTTCACAATGTGAAAGATGTGAGACCTAGAAAACATCAGAAGAAAAGGAAGCGTGAGGATGGTCAATGTTGGGACCGAAGGGCTATTTTGTGGGACCTCCCTTACTGGGTAGATCTCAAGTTGAGGCACAACCTTGATGTAATGCATATCGAGAAAAACATATGTGATAATATGCTTGGCACATTTATGAACATCGACGGGAAGTCAAAGGATACAGTTAACTCTAGGCTTGATTTGGAAGACTTGGGCATAAGAAAAGATTTGCATATTCAGTCTGTTGAAGGTGGAGAGTCGTTTGAGATGACAGAAGCATGGTATACAATGACTAAAGGAGAAAATCTTGCATGTGAATTTATAAGAGCGGTGATATTTCCAGATGGGTATGCTGCTAACCTAGCAAAATGTGTGTCTCCTGATGGATGCAAGCTCCAGGGACTAAAAACTCATGACTGTCACATCCTCCTTCAAAGGATTTTACCGTCTGGACTCTGTGGAATTTTGGATAAAGAAATATATGAAGCAGTTGCTGAGCTAGGGAATTTCTTCAGAGAGTTGTGTGCCAAAACGCTGAAGCTATCTGTTCTTGAAAGACTCAAAAAGAAATCATAGTTATCCTTTGCAAGCTTGAAAAGATCTTTCCTCCGACCTTCTTCACGGTGATGGTTCATTTGACCGTGCATTTACCCAAAGAGGCAATGCTTAGAGGCCCCGTACAATACGGCTGGATGTACCCTGTCGAAAGAAGGATGCTTACATTTAAGCGTTATGAATGAAACACCATTAGGACTGAAGGGTCAATTGCCGAGGCATATGTTGATGAGTGCCTTACATTTTTCTCGAGGTACTTCGACGATCTGGAAACAAGATTCAATAGGCCGGACAAAAATAGAGAGCGAGATGATTCACACATTGGTGATGTCTCTATTTTCAACCATGGTGTAAATCTTCTTGGAGGGTCGGAGTACTCGGAGGCTGGTGATGACTATGAAAAGATGCATTGGTATGTGCTAAGGAGTTGCCCCGAGGTTCTACCATATATCGAGTATGTCATCTCTTGTGCATGCACCCTTATCTTTTTTATTGAGTTGGAAGGAACCCATTTGCAAGACTGATGATTTAATTAATTTTATGTTTTTGTTGGCATTGCAGGTTGTGCAAACATGAGCTGAATAAGCAAGATAACTGCATCAATGTTTGATAGATTGCTCGCGAAGGGATTTGCTAAGTGGTTTAAGAATCATGCGAGATCTTTAGTCTTGGAATCAATTGCCACATGATTTTTTGTGTGTTTTTGTTACTAACCCTGGTTTATTTGTGCAGATTGGAAAATTGCATGAGGACAATAAGGTCAGTATTGATCTTCTTGCTTTGGCATGCGAGCCGGATATGATATGGGGTGGCCCGATTTCTCAGCAAGCACTTGTCGATGATGATGGTGGATGATAGATAACTAGCCTGTAGCTATGAACTCTCCCGCTCGAACCTTGATGCCAATGCAACAGCTCTCGAACCCTGTGAGATATTCTGATGTAGCCCGACCTACGGTCGTTACCACATCTTGGTCTCCAACTTACGCCAAGTCGTCATGGACTCCAAAGGTGAATCCGTTCCTCTATGCGCGCTCACTTCCTACCCTATTGAATGGTATGCTACTTCATACTCCGTCACATATGCATGATAGGTTCACACCGACAAGTACGGAGGCAAGGGAGGAAGCCCGGGACATCAAGCCCGACAAGACGGAGGCTTGGAAGAGGAGACGGAAGAAGCCACTGAACCACGGAGTCTCCTACCTACACCAAGTCTCCGGTCCTTACACCGGAGCCCAGTCCTGCTACCGGAGTCTCCGGACCTACCTCCTGACGATCAACCCAGAATCACCGAGATGACGCCACTCCGGAGGCGACACCGAGACAGACTGAGTCTCGGCCTTCCACGATGGGCTCAAGGCCTCACACTGGGCCTTCGGCCCATGTACCCCTCTATCTCGTCCAAACCCTAGTTTTATCCCCAAACTACCCCTGTTTATGTGGCTGGCCTATAAATAGAGCCCCCACCCCTTCATGTATCCCTTAGGCATAGATGATAGACTAAAGACAACCCCCATTGTGGAATCTCTAGTTTTGCCTCATCCCCTTTACCAAGGGGACCGACTATCGTCACCAACCTCGATTGGACTTTGCATCACGCATCCATCGTTGAACAAGGCCTTGGAGTTCATGTCTCGTCTCCAAGTTGTCAAGACCCTCCCCAAGGTGTTCTTCCCTCTCCGATGTGGATTTGAGGGAGCACGTTGACCGATCTTTCCTTGCGAGGATTCTATCGGACCGGTGGCCGCCGTTCGGGAGCAATCGGCCTTGTATCGTGTGAGTTTTGCGTGTGTTCATCGTGTTCTTCGCGAGGTGTGTGTTCGCTTCCGCTACCTTCTCCCTTTCCCCTCGCTTTCCCATCGATTTGACCACGAGATCCGTGAAGATCGGGCACCCAAGAGGTTAACCCCTCCATCATCTGGTATCAGCAGCTTTTGGTTGCCACGGATTTCTCATCGATTTGGTCTTTTCCCCATAAATTCGAAAATTCCACCAAAAACAGCCCCAATTCGTGTTTTGGATCGATCTGTGATTTGAGTGAGTTTTGGTAGGTTTTGATCCGTGGATTACTTGCTAAACTTGTTGATCTACCTTCCCCTGCGTTCCCATGGCCTAATTCCTTGATTTCCCCCATCAATCTGAGGTTTTGGTTCGAGTTTTTCCGCCCAAAACGCGTCCCGTTCAAGTTCTGGACGCTCTGGAATCTCCTGGACCGGAGTCTCCGGCCTAGACCAGAGTCTCCGGACTTTTTGCTCAGACCGAGTCTCCTGGACCTCCGCACGAGTCTCCGCCCCTCCTCAGAGATGTAAAAACTGCAACACGGTTTTGAGCATAACTTTTGCATTTCAACTCGGATTTTGGTGTTCTTTAGCTCGTTTCAAAGAGGAGAAGGAGCACTACATCATCATCTGCGTTGTTCATGCTATCTACTCCATCCAAATTCCGTGAGCAAGGCCGAATCCAACAATAAAGGGTGAAGATCGTCGACGAAAGGTATAAACATTCCGCGACTTCTCCCCACTTGCATTCCTTTGTGAACCCCACTATCTTTGCGAGAAACAAACACCTATTGAGACTAGTTCCTCTTATGATTGCTTGGGCTATGCACATTTGATACCTTGTAGATTCCGAGCAAACATTGTGAGCGCTATCTCATATAGTTATCTTGTATAGTTGTTGGCACAAGGAAGAGGCAAGTGAAAAAGAAATAAAAAGAAAAAGAGTGATACAAAAAGAAAAAAAAAGAAAAAAGGAAAAGAGAAAAAGAAACAAATATACATGTGCCTCATAGAATAGGAAGCGCAAGCTTGATGAACATCATTTAGGTGGTACTTATTGTGCATATCGTGTAGCCCACCAATTAATTGCAATCGAACTAGCGTCTCTCCTTGTACTTGTGTGACACGAGCTTATAGTCTTCGCTAGGTAATCATTTGGTTCTTAGCTCACTTTCTCCGTCGCACAAGTCCCATTTATCCCACCGTGTGTGTTTCCTTGTATATATTTCCTATCTTATGGATTGACTTGTTTGCTTTGTGATCATTGTGGTTCTTTACTTGCCTATACAACATCTTGATTTCGGATTGGTTCTTGACATGCCACTTTTCATACCTATCCACCATAGGCCTTGTGTGTGTGTGTTTTTTGGTTAGTAGTTGGTTTTGGTGTTCCGCGTGAACTTCACTTTGCTTGGTTTATTGCTCTCAAGTGTGGCCACTTGTACGATACGATCTTCCAAGGTAAAGTAAGGTTTGACGTTGTATCCCTAACTCCCACTACCACTTCCATATACACCGCTTGGTCTTGTGCATCATGTCTAGGGACTCCGGAACCGAGGATGATATCTATGAAGAATCCATGATGAGACACCATGACTACGACTCCACAATTATAGAGGACATGACGGAGCACAACACCGACAATGGCTCCGCATGCTTTGAGGACCCGGAGCACTACATCGACAACGGCTCCACATGCATGGAATACATGGAGCATGACATCAACTATGTCTCCTCAAGCATGGAAGACTTGGAGCTCTACACCGACAATGGCTCCACATGCTTGGGTGATATGGAGTACTACACCAACAATTACTCCCCAAGCATGGACGACTTCGAGTGCGACATCGACGACGCGTCGCCAAGCATGGAGGACACGAAGAACTTCATCGACTTTGATGGCTCCTCCATGAGCCATGAAGAATTCCTCCACCGTGTGGAGATGGAAGCCTACTACACCAAGCAAGAGGAGGCGCATCATCAAGAATCCATGACCTTCAAGGCCAAGCGTGCCACACCAAAGGGCACCACCTACTTCGATGATCCACCTCCAAGGCGACAAGCGCCACCATCGACAAGGCATCAAGTGCCACCACCGAGATGGCTTCAAGCTCCACCATCTCCAAGGAGCCAAGCTACATCACCTCCAAGGCGCCAAGCTCCAACTCCTATCCAAACAAGAGGGGCGTCCAAACATCATATACATCAAGAGGCGCCAAGAAACAAGAATCTTCATCGACAAACATCCTCTCATGAGCATCGCCACCATAAAGAGGATACAAGACATCGTCAAAGGCATCTTCGCCACCAAGACGAAGAATTCTTGATGAGCACCAATCATAATTCTCAAGCAAGCTCAAGAAGGCACCACAAGCACAAGAAGAGTGCCAAGGCAAATGATCATCGTCGCGAGCGTCATGTGGATGACCAAGTACTTCACCAACATCAACCATCGGCAAGGCACGCCAATGACCTCCGTCGACACCATCATAGGGCACCTTCAACTACTCGTGCCACCACCACAATGGCACCAAGAGCAAGCCTTCCTCCACGCCATCAAGCTTCAACACCTACGCTTGACTTCCACGACCTTGCCAATGAGGAAAATGTAGACCTCTACTTCGCCAAGTTGGATAGCATGAGCCTACCTCCACCACTACTACGAGATGGCCACAAGACGGTCGAGCATGGGATTTTCCCTTCGACCATGGAGGAGAGCAATGATGCCCATCTTATGGCATCCAACCTTGAAGGCGACAAGGTCAAGAATGGTGAGCATGGGATTTTCCCTTCACCAAAGGAGGCGCATGGAGTTGAGGAACCCGAGCCTACCCCTATATGCTTGAGTGATGATGTGGTACCAATCCCATGTGAGTATGAGAGCCACTTAGCCCACTTGAGTGAGAACAAGAGTGAGATGCGTGACTCCACCTTATGTGAGATTGAGTGCTTCCACTTTGAGGGCATGAGTGACACACCGAGTGAGTTGAGAGTGGTAGTTGATAGGTCAAGTGAGACCATTTCTATTTCTAACAACTTACCCTCTACCTCTAGTGTGTTCTCTTATGTTGTGCTAGGTTCCATGGATGAAGACGCGCCAAGCCATGAAGCAATGATGCCTCAATTGGAGAAGATGTACATGGTGCACGAAGTTGATGTTATGCCATGGCTACATCAAGAAGACGAAGTCGTCCACAAGGAGGCCACTACTTCCACAACACCCACTTCATATGAGAGGTATGACCAAGGTAACAATAAGGGTGTTGATGATGCCATGATCCCACTAGTGGACATGATGAATTGTGAGGATATGCATGCTATGGATGATACTTGTGACATTACATATGCTCCATTCATATTCCCATGTGATGATTTGCCTTTGCATAATATTGCTCATGTGGAATTGTTTGATTGCGATACCATTTCCATAAACATGCCATGCTATGCATCTTGTGTGTATCCTCCAATTGCTTCGGACTTGCTTTGTCATGCTAGTCATTCAATTTCTCCCGTTGCTTGCAATAAGATGAATGCTTGCTATTTCACTTGTTTTGCTTGCAACAACATTGATCATATGCATTATCATGAGATGGCCCCCATAGCTTTCTCAATTTTTGGAGATTTTGATGATTGCCATGATAAGCATGTTCCCCACTTGCATACTCACCATGCACCTATTTCATACTTGATTGACATTAATGGTGATGTGCACAAGAAGAGATACATCATGATGGATGATGTGTATCTCTACCATACACACACGTTCTTCCTTTTACATGTGATGTGTGTAGGTACCCGCACTATCATGTCAACCTCAGTTGAGCACGAGTTGACAAAAAGAGCTCTTGAGAGCATCCCACAAGTGAGTTCAAGATCGAACCCAGCTCTGATACCTTTTGCATGCTTTGCATCTTTCATGTTGGCAAATTGCTCTTTCATATGGTATGATTGCAAGCATGTTGATGGTATTATCTCACCTTGTGACATTCATGTTTCTTTGCTTTTGGATAATGATGCTTTGTATGTTGCAACAAAAATGTTGAACATTTTCCCTTTCCGATGTTTTGTTTGCAACCACAATTCCATTAAGAGCATGTATTGTCATGAGAGCTTCCAAGAATCTCGTCTTGTTGTTGCAACAAACATAAGGACCACTTGCTCTTTCCTTTGTTTTGTTTGCAAACATGCCGTTTTTGCTTCCGCTTGGGATACTCATATTCCCATGATATTGGCTATCGATGATTTGTGTGTGACATCCAACATGTTGAACAATTTCTCTTTCCAATGGTTGGTTTGCACACATAATGATGTTTCTTTGGACATTCTTCCTTGTGTGTTTTTTCCAAATTCTCCTATTCTTGCATCAAAGATGTTGTTTGAAATTTGGATCCAATGCTTTGAGTGCCCCACTAAAACATTGTATGGAGTTTTTGAGTTCCCACATTTGGATGATGTTCAAACGATTTCCATGCACTTTGACCTTGCATATGCATTCCATTTTCTATACATGCATTATACAAATAGTGTTGTGAACAATAATGGACATGCCACATTTGACATGCTCCTCTATCACGCACGAAAATATTTTGCTTGGTCTTTGTTGTGTGAAGGTACAAGTGCATACACGTCAACCTCTACCAACCACGTGTTGACAAGAAGAACCGAAGAGAGTTACCTATGGCCACCCTTCATCGAGCTATCTCTACAAGCTAAGGTGACTTCCTTCTACTTGAGGACTCATGCTATAATCTTTATGAATTGGCTACGCTTTGAGTGTTGCTTCGCTTTTGTTGTGAGCTTTGTAGGCTTCAAGGAAGGTGAAGGAACATTGAAGTGTTGTCAAGTCAATATTCTTGAGGACGACTATATGGTGAACCCTAGGATCAAGAAGGTCTCTCGACCTCTTCTACTTTGTGATGAGCATGTAGAGTCGAGGACGACTCTTTTTGAAGGGGGGGGGGGGGCTGATGTAGCCCGACCTAAGATCGTTACCACACCTTGGTCTCCAACTTACGCCAAGTCGTCATGGACTCCAAAGGTGAATCCGTTCCTCTATGCGCGCTCACTTCCTACCCTATTGAATGGTATGCTACTTCATACTCCGTCACATATGCATGATAGGTTCACACCGACAAGTACGGAGGCAAGGGAGGAAGCCCGGGACATCAAGCCCGACAAGACGGAGGCTTGGAAGAGGAGACGGAAGAAGCCACGGCTGAACCACCGGAGTCTCCGGCCTACACCGGAGTCTCCGGTCCTGCTACACCGGAGTCTCCGGACCGACCCCAGCAACCGCCCGAGGACAGTCAGAACGCCACTCCGGAGACGACACCGGAGACAGACCGGAGTCTCCGGCCTAGACCGGAGTCTCCGGCCTAGACCGGAGTCTCCGGACCCCACACCGGAGTCTCCGGCCTGCATGATGGGCCTGCGCGCTACCAGCTGGGCCTTCGACCCATGTACCCCTCTATCTCGTCCAAACCCTAGTTTTTATCCCCAAACTACCCCTGTTTATGTGGCTGGCCTACAAATAGAGCCCCCACCCCTTCATGTATCCCTTAGGCATAGATGATAGACTAAAGACAACCCCCATTGTGGAATCTCTAGTTTTGCCTCATCCCCTTTACCAAGGGGACCGACTATCGTCACCAACCTCGATTGGACTTTGCATCACGCATCCATCGTTGAACAAGGCCTTGGAGTTCGGTGTCTCATCTCCAAGTTGTCAAGACCCTCCCCAAGGTGTTCTTCCCTCTCCGATGTGGATTTGAGGGAGCACGTTGACCGATCTTTCCTTGCGAGGATTCTATCGGACCGGTGGCCGCCGTTCGGGAGCAATCGGCCTTGTATCATGTGAGTTTTGCGTGTGTTCATCGTGTTCTTCGCGAGGTGTGTGTTCGCTTCCGCTACCTTCTCCCTTTCCCCTCGCTTTCCCATCGATTTGACCACGAGATCCGTGAAGATCGGGCACCCAAGAGGTTAACCCCTCCATCATATTCACAACACCACGCTCTTGTGCACGCAGCCGTCGACCACGAACGGTAGTTTGCAATCTACTAATTTCCAATGGAACAATAGATCACACTCAATTGCAGTAGATAATTCGATCACAGGGTAATTCCAGAGGTTCTTGATAAGAAATAACTCCAAAATAGTTTTAACGTGGTCTAACCCTAACTATGGGGACGTCCTGTATTTATAAGGCGGTTAGCGACCAAAATCGCTAAACAAAACATGTCCGATACAATGATCCGTCCAGATCTGATGGTAACTTCAGGCGGACTTTCCGCCTATGTAGAAGGCGGATTATCCGCCTCAATTATCCTCCCTCGGCGGATTATCCGCCCCCTTACCGAGCCTTGAGCCTGAAGTCCTTAGCAGAATTCCTGGAGCAGGGCCGGATTATCCGCCCTTGTGGGGGCGAATTATCCGCCCCCTGGGGACTTGTAAGTACTCGTTGGAAAGCTCTCGGAGTGATCTTTCCACAAGTACTTATTTGCTTGATTTGGAGTTCGTATGAAGAATCCACGTCCGTTTCAATTTCAGGGCTTCTGTCTGTCCGAACTGAACCTTCCTTCTTGATGATCTTCTCTTGCGCCTTCCTCCCGCTCCTCCCTTGCGCATCCTTGGCGATCATCATTCTGGACTCCTTGCCTTCCTCCCTCTCCTTCCCGTTGACGTTAGTCCGATGGATATTGAATCTAGTCAAACAATAACACCATGATTTAGGTAGTATAAAGTTCTTATAAATCAACGTATCTTGTCCAACTAGGAATGAAGTCACCTTGTGATATTTTTCAATAAGGTTCAATATTTCATTCTAGCTGAGACAACTAGAATCAGCATGATCCATGATTGTATCCTCATCATCCTCCCTTTCTTCAAGAAAAGCCGTCCTCGACTTTGGGTAAGCTGAAAGTGGAATGAACAAAAAGAACAACGTGTACGCAGAGTATATGTATACATAACATGTTGTATTATTTGTGTTCACGTGAATAATATGTTTACTATACATCAAGCAACTTAAATTGCGGGTATAAGTGAAGTACAAAGAATCATGATCATGTTGAAAAACAAATAGATATACAGTCTTGTTGTGCATTACTAAATTCAGTTTTCTCAAAGAAGATCTATGATCAAATTTGTGATGAACAAGATCAAACCAATTCAAAATATGTGAAAACCGAATTGATTCATGCCATGCTTCAACTGCGATACTCTGATTAGTAGGAACATAATCATTTTGTTTAGTATATAACATACAACTCAATTTGCAAATATAAGTGAAGTATACATCAGTAGCACATTTATGCAATACATTGTGGGACAAACACAGGGGGTATGAAAAATCTGATTCAAATCTAGAAAGATTGGAACAATCCAACATAGGTAAAGTTACTTTTGTTGGGTGGACTATATCAACTAGATGTGAATGTACTTTCATATTATCAAAAATTGTAGTATCTATCCCACCATAAATATATCTTGATAGATATCATATATGGCTAAACACAACAAGTTTCAATTCAGCAATTCTATCACATGTAATGCATATGTGATCCACAAGAAAATTTTCATCCATGCTATATTCACCAATTAGATTAAAGATGAAATATGGAGAATATGTGCTTGAATTTAGACATGAAATTTCAGAAATCTTATCCACAGCACAACTCATATTCATAGGTTCATTTAGCATTATGGAATATACAATATCAGTAGGTGGTATTCGAGCAAGTATTTCCTTATGTGTAATCAGTACCACATGATCAAAATGCGAATTTGGCAAACTATCACATGGTGATGTAACATTATTGCGCGACAAGTCACAAGGAGGTAGCAACAAAGGAATAGACTCACAAAATGTTGTGCTTGTTGGTTGTAGCTCCAAATCAATACTGATATCTTCAGTATGCTCCTCACATGTAGTAGGCACTGGAACATCCTCCTCTAGTGACAATGCACAGTCCAGCGATGCAGGTTGTAAAATAGATGGCTCCCTTTCTTCAAAAGCAACCTGCATATCACAAGAAACAACACTAGGAGTAGGGATAATTACATTAGTAGAAACCTCATGTGTCTCACCAACTTTCACTCTCGGTTCTTCTACGATAAGATCAACATCTGGGTTTATGTTGGTGGTTACAGGTGGACAGAGGTTTTGACGCCTAATCTCCTGAAATTGCTTAATATGTGTACGTGATAACCAAGTGTGCTTATCATTCCAAAAGATTGAAGGATCAGAATAATCATTACCAAACACAACCTGGAATTTATTACACCAGTTTGTTCCCAACATGATATGGCAGGAGTTAAACGCTCTAGGAACGACAAAACAAGAAACATATCTGCTAGGGCCATAAATGGTGAGTGGAACACATGCGATCAGAGTAACTGGTAGTGCATGACCAGAAGTTGCTAACATAAATGTGATTGTTAATGCACGTGTGTATAATTGTAACTTTTCAACAACCTCAACTGATGCAGCCCGTCCTACGACCGCTACTACATCTACTCCCACGAGCTCCCCAAGTGGACCCATGACTCGCGCCCGAGCCAAACTCCTTCAAGCTAAGGTGAACTCGCTCCTTTCCTTGTGTGACTTCGATACACCCTTGGATGGCCTGCTACTTCATACGCATACCTTGTCCATCATCAAGTACGAAGAGAAGGACCAAGAGAACGGAGGAGCACAAGCGGAAGAAACCAAATGCCCTCTGTCGCCAGCGGTACTACCGGACCTGGCGACCGGTACTACCACCCGGGCCTATCGCCTCGCCATCGCCACCAATGATTTACGCCAATGTTAGCCAATACTCTCTATCTCCGGCAAGTACTACGGACTGGAACAGATACTACCATCTGCACTACCACTTACTACCGCTCCCATCAAGACGCCGACGGAAGTCCCAGGATGGCAAGCGGTACTACCGGACCCGACAGCGGTACTACCGGTTGACCGGTACTACCGGACGTGTTAGACCGGTACTACCGGACGACACAGAACCTGATCGTGTTCAGTCGGCCCAGCGCCCTGTAACCCTCACTATATTTCGCTATTTGTTCCCAAAATACCCCTGTTATGTGGTTGGCCTATAAATAGCCCCCACCCTCCATTGTAAACCCTAGACTTGGATAATAATAGATTAAGGACACCCCTTTGAGGATCTTTCAATCTATTGGTCTCATGCTCCTACCAAGGGGAACCCTATTATCCACCCTCCTCTTGGATCTTGCCTAGTGTGTTCAAGTTGTACAAGGCCTTGGGTTCTCGGTTTCTCGCCCCCAAGTCGTCAAGATCTCACCAAGCACCTCGTCCCCCGTTGTTGGCGTGGAGAGAGAGCTTCGCCCAACACCGATCCTAGGGATTATGTTGGACCGGTTGCCACCGACGTGAGTTATCGGTGTGTATCGTGTTTTGTGTGCGCGAGTTCATCGGGTTCTTCGTGTGCGTGTGTTCGTGGATTTCATCCCCTTTGATGGAGGGGTTAACCTCTTGGGTGGCCCGATCTTCACGGATCTCGTGGTCAAATCGATGGGAAAGCGAGGGGAAAGGGAGAAGGTAGCGGAAGCGAACACACACCTCGCGAAGAACACGATGAACACACGCAAAACTCACACGATACAAGGCCGATTGCTCAACGGCGCCACCGTCCGATAGAATCCTCGCAAGGAAAGATCGGTCAACGTGCTCCCTCAAATCCACATCGGAGAGGGAAGAACACCTTGGGGAGGGTCTTGACAACTTGGAGACGAGACATCGAACTCCAAGGCCTTGTTCAACGATGGATGCGTGATGCAAAGTCCAATCGAGGTTGGTGACGATAGTCGGTCCCCTTGGTAAAGGGGATGAGGCAAAACTAGAGATTCCACAATGGGGATTGTCTTTAGTCTATCATCTATGCCTAAGGGATACATGAAGGGGTGGGGGCTCTATTTATAGGCCAGCCACATAAACAGGGGTAGTTTGGGGATAAAACTAGGGTTTGGACGAGATAGAGGGGTACATGGGCCAAAGGCCCAGCTGGCGGCGCGCAGGCCCATCGTGAAGGCCGGAGACTCCGGTGTGGGGTCCGGAGACTCCGGTCTAGGCCGGAGACTCCGGCCTGCCTCCTGTCGCCTCCGGAGTGGCATTCTGACTCCTCCCAAGGTTGCCGGGTCGGTCCGAGGTAGGTCCGAGACTCCGGTGTAGCAGGACCGGAGACTCCGGTGTAGGCCGGAGACTCCGGTGGTTCAGCCGTGGCTTCTTCCGTCTCCTCTTCCAAGCCTCCGTCTTGTCGGGCTTGATGTCCCGGGCTTCCTCCCTTGCCTCCGTACTTGTCGGTGTGAACCTATCATGCATATGTGACGGAGTATGAAGTAGCATACCATTCAATAGGGTAGGAAGTGGGCTCGCATAGAGGAACGGGTTCACCTTTGGAGTCCATGACGACTTAGCGTAAGTTGGAGACCATGATGTGGTAACGATCGTAGGTCAGGCTACATCAGCTCCCCCCTTCAAAAAGAGTCGTCCTCGACTCTCCATGTTCATCACGAAGTAGAAGAGGCCGAAGGACATCCTTGATCCTGGGGTTCACCATATAGTCGTCCTCGGGAAGATTGACTTGACAACACTTCAATGTTCCTTCACCTTCCTTGAAGCCTACAAGGCTCACAACAAAAGCAAAGCAACACTCAAAGCGTAGCCAATTCATGAAGATTATTGCATGAGTCCTCAAGTAGAAGGAAGTCACCTTATATTGTAGAGATAGCTCGATGAAGCGTAGACATAGGTAACTCGCTTCGGTTCTTCTTGTCAACATATAGTCCATAGAGGTTGACGTGTATGCATTTGTGCCTTCACACAACAAATACCAAGCAAAATATTTTCGTGCGTGATAGAGGAGCATGTCAAATGTGGCATGTCCATTCTTGTTCACAACACTATTAGCACAATACAAGGATAGCAAATGGAATGCATATGCAAGGTCAAAGTGCATGGAAATCGTTTGAACATCATCCAAATGTGGGAACTCAAAAACTCCATATAATGTCTTAGTGTGGCACTCAAAGCAATCGAATAGAAATTTGATCAACATCTTTGATGCAAAGTTAGGAGAATTTGGCAAAAACACAAAAGGAAGAATATCCAAAACAACATCATTATGTGTGCCAACCAACAATTGGAAAGAGAAATTGTTCGACATGTTGGATGTCACACACAAATCATCGATAGAAAATATCATGGGAATATGAGTATCCCAAGCAGAAGCCAAAGTAACGTGTTTGCAAACAAACAAAATGAAAGAGCAAGTGGTCCTTATGTTTGTTGCAACAACAAGACGAGATTCTTGGAAGCTCTCATGACAATACATGTTCTTAATGGAATTGTGGTTGCACACAAAACATCGGAAAGGTAAATTGTTCAACATTTTTGTTGCAACACACAAAGCATCATTATCTAAAAGCGAAGAAACATGAATGTCACAAGGGAAGATAATACCATTAACATGCTTGCAAGCAAACCATAGGAAAGAACAATTTGTCAACATGAAAGATGCAAAGCATGCCAAAGGTATCAGAGCTGGGTTCGATCTTGAACTCACTTGTGGGATGCTCTCAAGAGCTCTTTTTGTCAACTCGTGCTCAACCGAGGTTGACATGATAGTGCGGGTACCTACACACATCACATGTAAAAGGAAGAACGTGTGTGCATGGTAGAGATACACATCATCCATCATGATGTATCTCTTCTTGTGCACATCACCATTAATGTCAATCAAGTATGAAATAGGTGCATGGTGAGTATGCAAGTGGGGAACATGCTTATCATGGCAATCATCAAAATCTCCAAAAATTGAGAAAGCTATGGGGGCCATCTCATGATAACGCATATGATCAATGTTGTTGCAAGCAAAACAAGTGAAATAGCAAGCATTCATCTTATTGCAAACAACGGGAGAAATTGAATGACTAGCATGACAAAGCAAGTCCGAAGCAATTGGAGGATACACACAAGATGCATAGCATGGCATGTTTATGGAAATGGTATCGCAATCAAACAATTCCACATGAGCAATATTATGCAAAGGCAAAGCATCACATGGGAATATGAATGAAGCATATGTAATGTCACAAGTATCATCCATAGCATGCATATCCTCACAATTCATCATGTCCACTAGTGGGATCATGGCATCATCAACACCCTTATTGTTACCTTGGTCATACCTCTCATATGAAGTGGGTGTTGTGGAAGTAGTGGCCTCCTTGTGGACGACTTCGTCTTCTTGATGTAGCCATGGCATAACATCATCTTCGTGCACCATGTACATCTTCTCCAATTGAGGCATCATTGCTTCATGGCTTGGCGCGTCTTCATCCATGGAACCTAGCACAACATAAGAGAACACACTAGAGGTAGAGGCTAAGTTGTTAGAAATAGAAATGGTCTCACTTGACCTATCAACTACCACTCTCAACTCACTCGGTGTATCACTCATGCCCTCAAAGTGGAAGCACTCAATCTCACATAAGGTGGAGTCACTCATCTCACTCGTGTTCTCACTCAAGTGGGCTAAGTGGCTCTCATATTCACATGGGATTGGTACCACATCATCACTCAAACATATGGGGATAGGCTCGGTTTTCTCAACTCCAAGCGCCTCCTTTGGTGAAGGGAAAATCCCATGCTCACCATTCTTGACCTTGTCGCCTTCAAGGTTGGATGTCATAAGATGGGCATCATCGCTCTCCTCCATGGTCGAAGGGAAAATCCCATGCTCGACCATCTTGTGGCCATCTCGTAGTAGTGGTGGAGGTAGGCTCATGCTATCCAACTTGGCGAAGTAGAGGTCTACATTTTCCTCATTGGCGAGGTCGTGGAAGTCAAGCGTAGGCATTGAAGCTTGATGGCGTGGAGGAAGGCTTGCTCTTGGTGCCATTGTGGTGGTGGCACGGGTAGTTGAAGGTGCCCTATGATGGTGTCGACGGAGGTCATTGGCGTGCCTTGCCGATGGTTGATGTTGGTGAAGTACTTGGTCATCCACATGACGCTCGCGACGATGATCATTTGCCTTGGCACTCTTCTTGTGCTTGTGGTGCCTTCTTGAGCTTGCTTGAGAATTATGATTGGTGCTCATCAAGAATTCTTCGTCTTGGTGGCGAAGATGCCTTTGACGATGTCTTGTATCCTCTTTATGGTGGCGATGCTCATGAGAGGATGTTTGTCGATGAAGATTCTTGTTTCTTGGCGCCTCTTGATGTATATGATGTTTGGACGCCCCTCTTGTTTGGATAGGAGTTGGAGCTTGGCGCCTTGGAGGTGATGTAGCTTGGCTCCTTGGAGATGGTGGAGCTTGAAGCCATCTCGGTGGTGGCACTTGATGCCTTGTCGATGGTGGCGCTTGTCGCCTTGGAGGTGGATCATCGAAGTAGGTGGTGCCCTTTGGTGTGGCACGCTTGGCCTTGAAGGTCATGGATTCTTGATGATGCGCCTCCTCTTGCTTGGTGTAGTAGGCTTCCATCTCCACACGGTGGAGGAATTCTTCATGGCTCATGGAGGAGCCATCAAAGTCGATGAAGTTCTTCGTGTCCTCCATGCTTGGCGACGCGTCGTCGATGTCGCACTCGAAGTCGTCCATGCTTGGGGAGTAATTGTTGGTGTAGTACTCCATATCACCCAAGCATGTGGAGCCATTGTCGGTGTAGAGCTCCAAGTCTTCCATGCTTGAGGAGACATAGTTGATGTCATGCTCCATGTATTCCATGCATGTGGAGCCGTTGTCGATGTAGTGCTCCGGGTCCTCAAAGCATGCGGAGCCATTGTCGGTGTTGTGCTCCGTCATGTCCTCTATAATTGTGGAGTCGTAGTCATGGTGTCTCATCATGGATTCTTCATAGATATCATCCTCGGTTCCGGAGTCCCTAGACATGATGCACAAGACCAAGCGGTGTATATGGAAGTGGTAGTGGGAGTTAGGGATACAACGTCAAACCTTACTTTACCTTGGAAGATCGTATCGTACAAGTGGCCACACTTGAGAGCAATAAACCAAGCAAAGTGAAGTTCACGCGGAACACCAAAACCAACTACTAACCAAAAAACACACACACACAAGGCCTATGGTGGATAGGTATGAAAAGTGGCATGTCAAGAACCAATCCGAAATCAAGATGTTGTATAGGCAAGTAAAGAACCACAATGATCACAAAGTAAAACAAGTCAATCCACAAGATAAGAAATATGTACAAGGAAACACACGGTGGGATAAATGGGACTTGTGCGACGGAGAAAGTGAGCTAAGAACCAAATGATTACCTAGCGAAGACTATAAGCTCGTGTCACACAAGTACAAGGAGAGACGCTAGTTCGATTGCACAAAATTGGTGGGCTACAAGATATGCACAATAAGTACCACCTATATGATGTTCATCGAGCTTGCGCTTCCTATTCTATGAGGCACATGTTTGTTTCTTTCTTTTTCTCTTTTTCTCTTTTATTTTTTCTATTTTTTTTCTTTTCTCTTTTTCTTTTTCACTTGCCTCTTCCTTGTGCCAACAACTATACAAGATAACTATATGAGATAGCGCTCACAATGTTTGCTCGGAATCTACAAGGTATCAAAAGTGCATAGCCCAAGCAATCATAAGAGGAACTAGTCTCAATAGGTGTTTGTTGCTCGCAAAGATAGTGGGGTTCACAAAGGAATGCAAGTGGGAAAAAGTCGCGGAATGTTATACCTTTCGTCGACGAGCTTCACCCTTTATTGGTGGCTTCCGCCTTGCTCATGGAATTTGGATGGAGTAGATAGCATGAACAACGCAGATGATGATGTAGTGCTCCTTCTCCTCTTCGAAACGAGCTAAAGAACACCAAAATCCGAGTTGAAATGCAAAAGTTATGCTCAAAACCGTGCTGCAGTTTTTTCGCTCATAGGGAGGGCGGAGACTCCGGGCTGGAGGTCCGGAGACCGTCTGAGCAAAAAGTCCGGAGACTCCGGTCTAGGCCGGAGACTCCGGTCCGGGAGATTCCAGAGCGTCCAGAACTCGAACAGGACGCGTTTTGGGCGGAAAAACTCGAACCAAAACCTCAGATTGATGGGGAAAATCAAGGAATTAGGCCATGGGAACGCAGGGGAAGGTAGATCAACTAGTTTAGCAAGTAATCCACGGATCAAAACCTACCAAAACGCACTCAAATCACAGATCGATCCAAAACACGAATTGGGGCTGTTTTTGGTGGAATTTTCGAATTTATGGGGAAAAGACTAAATCGAAGAGAAATCCATGGCAACCAAAAGCTGCTGATACCAGATGATGGAGGGGTTAACCTCTTGGGTGGCCCGATCTTCACGGATCTCGTGGTCAAATCGATGGGAAAGCGAGGGGAAAGGGAGAAGGTAGCGGAAGCGAACACACACCTCGCGAAGAACACGATGAACACACGCAAAACTCACACGATACAAGGCCGATTTCTCCCGAACGGCGGCCACCGGTCCGATAGAATCCTTGCAAGGAAAGATCGGTCAACGTGCTCCCTTAAATCCACATCGGAGAGGGAAGAACACCTTGGGGAGGGTCTTGACAACTTGGAGACGAGACATCGAACTCCAAGGCCTTGTTCAACGATGGATGCGTAATGCAAAGTCCAATCGAGGTTGGTGACGATAGTCGGTCCCCTTGGTGAACGGGATGAGGCAAAACTAGAGATTCCACAATGGGGGTTGTCTTTAGTCTATCATCTATGCCTAAGGGATACATGAAGGGGTGGGGGCTCTATTTATAGGCCAGCCACATAAACAGGGGTAGTTTGGGGATAAAACTAGGGTTTGGACGAGATAGAGGGGTACATGGGACAAAGGCCCAGCTGGCGGCGCGCAGGCCCATCGTGAAGGCCGGAGACTCCGGTGTGGGGTCCGGAGACTCCGGTCTAGGCCGGAGACTCCGCCTGCCTCCTGTCGCCTCCCGAGTGGCATTCTGACTGCCCCCAGGCGGTTCTTGGCCGGGTCGGTCCGGAGGTAGGTCCGGAGACTCCGGTGTAGCAGGACCGGAGACTCCGGTGTAGGCCAGAGACTCCGGTGGTTCAGCCGTGGCTTCTTCCGTCTCCTCTTCCAAGCCTCCGTCTTGTCGGGCTTAATGTCCCGGGCTTCCTCCCTTGCCTCCGTACTTGTCGGTGTGAACCTATCATGCATATGTGACGGAGTATGAAGTAGCATACCATTCAATAGGGTAGGAAGTGGGCTCGCTTAGAGGAACGGGTTCACCTTTGGAGTCCATGACGACTTAGGTAAGTTGGAGACCATGATGTGGTAACGACCGTAGGTCGGGCTACATCACCCTTCTCCCCTTCCACCACTTTACCCTCGATTCCCGCGGAGATTCGTGAAAGATCGGGCCACCCCAAGGGGTTACCCCATAACATATTGGTATCAAGAGCAAGGTTGATCACGAATTTCCCCCCAATTTTTCTTTTATCCCCCTTAAAATCGAAAATCCCACCAAAAAGAGCCCCAATTTGCCTTCGGATCGATCTTTGGATTTGGTGAGTTTTTCGTGGTTTTGGTCCATAGATCTATTGCTTTTGGAGTCGATCTATAGCCCCTGATTGTTCCTAGCCCAGCCTTTCGGTCAGATTCCCACGAATTTGAGGTTTGTGTCAAGTGGATCTCGTTCCTGTTCTGCGACCTGTACTACCGGTGGCTCAGGCGGTACTACCGCCGTCCGGTACTACCGGCCGTACCAAGCGGTACTACCGTGCGCCACAGAAAGTTTTTCTTCTTCTCTTGACGCCTCAACTTCGTTTGCTAACTTTCCATCTTCAATTTGTTCGTGTTTCGCGTGTTTGTCGCCATTTGAACACAAGCTTCCGCATCAAAGTCACCCGCGCTCATCGACACCTCGACACTCGAACATCATCCCCACCAACGGTTGCAAGTCGTCAACAATACCAAAGGTATAACTTGCGCCCCTTTGACAGCCCCATATCTTCCTTTGTGTGTATCTATCCTATGAGAGCAACTCATTTTGTGTTTGTCTAAGCATTGTGCACTTGCCTTCGGAAAGTGAGAGTGTGAGGCCAAATACAAAAGTTAACATAGTAGCATAGAAAGGGAGAAAAAGGAAAAGAATCAAAAAAAAGAAGATAAAATAGAAAGATACATAGTCTCCCAATACAAAGAGAACTACCAAGCTTGTAAGCCAACAAGAGAGAGGAAAAGAGCGCACCAAGGCAAGTGCACAAATCCGTTGCTTATCCTCTTTTGGCAAACGAGTTGTGGTCTCTCCTTGAGTTGGCACGACAACCGAGCGTAGTCTTCGTTAGGACCTTTTGTGCTCATTTTCATAGTCGTGCTAACCCCGTTTTTCTCCACGTGTGCGTTTTTCCGTGTTTTTGTAGATCGTATCCTTTTGCTTTTGATCTTTGGTTCTTTACCACGTAGAACAATAACCTTTTGCTTGGATCGTTTCGTTTGGTTTTCCACAATCCTAACCTTCCACCAAAAGCTTTTGAGAGTTGTAGCATATTTGTGTGTGAGTTTCTTTGCCATTTCACTTTGCACGCTGTTCGCTCATTTGTGTGGAAATTGGTTTGATATAATCTCCAAGGTGAGGTAAAAGGCTAACTCTACGCACCCTTATTCTCCATATACAACCCTTGTCGGCTTTGCATCATGGACAGGAATGGCGAGCCGTCCCAACCACCACCTCCGGAGGATGACACACAATACATGACAAGATGGGACCATTGGAAGGTCCGAGGAGAATTCAACTACCGTTGTGAAGCTCTTGAGCGGCGCCATGATGAACAATTTAGCGAAGCCCGCGTGGAGTTCAAGAACATCGACAACCGCTTCGAAGAAGTCCGAGGTCAAATGTATGCCATGCAACACAACCTCTGTCATCAAAATGAAGCTCTTGGTCGCGCCCTCGCCTCAACGGATGAGAAGCTTCAACGCCTCATTGATGGACTAGCAAGGCCACGCTCGCGCGACTCAAGCTCATCTCGGCACTCCTCAAGTGAATCAAGTGCACCTCGCCGACACGCTTCAAGGCACCGGGATGGACCCGTTCTTCAATCCATGAGCTCTTCTCAAGCGGTACCATCTCCGCGACATGCCGCAATGTCAAGCTATGATGGTGACCTCTCCGCAAGACCTAATGGAGGGGTTAACCTCTTGGGTGCCCGATCTTCACGGATCTCGTGGTCAAATCGATGGGAAAGCGAGGGGAAAGGGAGAAGGTAGCGGAAGCGAACACACACCTCGCGAAGAACACGATGAACACACGCAAAACTCACACGATACAAGGCCGATTGCTCCCAAACGGCGGCCACCGGTCTGATAGAATCCTCGCAAGGAAAGATCGGTCAATGTTCTCCCTCAAATCCACATCGGAGAGGGAAGAACACCTTGGGGAGGGTCTTGACAACTTGGAGACGAGACACCGAACTCCAAGGCCTTGTTCAACGATGGATGCGTGATGCAAAGTCCAATCGAGGTTGGTGACGATAGTCGGTCCCCTTGGTAAAGGGGATGAGGCAAAACTAGAGATTCCACACAAGGGGGTTGTCTTTAGTCTATCATCTATGCCTAAGGGATACATGAGGGGTGGGGGCTCTATTTATAGGCCAGCATCTAAACAAGGGTAGTTTGGGGATAAACTAGCCGAATAGGTAAGTAAAGGGGAATACATGGGCTGTGGCCCAACTAGTGCGCGCAGGCACTGACATGACCGGTAGTACCGGACTTAGGACCGGTAGTACCGGTCATCACCGGTAGTACCGCTCTGGGACCGGTAGTACCGCTTGCGGTCCTGGAGCGACGGTTGGAGCCGTCAGTAGCGAGCGGTAGTAGGGGCGGTAGTACCGCTGACCGGTAGTACCGGTTCCGACGACCGGTAGTACCGCTTGGACCTGGCAGCTGCCGACCTGTCTTCTTCTGTCTCCTCTTCCAAGCCTCCGTCTTGTCGGGCTTGATGTTCCGGGCTTCCTCCCTTGCCTCCGTACTGGTCGGTGTGAACCTATCATGCATATGTGACGGAGTATGAAGTAGCATACCATTCAATAGGGTAGGAAGTGAGCTTGCATAGAGGAACGGATTCACCTTTGGAGTCCATGGCGACTTGGCGTAAGTTGGAGACCTTGATGTAGTAACGACCGTAGGTCGGGCTGCATCATCTCCCCCCTTCAAAAAGAGTCGTCCTCGACTCTCCATGTCCATCACGAAGTAGAAGAGGTCGAAGGACATCCTTGATCCTGGGGTTCACCATATAGTCGTCCTCGGGCAGATTGACTTGACAACACTTCAATGTTCTTTCACCTTCCATGAAGCCTACAAAGCTCACGACAAAAGCGAAGCAACACTCAAAGCGTAGCCAATTCATGAAGATTATAGCATGAGTCCTCAAGTAGAAGGAAGTCACCTTAGCTTGTAGATATAGCTCAAAGAAGTGTAGCCATAGGTAACTCTCTTCGGTTCTTCTTGTCAACACATGGTTAGTAGAGGTTGACGTGTATGCACTTGTACCTTCACACAACAAAGACCAAGCAAAATATTTTCGTGCGTGATAGAGGAGCATGTCAAATGTGGCATGTCCATTCTTCTTCACAACACTATTAGCAAAATGCATGTATGGCAAAAGGGATGTGTTATGGGGTAACCCCTTGGGGTGGCCCGATCTTTCACGAATCTCCACGGGGATCGAGAGGAAAGCGGTGGAAGGGGAAGAGGGGACGAAATCCGCGAACACACGCTGATGTGGACATCCCTACTATTGATACAACCGTTGTACCAACAGCAACACACATACAAGGACCCATCACAAGATCTCGTGCCAAACAACTTAACTATCAGGTACTTTCGTTTCTTGGAACTATTCCTCACATACATGAGAATATGATGCTGCCTAAATCAGATGCATTTCTTACTCTTAGGAATGATGGACCAAGCATGGATGAAAGGGACAAGCATTGGAGCATGGTCATGCATGGAGATGGCAGCAAGCTTGTGATGATCCAAGAGAAGGCCACGGATGAGGATTTCAGAACTTTGAGGCCTCCATAATGAAGAAAGAAGGCTTGGACGAAATATTCAAGATCAATACTTTACGAATTCGTCCATAGCTTAATATGGTGCTGCGACACCTTTATTTTGGGCCAGGCCCATGTAATTTTCGCAGGATTTTAATTAGTCACTTTTTAGAGTCCGTATTTGAGGGGAAAAGGACTTTTAGGGTTGGATTCGGCCACCACTTCCATGGCTGGCCGAAACCCCACCTTTTCGCCCTTAAATACTCCCATAGCCGACCCCATAGACTCGGATTTTGTTTAGACATTAAGTTAGCCATAGTCGCAACTTCGCCAAGGCTCGAGCGTCGCAGAGGCCTCTTGTACTTCGCACCTATTCAGGATCCCACCTCTTCAATAAAGCTTTCCTCTTAATCCGCAATATCTTGATTGCAATATTGGTTCTTACTTGTTCTCAATTTCAGGTAGGAATTAAGACCCTCGCTGGTCAGGCTGATCGTGTTCACGCAGGATCGGTAACCTCCAGGAGATTGGCCTAGCGATTGCATTGGCGCTCGTGCTCGCACGTGTAGTCGGATCGTCAAGCCCGAACTCCACCAAATCGACTATCATCATCTCATCGAAAGATCGGACACCTTTGCCCTATCAAGTGGTATCAGATTTCAGGTTGCTCGGTGAGATTTTACTGTTTTTCGTAGATTAGATCTGTTTTTACCTATAACCCACGAAAAAGCCAAAAACACAGTTAGAGTTTAGATCCATCCCATAACCAATCTACGCCTTGCATTATCTTTTCAGTTTTTGCATTGTTGAATTTGTGTCTACATCGTCGAGTCGAGTTGCTGGTCTTAGTGTCTCGTCCCTTAGAGTTTCGAGTTCTGATCATAGTAGTCACCGCCACACTCGCCGATCACCGCCACCATATTCCGCCACCATATTCCGCCGCCATATACCCTGCCACCATAAACCCTAATACTCCGCCACCGCCTTCCTACCACGACACAGATCCGATCAGTTTCCTGTTGTGGTACGAGTCCGAGTAGAGTTATTGTTTCCTAGTTATTTCTTTTTCCTCTCCTTCTTTGTTGTTTCCGTGTTAAGCTAAAGTCCGTGTCGAGCTCTGAGTCCGGCCGTAAGTCCAGAAGGAGAGCAAAAAAAAAAGTCTGGAACCGCCTCCGAATTTTTTTTCTGGCTATACTAGTTTTCGACCCCGGGGATCACCTTTCTCCATCGGCCGTTATAGCGATATTTTTTTGGCGCCGGCGAGCTTTCCGGAGCAAAATAAAAAAAAAATTCAATTTTTTTTGGGGCTAACCTATTTTTAGACCCCGTAGATCAGTTCTAGACACTCGCCATCATAGTGATTTTCTGCATCTCGGTTTGCTTTTCAGGGTGCCATATCATCATACAGTGCTTGTTGTTGTGTCGCCGTGACATGGTGATCTAGGCTCGCCTCTAGTAATGGGTTCAGCCTAGGACCAGCACAGTACCGTCGTTGAGCATTCTTTCAACTTTTGCATTGCTGTTTTGATAATTGCTAACCCCCTTGCTAAGCCTTGCCAGAGCTCCACAGATATTCTCCACGTGCGGTGTTTCGACTCCTGGTAATCGCTTGGTTCAATCTCTGGACCCACTGATCCTCGCGGTTGCAAATCGCCTTTTCCTGCTGTTTGGTAAGAACTTGTAAGAACTTCGTATATTGCTTGACGGATTACGCGTGACTTCCACCATATTTCCGTACTATATACCTGTGCTTTTTAAGGACTAACCATGATGATACTTCATGAACCCCGCCACAATGACGAATGAAGAACTACATGCCCACTTCTCCGCGCTCTTGGTCACCGCTGAAGACGTGGATACGCTCGGGAGTTTGACACCAAGCTCACCAACGCCATGGACAAGATCGATGGACTCGAGAAATCCTTCAACGCAGCTTGACGCTCGGTTCAAGGAGCTTTTGAACCGATTGCTCGCACCCGCACCGACCCACACATGGCGCGACGCATTCCGATCACGGTCGAATCATGGTTCGGTTGCACCAGACTTCCCGCGGCTACCGCTGCGGCCGATGTTCTCGACTTCCGCCAGCTGGGCTGCGACATTGGGGACAGACGACGGGTACTACTACGACCACGACGACGACGATCTGTTTGACGACGAGGTTGAACAACCTCCACAGGTACCTGCTGGCTGTCCCCGACATTACTACCGCAACGCTCGCCCACCGGTACGTGATGATGATCATGTTGCAAAGCTTAAATTAAATATTCCATCTTTTGAGGATAAATATAATCGATGCATATCTTACATGGGAGATGGAAGTAGAACAACGTTGCATGCTTAAAATATCCGAGAATATGCGTGTTAGTGCTGCTACATGTGAATTTACTAAATTTGCTTCCCTTTGGTGGTCTGAGTATTGTCGTTTAAATCCTACTACTAATCCTAGTACTTGGACTGCTTTAAAAACTGCTATGCGTGTTCGTTTTGTACCTCCCACTTATCAACGTGATTTACTAAAGAATCTGACACGTTTAGAGCAAGGGAAAAATTCTGTAGAAGACTATTATCAGGAATTGCAAACGGGGATGGTTCGGTGTGGTCTTGTTGAATCTAATGAACAAATGCTTGCACGTTTCTTTGGTGGATTAAACAAGGACATTCAGCACATATTAGATTATAAGGAATATAATTCTATTACTCGTTTGTTTCATCTTGCTTGCAAAGCTGAACGTGAAGTGCAGGATCGCCAAACACCATGGAGGAGGACTAATAATTCTGCAGGTCGCACATCCTCTTGGACATCCCGACAATCAGCGCCTCCTCGTGATTCGCCACCAGCTACTACCACATCCAAGGCCACCACAAGATTTCCAGCTGCTCCTCCACCATCATCCGATGCTCCTGCTCGTAGTGCATCTTCTATGGCTTCCACGGGTAAGACAAAGGATATACAATGCCGCAAGTGCTGGGGTTTTGGTCATATTGAGAGACAGTGCACAACACGATGTGTGATGATGGTGCGAGAAGATGGTCAATACGATTCAGCGAGTGACTTCGATGAAGATACACTTTCCCTTATTTCTGCTCGAGATGGAGACAATTCTGCTGCTGAGGAAGAGCCAGAGGTAATGGGAGCTGAAGCTGCTGATCACTACAAGAGCTTAATTACACAACGTGTGTTGAGTGTGCAATTGAGCAAATCTGAGCAAGATCAACGCCACAACCTGTTCCAAACACGTGGTGTTGTCAAGGAAAGAGCTATACGGATCATCATTGATGGAGGGAGTTGTAATAATCTGGCCAGTGTTGACATGGTAGAGAAGCTTGCGCTTCCAACAAGACAACGCCCACATTCATATTACATCCAATGGTTTGAGAGTTCTCGCAAGATCAAGGTAACAAGAACGGTACGCATGCATTTTACTATTGGTACATATTCTGATTTTGTTGATTGTGATGTTGTACCTATGCAAGATTGTTCTTTGTTACTTGGTAGACCATGGCAATTTGATAGAGAATCTGTTCATAATGGCAAAACTAATCACTATTCTCTTATGCATGACGGAAAGAAAATTGGTCTAAAACCTATGACTCCCGAACAGATTTTAAAAGATGATCTTGCTAGAGCTAGTAGAGCTAAAACTGAGGAGAAAAATAAAAGTGAGAATCAGATTGTTGCATGGTATTGTTCCTCGTGCACCTATTGATTTATTGCCTTTACCTTCTTCGGTGCAACATAATTTGGATGCTACACAACGCGCTGAATTGATATTAAACTTGCATAAGACTACTAAAGATAACATTGAACACATGAATGCTAAGTATAAACTTGCTGGGGATAAAGGGAGAAAGCATGTTGTGTTTGATGTTGGCGATCTTGTTTGGTTACATTTGCGTAAAGATCGTTTTCCTGATTTACGCAAGTCTAAGTTAATGCCACGTGCTGCTGGTCCCTTTAAGGTGTTAGAGAAAATAAATGATAATGCATATAAACTTGAGTTGCCTGCAGACTTTGGTACGGTTAGTCCTACGTTTAACATTGCAGATTTGAAGCCTTACTTTGGTGAGGAAGATGAGATTGCGTCGAGGACGACTTCAATTCAAGAAGGGGAGCATGATGTGGACATCCCTACTATTGATACAACCGTTGTACCAACAGCAACACACTACAAGGACCCATCACAAGATCTCGTGCCAAACAACTTAACTATCAGGTACTTTCGTTTCTTGGAACTATTCCTCACATACATGAGAATATGATGCTGCCTAAATCAGATGCATTTCTTACTCTTAGGAATGATGGACCAAGCATGGATGAAAGGGACAAGCATTGGAGCATGGTCATGCATGGAGATGGCAGCAAGCTTGTGATGATCCAAGAGAAGGCAACGGATGAGGATTTCAGAACTTTGAGGCCTCCATAATGAAGAAAGAAGGCTTGGAAGAAATATTCAAGATCAATACTTTACGAATTCGTCCATAGCTTAATATGGTGCTGCGACACCTTTATTTTGGGCCAGGCCCATGTAATTTTCGCAGGATTTTAATTAGTCACTTTTTAGAGTCCGTAATTTTCGCAGGATTTTAATTAGTCACTTTTTAGAGCCCATGTAACTTTTAGACTTCCATGGCTGGCCGAAACCCCACCTTTTCGCCCTTAAATACTCCCCATAGCCGACCCCATAGACTCGGATTTTGTTTAGACATTAAGTTAGCCATAGTCGCAACTTCGCCAAGGCTCGAGCGTCGCAGAGGCCTCTTGTACTTCGCACCTATTCAGGATCCCACCTCTTCAATAAAGCTTTCCTCTTAATCCGCAATATCTTGATTGCAATATTGGTTCTTACTTGTTCTCGATTTCAGGTAGGAATTAAGACCCTCGCTGGTCAGGCTGATCGTGTTCACGCAGGATCGGTAACCTCCAGGAGATTGGCCTAGCGATTGCATTGGCGCTCGTGCTCGCACGTGTAGTCGGATCGTCAAGCCCAAACTCCACCAAATCGACTATCGTCATCTCATCGAAAGATCGGACACCTTTGCCCTATCACACGCACACAAAGATCCCGATGAACTCACGCACACAAATCACGATACACGCCGATAACTCACGCCGGTGGCAACCGGTCCAACATAATCTCTAGGATCGGTGTTGGGCGAAGCTCTCTCTCCACGCCAACAACAGGGGACGAGGTGCTTGGTGAGACCTTGACGACTTGGGGACGAGAAACCGAGAACCCAAGGCCTTGTACAACTTGAACGCACTAGGCAAGATCCAAGAGGAGGGTGGACAATAGGTGCTCCTTGGTAGGAGCATGAGACCAATAGATTAAAAGATCCTCAAAGGGGTGTCTTAATCTATCATTATCCAAGTCTAGGATTTACATATGAGGGGTGGGGCTATATATAGGCCAACCACATAAACAAGGTTAGTTCTGGAATAAAACTGGAAGTTTGGGCGAAATTGGGGGTTACATGGGCCAGACCCAAAAGGCTTGATGCCGCCCAACACATGGCGTTCACCATTGGTCACCATCATAATATGCCAAACATCCCAATCAAGGTGAACTCCTTCCATCTTTTGCCTTCCCTTGGTCATTACTTGAATGGGATCCTACTTGAGCCAACTATCAATTGTATGACTAGGTCCATGACCATGATGCCAAGCGGATGCGACAAGGATGAACCAGGAGCCAAGACCCCCAAGCATGAGGCCTGGAAGAGGAGACGCAAGAAGAAGTTGGAGCTGCACCGAGTCTCCGCTCAAAGACACCGAGTCTCCGCCTACCACACCGAGTCTCCGGTCCATCTCCTGACCGACCCCTAACAGCGCCAGGACCAAGATGCCCCTCCGGAGACGACACCGGAGATTGACCGGAGTCTCCGGTCTAGACCGGAGTCTCCGGCCATCACATCGGAGTCTCCGGACCGCGTGTATCGGGCCTGCGCGCCTCAGGTTGGGCCTGGCCCATGTAACGCCCAGAACTTCCTGTTTATGCCTGTTTTACCCCTAGTGCGTGGCTGGCCTATATATATGCCCCCACCCCCATATGTAAACCCTAGGATGGAATAGATGATGAGTTGAAACTCGTGGCTTAGGCCAAACCCTGGATGGGAACCCCCTCTCATTAGATTATCTATGAGTTGTATCAAGGCCTTCTTAATTGAAGTCGTCAAGGCGCTCTTCTAGTTCTTGATCTCTCCCATGTATGGATTCTAGTAGTGCTAGGTCTCTCCCCTTTGGGATTCTACTTGGTTGCTACTCTCTCCCTACGCGTGGTTCTATCAAGAGCTTGCCAATCTCTCGCAAGGGATTCTACCTTTGGTCTCTCCCTTTGTGATTCTATTGGGTTGGTGGTTCGGGCCAACGAGAGCAAACCGATTTGGGTGTGGTGTGCGTTTGTATCTTCGATTTCCCTCTCGTGTTCATTGTGTTCTTCGCTCTCCTCCCCCAAATCCCCTCGAATCTATGAAGATCGGGCCACAAAAGTGGTTGTAAGCCACATCATATGGTATCAAGAGCCTTTAGTTGCCATGGATTCGAGATTGTGTTGAGTTTCTAGCCACCAATTTTCTTTTTCTTGCCTAAATTCGAAAATTTCCACCAAAAATAGCCATATTCGTGATTTGGATCGATCTGGATTTTGAGAGCGTTTTGGTAGGTTTTGATCCATAGATCCGCTGCTATACTCGTTGATCTACCTTCCTTATGCTCCTTAGCCCAATTCCTTGATTTCCCCATCAATTTTGAGGTTTTGGTTCGAGTTTTTCCGCCCAAAACGCGTCCCTGCTCGAGTTCTAGACGCCCTGAATCTCCCGACGGAGTCTCCGCCTAGACCGAGTCTCCGGCCTAGACCGAGTCTCCGGCCTTTTGAGTTTCAGACCGAGTCTCCGGACCTCCAGACCGAGTCTCCGCCTCCCAAAATGTAAAATCTGCAACACTGTTTTGAGCATAACTTTTGCATTCGAACTCGGATTTTGGTGTTCTTTAGCTCGTTTCGAAGAGGAGAAGGATCCCTACACCATCATCCACGTGTTCATGCTATCTACAACTACAAAAAAAACTGTGAGCAAGGGTGAAGATCTTCGACGAAAGGTATATCATTTCCGTGATCTCCCCTACTTGTTTTCCTTTGAGAGCCACACCATCTTTGCGATAAAACAAGCACCTATTGAGACTAGTTCCTCCTTTGATTGCTTGGGCTTTGCACATTTGATACCTTGTAGAATTCCGAGCAAAATTGGTGAGCGTTATCTCATATAGTTATCTTGTATAGTTATTGGCACAAGAAAAACAAGTGAAAAAGTGAAAAAAAAGAGAGAGGAAAATACAAAATACAAAAAAAAAGAAATAAAGATACATGTGCCGTATAGAATAGGAAGCGCAAGCTCGATGACAAACTTGTAGGTGGTACTTATTGTGCAAATCTTGTAGCCCTTCAAATTTTTGTGCAATCGAACTAGCGTCTCTCCTTGTACTTGTGCGACATGAGCTTATAGTCTTTGCTAGGCCTTCATTTGGTTCTTAGCTCGCTTTTCCGTGACAAGTCCCATTTATCCCACCGTGTGTTTCCTTGATCTTAATTTCTATCTTGTGGATCAACTTGTTTGCTTTGTGACCACCGTGGATCTTTACTTGCCTTCACAAATCTTGGTTTCCGGTTGCTCCAATTTGCTTGCCACTTTCCATACCTAAGCTCCTCATAAGCCGTGTGCGTTTGGTGTTTCTTGTGTTCGTTGATACAACGCCACTTATCCTTTGTATTTGGTTTGCTCTTGGTCCATACCATTGATCCAATACTATTTACAAGGTGAGCCTAGGCGTAGCATCCTTGAATCCAACTTCCACTATATCACACTTGGTCTTGTGAGCAACATGTATAGGGACTCCGGAACCGATGAATAGGAATCCATGATGAGCCACGGCAATGACGACTCCACAAGCATCGGTGACATGATGGAGCACTACACCGACGTTGGCTCCGCATGCTTGGAGGACTTCGAGTACTACACCAACGACGACTCCCTGCGTGGAGCACATGGAGCACCATGAGGACTTCGACTTCTCAAGCATGGAGGACATCGAACACTTCATCGACTATGACGGCGACTCCCTCTTGAGATACAATGACTCCGTCCACCACATGGAGACCGAGAACTTCCATGCCATGCAAGCGAAGGCACATCTCCAAGAGGCCGACAAGGACAAGCTCTTCGAGTCGCACCCTTCAAAAGGAACTACATACCATGAGGGTTGTCCATCAAGATACCTATCAAGTTCAAGAAGGCGCGACAACTCAACAAGTACCAATACACATGAGCCAAGACAAGTGCGTCGCCAACAACAAGAGCTCAAGAGCATCCATGCTATATGCGCTACAAGCTCAAGACGGCGTACAAGTCCTCTCCGCCACGAGAACAAGAAAGAAAGATACCGTTCGTGCCACCAAGCTACATCGACAAAACAAGTTCGACATGAGGTGCCCAACTACAAGAACATCTACGACACCACTTCCCCTCTGAGGACGACATTACACAAGTTCCAAGACCCTCAAGAGAGAAGACCTCATATGACGTTGGCACTACCTCACAAACAAAGAAGGTGAACAAGCAAACGAGCCGTCACTCTCGCCATGAAGCTTCCAAAGCCAAGAACTTCCACGACAAACCTTCTTCAAGGAAGCCCCCTACACAAGCTATAAGATCGTCAACAAATGAGAAGGACGCTATGGCTCTCTACTTCGCGAAGTTGGATGAACCAATCAAGATGTCCTCTCATGAAGTTGACGCTTTCAAGACATGGTGCCAAACCTTGGAGAAGGGTTGCAAGGTGGAGGATGGTGAGCATGGGATTTTCCCTTCACCAAACGAGGCGCGTGGAGTTGATTTAAACTGAGCCTATTCCCATATGCTTTAGTGATGATGTGGTACCAATCCCATGTGAGTTTGAGAGCCACTTAGCCCACTTGAGTGAGAGCAAAAGTGAGATGAGTGACTCCACCATATGTGAGATTGTGTGCTTCCACTTTGAGGACATGAGTGATACACCGAGTGAGTTGAGAGTGGTAGTTGATAGGGCAAGTGAGGCCATCCCAATTTCTAACAACTTACCCTCTACCTCTAGTGTGTTTTCTCGTGATGTGTTAGGTACCTTGGAGCAAGAGACGCCAAGCTTGGATATTATGGCCCCCCTATCGAGAAGATGTACATGGTGGATGAAGATGATGCCATCCCCATATATGATGAAGAAGTCGTCCACATGGAGGCCACCCCTTTCACAACATCCACTTCAAATGAGAGGTACAACCAAGGTATACATACGGGTGTTGTTGATGCCATGATCCCACTAGTGGACATGATGAATTGTGAGGATATGCATGTTATGGACTCTACTTGTGACATTTCATATGCATCATTCTTATTCCCATGTGATGCTTTGCCTTTGCATAATGTTGATCATGTGGAATTATTTGAGTGCGATGATATTTCCATAGATGTGCCATGCTACAAATCTTTCTTTTATCCCACAATTGTTGCGACAAAAGTGATGAACAATTGCTCTTTCCCTATGTTGGTAGGCAACCATACTCATACTTTGGAAATGCTTGATCATGCATGTTTTTCATTGTCTTCCGCTGTTGATTGCAATAATGCTCATATGATTCATATTGAGATCGCCCCCATAGCTTTCTCAACCTTTGAAGATTTTGATACATGCCATGATACGTATATGTCCACCTTTTGCTTGCATACTCACCATGCCTTCTATGACATATTGTTTCATGCTAATGGTGATGTGCACAAGAGAAGACGCATCATGATGGATGATGTGTTTATCTATCACGCACACACGCTCTTCCGTTTATCTATGGTGTGTGTAGGTACCCATACTCCAATGTCAACCTCGATTGAGCACGAGTTGACAAAACGAGCTCTAGAGAGCATCCATCAAGACATAACGGGCACACCTCCTTCCTTACAAGATGATGATGGAGTATCGCTTTCGACTCTTTTTTTCAAGAGGGGGAGATGATGTGCCAACACATGGCGTTCACCATTGGTCACCATCATAATATGCCAAACATCCCAATCAAGGTGAACTCCTTCCATCTTTTGCCTTCCCTTGGTCATTACTTGAATGGGATCCTACTTGAGCCAACTATCAATTGTATGACTAGGTCCATGACCATGATGCCAAGCGGATGCGACAAGGATGAACCAGGAGCCAAGACCCCCAAGCATGAGGCCTGGAAGAGGAGACGCAAGAAGATCTTTGGAGCTGCATCGAGTCTCCGCCCAGCATACCGGAGTCTCCGGTCTACCACACCGGAGTCTCTGGTCCATCTCCGGACCGACCCCAGAACCAGCGCCAGGGACAGTCAGTATGCCCCTCCGGAGACGACACCGGAGATTGACCGGAGTCTCCGGTCTAGACCGGAGTCTCCGGCCATCACACCGGAGTCTCCGGACCACGTGTATCGGGCCTGCACGCCTCAGGTTGGGCCTGGCCCATGTAACGCCCAGAACATCCTGTTTATGCCTGTTTTACCCCTAGTGCGTGGCTGGCCTATATATATGCCCCCACCCCCATATGTAAACCCTAGGATGGAATAGATGATGAGTTGAGACTCATGGCTTAGGCCAAACCCTGGATGGGAACCCCCTCTCATTAGATTATCTATGAGTTGTATCAAGGCCTTCTAATTGAAGTCGTCAAGGCGCTCTTCTAGTTCTTGATCTCTCCCATGTATGGATTCTAGTAGTGCTAGGTCTCTCCCCTTTGGGATTCTACTTGGTTGCTACTCTCTCCCTACGTGTTCTTGTTTAGCCTTGATGCTTGGCGAAGGACTTGTTTCTCGATCGTAGCTCTTGTATCTTCATGGAGTTTCTTCATTGTTTGGGCACGCTTGACCACGTCCATATTGGCACGTTCATGAAGAGGTAGAGGAAGGATATCGAGCGCGGTGAGGGGCTCGAAGCCATAGACGATCATGAACGGGCTCCTCATGGTGGTGGAGTGCTTGGCGCGGTTGTAGGCGAACTCGGCATGTGGAATACATTCCTCCCAGTCTTTAAGGTTCTTCTTTATCAACACCCGAGGAGTGCAGGCGGACGAGAAGAGGAGCTTGATGCCGAGCTTGGCCATGAGAGTCTTCCAGAAGTAGCTCATGAATTTTACGTCGCGGTCGGAGACGATTGTTCTTGGTACACCGTGTAGCTGAATTATTTCCCTAAAAAACAAATTTGCTACATGTGAAGCATCATCGGTCTTATGGCACGGAATGAAATGTGCCATTTTTGAAAAGCGATCCACTACTACAAATATAGAATCATGACCATGTTTAGATCTAGGCAAGCCTAACACAAAGTCCATGCTAATGTCCAAGGTGCATGAGGAATAGGCAATGGCATATAAAGACCAAAGGGGTTGGACTTAGACTTAGCTTGGATACATGTAGTGCATCGTTGGACGGCGCCCACGTCAAGGCTTCATCTTTGGCCAAAAGTAGTGAGTGGAGAGCATGTCATAAGTCTTGTCACGCCAAAGTGACCCATAAGGCCTCCACCATGGGACTCTTGAAGAAGCAAAAGTTGAGAGACGATTTCGAATGCAAAGTTTGTTTTGTTTGAAAAGAAAACCCTTATGCAAATAGAAATCATCAATCCCTTTGTCTATTGAACATGTTGCAAAAATTGGTCCAAAGAAAGGCCTGAGACGCATAAAGATTTGATGTCATCAAGACCCAAGACATTTACTTGAGTCGTAAGAAGGCTTGTGTTTTATGAGACAAGGCGTCCGCTACCACATTTTCTTTTGCCCTTCTTGTATTTGACAATGTAAGGAAACGACTCCATGAACTCAACCCATTTTATGCGTTTTTACTCAAGTTGGCTTGGCCCTTAAGATACTGCAACGACTCATCGTCGGCATGGATGATAACTTCTTTGGGCCCAAGATAGTGATGCCACACTTGATGGACTCGAACCAAGGCAAAAAGTTCTTTGTCATAAATGGGATAGTTGAGGCGTGCGCCATCAACTTTCTCACTATGGTAAGCAATAGGACGCCCATTTTGCATAAGGACGCCACCAATGCCAATACCCCTAGCGTCACATTCAATCTCAAAGGTTTTTGTGAAATCCGGTAATGCAAGAAGTGGTGCTTCGGTGAGCCTCTTTTTGAGCTCATCAAAAGCCTTTTGTTGTGCTTTTCCCCAAACGAATGTGACATTTTTCTTGGTCAATTCGTTGAGGGGGCAAGCAATGGTAGAGAAGTCTTTCACAAAGCGACGGTAAAAGCCAACCAACCCATGAAAACTACGAAGTTCACTAACATTTGTAGGGATGGGCCAATCTCGTATGTCCTTGACTTTTGAGACATCAACTTCAATGCCATTAGAAGACACAACAAAACCAAGGAAAATGAGCTTGTCTTTTGCAAAAGTGCACTTTGGGAGATTAGCATAAAGCTTTTCATGACGAAGGATTTGAAGGACCTCCTTAACATGAGTAACATGCTCCTCTAGTGACTTGCTATAGACAAGGATGTCATCAAAGTAAACAACTACACTCTTCCCAATGAGAGATCGCAAAATATGGTTCATGAGGCGCATGAAGGTAGATGGAGCATTTGATAAGCCAAAAGGCATAACCAACCATTCATAGAGACCAAGCTTGGTCTTGAAGGCGGTTTTCCACTCATCACCTTCGGCCATGCGAATTTGATGGTAACCACTACGAAGATCAATTTTCGAAAATATAGTGGCTCCACATAACTCATCAAGCATGTCATCAAGACGCGGTATAGGATGTCGATAACGCACGGTGATAGCATTGATTGGACGGCAGTCCATGCATAACCGCAACGTATCATCCGTTTTTGGAACTAGAATCACGGGGACCGCGCTTGGGCTAGTGCTTACTTGGATCAAACCTTTGGAGACGAGTTGGTTGATTTGTCGTTCTATCTCCTTAGTCTGTTCGGGTTCAGCGACACGCGCTGTTTGGGAGTGGGGCGCCGGGTATGAGGTCGATGCGGTGCTCGATTCCACGAAGAGGAGGTAGTCCATGAGGAAGCTCTTCGGGAAATACATCTTGGAATTCCTGCAAAACAGCCATCAAAGAAGGAGGAACATTTGTCAAGTCATTAGTTCCTTGCGCTAGTCCCTTGCATACAAGGACATAGTGCAAAATGGATGGGTTGTTCCGCACTTCTCTCATCTCACTTTTGGTGGCAAGAAGAACACTCTTAGTTTTTCCACTCGAGTTTGGCTTGTGGCACTCACTCACTATAGTGTGGTTCTCTCGCTCACCACTCTTCTCACAAGATGGTTTTGTGTATTGCGTCCTCGCTAAAGCTCGCATTGTCCGCAATTATTTGGCTAGGAGTCATTGGTTGCAACACACAAGTTTTGTCAAGCCATTTGAAGGTATAAGTGTTTGAGTGACCATCATGCAAAGCACGCTTGTCATATTGCCACGGCCTTCCGAGCAACATATGGCAAACCGTCATTGGGACCACGTCACATTCCACCGTGTCCTTGTAGGGCCCAATTGAGAACGTAGTTACGGTGTGCTTGATCTTGACGGATCCTTGGTCACTTAGCCATTGGATATGGTAGGGGTGTTTATGCGGGTGGAGGCGAGGTTGAGTTTCTCATACAATTCCTGCTTGCAAGATTGTGGCAACTCCCTCCATCGATGACAACCTTGATGGACCTCCCATTGATACCGGCACGAGTTTGGAAGATGTTTGATCGTTGGTCTTCATTCTCATTGGCTTGAGTAGTTAAGACCCTTGTGACCACAAGCGATGGACTTGCGTCATGCTCACACATGAGTAGCTCTTGGTCCTCTTCCAAATGTTGCCTTGCCATGGCTTCCTTGACCCTTGCATCAAACTCTTCTTCACTCAAGTATTCTTCATCGCCATTGTCATGGATGAACAAAACTTTCTTGTTCCCACATGCGGCTGACTTGTGTCCTTTGCCTCCACACTTGTAGCACTCACCATTGAATGGTTTTTCATCTCTTGTGTACTTGCCACTTTGGGGCTGTTTTCCTAGAGGAAGTGTTGGCTTGAAGGGAAGCTTGGTGGTATTTGAGGAGCTTACACTTGGTGTTGTCAAGTAGTGGTTGGAGCTTGCTTGTATGTGAAGTATGTCTTTGGCTTGTTGAACTTGATGTCCTCTTGCACTTGACGTTACCTTTGATGCAATGTGCACAAGCTCAACCATGTTGTTGTACCGTTGGAACTCGGTGATGCGCTTGATAGGATGGTTCAAGCCATTGAGGAAACGTGCCATTGTTTGTTCATCCCGCTCTTCAATGTTGGCACGGATCATGTTGAGCTCCATTTGCATGAAGTACTCTTCCACGGTCTTTGTTCCTTGACTAAGCGTTTGAAGCTTGTTGAAGAGGTCACGCGTGTAGTGTGAAGGAACAAAGCGGGATCTCATATGAGCCTTCATATCTTGCCAAGTTGAGATTGGGGGCTCTTCTTTTGATTCACGAGCGAGTTGGACTTGTTCCCACCAAAGGTTGGCATATTCATCAAACTCGAGGGATGCCATGGCCATCATCTTCTCATTGCTAAAGTTGTGCATGCGGAAGATCTTGTCAACCTTGAGTTCCCATGAGAGGTATTCTTCGGGATCATTGGAACCGGTGAACTTGGGCATGGTGAACTTGAGCTTGCCGAAAGTTTCTTCCTCATTGCGGTTCCGGTTGCGACGGTTGCCATGATTGTGGCGGCCAGCTTCATCATCCGAGCTCTCATGTCTTGCTTGTTGATGGTGGCGTTGCTCTTGCGGTTGTTGAGGTGCCACGTTTGCTGGTGGAACTTGGTTTGGACGATGAGCTTGGGGAGCTTGCTCTTGTTGTTGGCGCGGTTGAGGACAAGGAGAAGGTTGTTGGTCCTCACGGCGAGCTTGGGGAGCTTGCTCTTGTTCTTGTCGTGGTTGATTCCGAGGGGCATTATCTTGCGCCATGTGGCGAGGAAGGCGTCGAGCCGCATGCGCAATCGGCTGTTCTCTTTCTTCTTGATGTGGAGGAGGCTCGTCATGCCCATCATGTTGCCGACGTGGACGATCATGTCGATGATGACGCCTTGGAGGATCTTCGAGTGCTTCACGTCGACGGTGATCTTGTTCGTCCTCTTCGGATGCTTCACTTGTTGTTGAAGGGACATGTCGACGGCGATGGCCTTGGTGGTCCATGTGAGGTTGCTCTTGTTGAATCACAAGTGCCCTTGGTTGTGGCCGGTTCGCTTCACGTCGTGGAGGTCTTGCGGAGAGGTCACCATCATAGCTTGACGTTGCGGCGTGACGCGGAGATGGAACCGCTTGCGAAGAGCTCATGGATTGAAGAACGGGTCCATCCCGGTGCCTTGAAGCGTGACGGCGAGGTGCACTTGATTCACTTGAGGAGTGCCGAAATGAGCTTGATTCACGCGACCGTGGCCTTGCTAGTCCATCAATGAGGCGTTGAAGCTTCTCATCCGTTGAGGCGAGTGCACGACCAAGAGCTTCATTTTGATGACCGAGGTTGTGTTGCATGGCATGCATTTGGCCACGGACTTCTTCGAAGCGGTTGTCGATGTTCTTGAACTCCACTCGGGCTTCGCTAAATTGTTCATCTTGGCGCCGCTCAAGGGCTTCACAACGGTGGTTGAATTCTCCGCGAACCTTCCAATGATCCCATCTTGTCATGTATGGATTGTCGTCCTCCGGAGGTGGTGGTGGTGGTTGGGACGGCTCGCCATTCCTGTCCATGATGCAAAGCCGACAACGGTTGTATATGGAGAGTAAAGGTGCGTAGAGTTAGCCTTTTACCTCACCTTGGAGATTATATCAAACCAATTGCCACACAAAGGAGCGAACAGCGTGCAAAGTGAAATGGCAAAGAAACTCACACACAAAGGAGCTACAACTCTCAAAAGCTTTTGGTGGATGGGTAGGATTGTGGGAAAGCCAAAGAACCAACCGAACGCAAAGGATAGTCAAAAGTGGAGAAAATCCAACAACTCAAGTCAAAAGGAAATGGTCAACTCAAAAGGTGACGAGAACCTACGACTACACACACGCGTGGAGAAAAATGGGGTTAGCACGACTATGAAATTGAGCACGAAATGGCCTAACGAAGACTACGCTCGGGTGTCGTGCCAACACAAGGAGAGACCACAACTCGTTTGCCCAAAAGAGGGTAAGCAACGGATTTGTGCACTTGCCTTGGCGCGCTTCTTCCTCTCTCTTTTGCTGACAAGCTTGATTCTCTCTTTGTATTGGGAGACTATGTATCTTTCTATTTTTCTTTTTCTTTTTCTCTTTTTTTGATTCGTTTTCTTTTTCTCCCTTGCTATGCTACTATGTTAACTTTTGTATTTGCCCTCACACTCTCACTTTCCAATGGCAAGTGCACAATGCTTAGACAAACACAAAATGAGTTGCTCTCATAGGATAGGTACACACAAAGGAAGATATGGCTACAAGGGTTGACACAAGTTATACCTTATTTGATTGTGATGATCTTGTGTCGATGGGGCGGGGAAGAGTTTGTGGTCCGTGGTGTCGAAGAGCGCGGCGATGTTGCGGAAGCTATTTGTTAGTTGGTGACATGCACACGGGACACAAACAACAAGTGGGTAGATTAGCCAATGCAGAAAGGAGGAAAAATGGGCAACAACTGGCGTCCAGGGCCGGAGACTCCAGTGCTCAGGCCGGAGCGGTGTGGGATGTCTGCTCGTGTTCTTGAGCGGAAATCCACGCCTAGAGTCCTCAAATCCGCGAAAATTTGGCCAAAATTGGGCTGGGAAACGCAGGCAAAAGCTGAACCAACACCTTAGACAAGATTTGGTCGGATCAAAACCACAAATAACACTCCAAAACGACAGATCGATCCAAAGGCAAATTGGGGCTGTTTTTGGGGAAATTTTCGAATTTATGATGGATAGAAGAAAAATTGGGGGGAAATTCGTGATCAACCTTGCTCTTGATACCAAGATGTTATGGGGAACCCCTTGGGGTGGCCCGATCTTTCACGAATTCCATAAGAAACGAGGGGAAAGCGGTGGTCGAGGGAGGAAGGGGATGAAAACCACGAACACACGCACACAAAACACGATACACGCCGATCCCTCACGCTGGTGGCAACCGGTCCAACATAATCTCTAGGATCGGTGTTGGGCGAAGCTCTCTCTCCATGCCAACAACGGGGGACGAGGTGCTTGGTGAGATCTTGACGACTTGGGGGCGAGAAACCGAGAACCCAAGGCCTTGTACAACTTGAACGCACTAGGCACGATCCAAGAGGAGGGTGGACAATAGGTGCTCCTTGGTAGGAGCATGAGACCAATAGATTAAAAGATCCTCAAGGGGTGTCTTAATCTATCTGATGGAGGGGTTAACCTCTTGGGTGGCCCGATCTTCACGGATCTCGTGGTCAAATCGATGAGAAAGCGAGGGGAAAGGGAGAAGGTAGCGGAAGAGAACACACACCTCGCGAAGAACACGATGAACACACGCAAAACTCACACGATACAAGGCCGATTGCTCCCGAATGGCGGCCACCGGTCCGATAGAATCCTCGCAAGGAAAGATCGGTCAACGTGCTCCCTCAAATCCACATCGGAGAGGGAAGAACACCTTGGGGAGGGTCTTGACAACTTGGAGACGAGACATCGAACTCCAAGGCCTTGTTCAACGATGGATGCGTGATGCAAAGTCCAATCGAGGTTGGTGACGATAGTCGGTCCCCTTGGTAAAGGGGATGAGGCAAAACTAGAGATTCCACAATGGGGGTTGTCTTTAGTCTATCATCTATGCCTAAGGGATACATGAGGGGTGGGGGCTCTATTTATAGGCCAACCACTAAACAAGGGTAGTTTGGGGATAAAACTAGGGTTTGGATGAGCTAGAGGGGTACATGGGCCGAAGGGCCAACAGGTGCGCGCAGGCACACATGACCGGTAGTACCGGACTTGGGTCCCAGAGATCACTGACCGGTAGTACCGGGTCTAGATCCGATAGTACCGCTTGCAGTCCTGGGACTTCTGTTGGCGTCGTCTGTATGGGGCGGTAGTAGTGGGCGGTAGTACCGCTGGCCGGTAGTACCGGTCGCCAGATCCGGTAGTACCGCTGGAGACAGAGAGCATTTGGCGATCTGTCTTCTTCCGCCTCCTCTTCCAAGCCTCCGGTAGTGCCGCTTGGTCCGGTAGTGCCGCTCCGGGACCGGTAGTACCGCTTGGTCCCAGAGTGCCCCGGGACCAGAGTACCGCCATGTCCCGGGCTTCTGGTGTGCCTGTTGGGAGGGGTAGTCGGGGGCGGTAGTACCGCTGGATGGTAGTACCGGTCGCCGGATCCGGTAGTACCACCGGAGACAGAGAGCATTTGGTGATCTGTCTTCTTCCGCCTCTGTCTTGTCGGGCTTGATGCTCCGGGCTTCCTCCCTTGCCTCTGTACTTGTCAATGTGAACCTATCATGCATATGTGACGGAGTATGAAGTAGCATACCATTCAATAGGGTAGGAAGGGGGCTCGCATAGAGGAACGGATTCACCTTTGGAGTCCATGACGACTTGACGTAAGTTGGAGACCAAGATGTGGTAACGACCGTAGGTCGGCCACATCCTCCCCCTTCAAAAAGATTCGTCCTCGACTCTACATGCTCATCACAAAGTAGAAGCGGTCGAGAGACCTTCTTGATCCTGGGGTTCACCATATAGTCGTCCTCGGGAAGATTGACTTGACAACACTTCAATGTTCCTTCACCTTCCTTGAAGCCTACAAAGCTCACAACAAAAGCAAAGCAACACTCAAAGCATAGCCAATTCATGAATATTATTGCATGAGTCCTCAAGTAGAAGGAAGTCACCTTAGCTTGTAGAGATAGCTCGATGAAGGGTAGCCATAGGTAACTCTCTTCGGTTCTTCTTGTCAACATATAGTCCATAGAGGTTGACGTGTATGCATTTGTACCTTCATACAACAAAGACCAAGCAACATATGTTTGTGTGTGATAGAGGAGCATGTCATTTGTGGCATGTCCATTCTTGTTCACAACACGATTAGCACAACTCAAGTATAGCAAATGGGATGCATATGCAAGGTCAAAGTGCATGGAAATCGTTTGAACATCATCCAGATGTGGAAACTCAAAAACTCCATATAACATAGTAGTGGGGCACTCAAAGCAATCGAATAGAAATTTGATCAACATATTTGATGCAAAGTTAGGAGAATTTGGCAAAAACACAAAAGGAAGAATATCCAAAACAACATCATTATGTGTGCCAACCAACAATTGGAAAGAGAAATTGTTCGACATGTTGGATGTCACACACAAATCATCGATAGAAAATATCATGGGAATATGAGTATCCCAAGCAGAAGCCAAAGTAACGTGTTTGCAAACAAACAAAATGAAAGAGCAAGTGGTCCTTATGTTTGTTGCAACAACAAGACGAGATTCTTGGAAGCTCTCATGACAATACATGTTCTTAATGGAATTGTGGTTGCACACAAAACATCGGAAAGGTAAATTGTTCAACATTTTTGTTGCAACACACAAAGCATCATTATCTAAAAGCGAAGAAACATGAATGTCACAAGGGAAGATAATACCATTAACATGCTTGCAAGCAAACCATAGGAAAGAACAATTTGTCAACATGAAAGATGCAAAGCATGCCAAAGGTATCAGAGCTGGGTTCGATTTTGAACTCACTTGTGGGATGCTCTCAAGAGCTCTTTTTGTCAACTCGTGCTCAACCGAGGTTGACATTCTTGTGCGGGTACCTACACACATCATATGTAAAAGGAAGAACGTGTGTGCATGGTAGAGATACACATCATCCATCATGACGTATCTCTTCTTGTGCACATCACCATTAGTATCAATTAAGTATGAAATAGATGCATGGTGAGTATGCAAGTGGGGAACATGCTTATCATGGCAATCATCAAAATCTCCAAAAATTGAGAAAGCTATGGGGGCCATCTCATGATAATGCATATGATCAATGTTGTTGAAAACAAGTGAAATAGCAAGCATTCATCTTATTGCAAGCAACGGGAGAAATTGAATGACTAGCACGACAAAGCAAGTCCGAAGCAATTGGAGGATACACACAAGATGCATTGCATGGCATGTTTATAGAAATGGTATCGCAATCAAACAATTCCACATGAGCAATATTATGCAAAGGCAAAGCATCACATGGGAATATGAATGAAGCATATGTAATGTCACAAGTATCATCCATAGCATGCATATCCTCACAATTCATCATGTCCACTAGTGGGATCATGGCATCATCAACACCCTTATTGTTACCTTGTTCATACCTCTCATATGAAGTGGGTGTTGTGGAAGTAGTGGCCTCCTTGTGGACGACTTCGTCTTCTTGATGTAGCCATGGCGTAGCATCATCTTCGTGCACCATGTACATCTTCTCCAATTGAGGCATCATTGCTTCATAGCTTGGCGCTTCTTCATCCATGGAACCTATCACAACATAAGAGAACACACTAGAGGTAGAGGGTAAGTTGTTAGAAATAGGAATGGTCTCACTTGACCTATCAACTACCACTCTCAACTCACTAGGAGTATCATTCATGCCCTCCAAGTGGAAGCACTCAATCTCACATAAGGTGGAGTCACTCGTCTCACTCTTGTTCTCACTCAAGTGGGCTAAGTGGCTCTCAGATTCACATGGGATTGGTACCACATCATCACTCAAGCATATGGGGGTAGGCTCGGTTTCAACAACTCCATGCGCCTCCGTTGGTGAAGGGAAAATCCCATGCTCACCATTCTTGACCTTGTCGCCTTCAAGGTTGGATGCCATAAGGTGGGCATCATCGCTCTCCTCCATGGCCGAAGGGAAAATCCCATGCTCGACCGTCTTGTGGCCATCTCGTAGTAGTGGTGGAGGTAGGCTCATGCTATCCAACTTGGCGAAGTAGAGGTCTAAATTTTCCTCGTTGGCGAGGTCGTGGAAGTCAAGCGTAGGCGTTGAAGCTTGATGGCGTGGAGGAAGGCTTGCTCTTGGTGCCATTGTGGTGGTGGCGCGCGTAGTTGAAGGTGCCCTATGATGGTGTCGACGGAGGTCATTGGCGTGCCTTGCCGATGGTTGATGTTGGTGAAGCACTTGGTCATCCACATGACGCTCACGACGGTGATCATTTGCCTTGGCACTCTTCTTGTGCTTGTGGTGCCTTCTTGAGCTTGATTGACCATTATGGTTGGTGCTCATCACGAATTCTTCGTCTTGGTGGCGAAGATGCCTTTGACGATGTCTTGTATCCTCTTTATTGTGGCGATGCTCATGAGAGGATGTTTGTCGATGAAGAGTCTTGTTTCGACGCCACTCTTGTTTGGATAGGAGTTGGAGCTTGGCGCCTTGGAGGTGATGTAGCTTGGCGCCTTGGAGATGGTGGAGCTTGACGCCTTGGAGGTGATGGAGCTTGGCGCCTTGGAGATGGTGGCACTTGACGCCATCTAGGTGGTGGCACTTGTCGCCTTGGAGGTGGATCATCGAAGTAGGTGGTGCCCTTTGGTGTGGCACGCTTGGCCTTGAAGGTCATGGAATCTTGATGATGCGCCTCCTCTTGCTTGGCGTAGTAGGCTTCCATCTCCACGCGGTGGAGGAATTCTTCATGGCTCGTGGAGGAGCCATCAAACTCGATGAAGTTCTCCGTGTCCTCCATGCTCGGCGAGGCATCGTCGATGTCGCATCAAGTCGTCCATGCTTGGGGAGTAATTGTTGGTGTAGTACTCCATATCACCCAAGCATGTGGAGCCATTGTCGGTGTAGAGCTCCAAGTCTTCCATGCTTGAGGAGCCATAGTTGATGTCATGCTCCATGTATTCCATGCATGTGGAGCCGTTGTCGATGTAGTGCTCCGGGTCCTCAAAGCATGCGGAGCTATCAAACTCGATGAAGTTCTCCGTGTCCTCCATGCTTGGCGAGGCATCGTCGATGTCGCACTCGAAGTCATCCATGCTTGGGGAGTAATTGTTGGTGTAGTACTCCAAATCACCCAAGCATGTGGATCCATTGTCGGTGTAGTGCTCCATAGTCTCCATGCATGAGGAGCCATTGTCGACGTAGAGCTCCATGTCTTCCATGCATGTGGAGTCGTCAGAGGTGTAGTGCCCGGTCCTCAAAGCATGCGGAGCCATTGTCGGTGTTGTGCTCCGTCATGTCCTCTATACTTGTGGAGTCGTAGTCATGGTGGCTCATCATGGATTCTTCATAGATATCATCCTCGGTTCCGGAGTCCCTAGACATGATGCACAAGACCAAGCGGTGTATATGGAAGTGGTAGTGGGAGTTAGGGATACAACGTCAAACCTTACTTTACCTTGGAAGATCATATCGTACAAGTGGCCACACTTGAGAGCAATAAACCAAGCAAAGTGAAGTTCACGCAGAACACCAAAACCAACTACGAACCAAAAAACAAACACACACAAGGCCTATGGTGGATAGGTATGGAATGTGGCATGTCAAGAACAAATCCGAAATCAAGATGTTGTAATGGCAAGTAAAGAACCACAATGATCACAAAGCAAAACAAGTCAATCCACAAGATAGGAAATATGTACAAGGAAACACACACGGTGGGATAAATGGGACTTGTGCGACGGAGAAAGTGAGCTAAGAACCAAATGATTACCTAGCGAAGACTATAAGCTCATGTCACACAAGTATAAGGAGAGACGCTAGTTCGATTGCACAAAATTGGTGGGCTACAAGATATGCACAATAATTACCACCTATATGATGTTCATCGAGCTTGCGCTTCCTATTCTATGAGGCACATGTATATCTCTTTCTTTTTCTTTTTTCCTTTTTTCTATTTTTTCTATTTTTCTTTTTCTTTCTTTTTCTTTTCACTTGCCTCTTCCTTGTGCCAACAACTATACAAGATAACTATATGAGATAGCGCTCACAACGTTTGCTCGGAATCTACAAGGTATCAAATGTGCATAGCCCAAGCAATCATAAGAGGAACCAGTCTCAATAGGTGTTTGTTGCTCGCAAAGATAGTGGGGTTCACAAAGGAATGCAAGTGGGGAGAAGTCGCGGAATGTTTATACCTTTTGTCGACGATCTTCACCCTTTATTGTTGGATTACGCCTTGCTCATGGAATTTGGATGGAGTAGATAGCATGAACAACGTGGATGATGATGTAGAGCCCCTTCTCCTCTTCGAAACGAGCTAAAGAACACTAAAATCCGAGTTCGAATGCAAAAGTTATGCTCAAAACGGTTTGTTTCAAACGTGTTGTTTTTTCTTCCGTTTGGGATACTCATATTCCCATGATATTTGCTTTTGATGATTTGTGTGTGACATCCAACATGTCGAACAATTTCTCTTTCCAATGGTTGGTTTGCACACATAATGATGTTGCTTTGGACATTCTTACTTGCGTGTTTTTGCCGAATTCTCCTATTCTCTGATAGGGCAAAGGTGTCCGATCTTTCGATGAGATGAAGATAGTCGTGTTGGCGGAGTTCGGGCTTGACGATCCGACTACACGTGCGAGCACGAGCGCCAATGCAATCGCTAGGCCAATCTCCTGGAGGTTACCGATCCTGCGGGAACACGATCAGCCTGACCAGCGAGGGTCTTAATTCCTACCTGAAATCGAGAACAAGTAAGAACCAATATTGCAATCAAGATATTGCGGAATTAAGAGGAAAGCTTTATTGAAGAGGTGGGATCCTGAATAGGTGCGAAGTACAAGAGGCCTCTGCGACACTCGAGCCTTGGCGAAGTTGCGACTATGGCTAACTTAATGTCTAAACAAAATCCGAGTCTAGGGGGTCGACTATGGGGAGTATTTAAGGGCGAAAAGGTGGGGTTTCGGCCAGCCATGGAAGTGGTGGACGAATCCAACCCTAAAAGTCCTTTTCCCCTCAAATACGGACTCTAAAAAGTGGCTAATTAAAATCCTGCGAAAATTACATGGGCCTGGCCCAAAATAAAGGTGTCGCAGCACCATATTAAGCTATGGACGAATTCGTAAAGTATTGATCTTGAATATTTCGTCCAAGCCTTCTTTCTTCATTATAGAGTGATGTGGACATCCCTACTATTGATAGAACCGTTGTACCTACAACAACAAACTGATGGACAAACATGCTTTCTCAAAGTTCTGAAATCCTCATCCGTGGCCTTCTCTTGGATCATCACAAGCTTGCTGCCATCTCCATGCATGACCATGCTCCAATGCTTGTCCCTTTCATCCATGCTTGGTCCATCATTCCTAAGAGTAAGAAATGCATCTGATTTAGGCAGCATCATATTCTCATGTATGTGAGGAATAGTTCCAAGAAACGAAAGTACCTGATAGTTAAGTTGTTTGGCACGAGATCTTGTGATGGGTCCTTGTATATGTGTTGCTGTTGGTACAACGGTTGTATCAATAGTAGGGATGTCCACATCATGCTCCCCTTCTTGAATTGAAGTCGCCTCGATTTAATCTCATCTTCCTCACCAAAGTAAGGCTTCAAATCTGCAATGTTAAACGTAGGACTAACCGTACCAAAGTCTGCAGGCAACTCAAGTTTATATGCATTATCATTTATTTTCTCTAACACCTTAAAGGGACCAGGATGCCATATGTGTGTTGTTGTAGGTACAACGGTTGTATCAATAGTAGGGATGTCCACATCATTCTCGCATCAAGGACGTTGATCAAAATTCTAGTCAATTGCCTTGAGAGCCACACTAAAACATTGTATGGAGTTTTTGAGTTCCCACATTTGGATGATGTTCAAACGATTTCCATGCACTTTGACCTTGCATATGCATTCCATTTGCTATACATGCATTGTACTAATAGTGTTGTGAACAAGAATGGACATGGCACATTTGACATGCTCCACTATCACGCACGAAAAATATTTTGCTTGGTCTTTGTTGTGTGAAGGTACAAGTGCATACACGTCAACCTCTACCAACCATGTGTTGACAAGAAGAACCGAAGAGAGTTACCTATGGCTACCCTTCATCGAGCTATCTTTACAAGCTAAGGTGACTTCCTTCTACTTGAGGACTCATGCTATAATCTTCATGAATTGGCTACGCTTTGAGTGTTGCTTCGCTTTTGTCGTGAGCTTTGTAGGCTTCATGGAAGGTGAAAGAACATTGAAGTGTTGTCAAGTCAACCTTCCCGAGGACGACTATATGGTGAATCCCAGGATCAAGAAGGTCTCTCGACCGCTTCTACTTTGTGATGAGCATGTAGAGTCGAGGACGACTCTTTTTGAAGGGGGGGGGAGCTGATGTAGCCCGACCTACGGTCGTTACCACATCTTGGTCTCCAACTTACGCCAAGTCGTCATGGACTCCAAATGTGAATCCGTTCCTCTATGCGAGCCCCCTTCCTACCCTATTGAATGGTATGCTACTTCATACTCCGTCACATATGCATGATAGGTTCACATTTACAATTACGGAGGCAAGGGAGGAAGCCCGAGCATCAAGGTGACAAGACGGAGGCTTGAAGAGGAGGCGGAAGAAGACAGATCGCCAAATGCTCTCGTCTCCAGCCGTACTACGGATCTGGCGGTACTACCGGCCAGCGTACTACCGCCCATACGACGCCAATGTAAGTCCTAGGATCGCAAGCGTACTACGGATCTGACCCGGTACCGGTCAGCCAGTACTACGACCCAAGTCCGATTACTATCTGTCCTGTGCAGCTCACACAAGACTGCTGGCCTTCGCCCATGTACCCTCTAGCTCGTCAAACCCTAGTTTTATCCCTAAACTACCCTGTTTATGTGGCTGGCCTATATAGAGCCCCACCCCTCATGTATCCCTTAGGCATAGATGATAGACTAAAGACAACCCCATTGTGGAATCTCTAGTTTGCCTCATCCCTTTACCAAGGGGACCGACTATTGTCACCAACCTCGATTGGACTTTGCATCACGCATCCATCGTTGAACAAGGCCTTGGAGTTCGATGTCTCGTCTCCAAGTTGTCAAGACCCTCCCCAAGGTGTTCTTCCCTCTCCGATGTGGATTTGAGGGAGCACGTTGACCGATCTCTCCTTGCGAGGATTCTATCGGACCGATGGCCGCCGTTCGGGAGCAATCGGCCTTGTATCGCGTGAGTTTTGCGTGTGTTCATCGTGTTCTTCGCGAGGTGTGTGTTCGCTTTCGCTACCTTCTCCCTTTCCCCTCGCTTTCCCATCGATTTGACCACGAGATCTGTGAAGATCGGGCCACCCAAGAGGTTAACCCCTCCATCAGCAAATTTCATGGGAGTATGGGTATCCCAAGTGGAAGCAAAAACAGCATGTTTGCAAACAAACCAAATGAAAGAGAAAGTGGTCCTTATGTTTGTTGCAACAACAAGACGAGATTCTTGGAAGCTCTCATGACAATACATGCTCTTAATGGAATTGTGGTTGCACACAAAACATCGGAAAGAGAAAATGTTCGACATTTTTGTTGCAACACACAAAGCATCATTATCCAAAAGCGAAGAAACATGAATGTCACAAGGTGAGATAATACCATCAACATGCTTGCAATCAAACCATAGGAAAGAGCAATTTGCCAACATGAAAGATGCAAAGCATGCAAAAGGTATCAGAGCTGGGTTCGATCTTGAACTCACTTGTTGGATGCTCTCAAGAGCTCTTTTTGTCAACTCGTGCTCAACCGAGGTTGACATGATAGTGCGGGTACCTACACACATCATATGTAAAAGGAAGAACGTGTGTGCATGGTAGAGATACACATCATCCATCATGCCGTATCTCTTCTTGTGCACATCACCATTAATGTCAATCAAGTATGAAAGAGATGCATGGTGACTATGCAAGTGGGGAACATGCTTATCATGGAAATCATCAAAATCTCCAAAATTTGAGAAAGCTATGGGGGCCATCTCATTATAACGCATAAGATCAATATTGTTGCAAGAAAAACAAGTGAAATATCAAGCATTCATATTATCGCAAGCAACGGGAGAAATTGAATGACTAGCATGACAAGGCAAGTCCGAAGCAATTGGAGGATACACACAAGATGCATAGCATGGCATGTTTATGGCAATGATGCAGCCCGTCCTACGACCGCTACTACATCTACTCCCACGAGCTCCCCAAGTGGACCCATGACTCGCGCCCGAGCCAAACTCCTTCAAGCTAAGGTGAACTCGCTCCTCTCCTTGTGTGACTTCGATACACCCTTGGATGGCCTGCTACTTCATACGCATACACTGTGCATCATCAGGTACGAAGAGAAGGACCCAAGGAACGGAGGAAACGGAGGGGAAGCAACCAGTCGCGGTTGAGCCGACCGGGTACTACGGTTCAAGCGGTCCTACCGCCCCAGCCACGGACGCCCAGAAGAACCACTCACGCCCCAGACGCCAGGGTACCACTGGCCCTCAAAGAACCTGTACCGGACAGCTACCACCCCTCCTCCCGCTGCCACAGCGCCCGACAGAGGCTCCAGTTCGCCAGCAGTACTATCACTTGAGCGCAGTACTCGTTGCATGACTGTACTACTGTTGCCCAGCCGGTACTACCGGTCCTGACTGAATCTGAACGCATGAGTTCGGCCCAGTGCCTGCACTTTACTATATTTTCCTAATTCGTTCCGAAACTACCCCTGTTTTGTGGCTGGACTATATATAGCCCCCACCCTCTATTGTAAACCCTAGACTTGGATAATAATAGATATTAAGAAAACCCTTGGAGGAACTTATATCTATTGGTCTCATGCTCCTACCAAGGAGCACCGGATTATCCACCCCCCTCTTGGATCTTGCCTAGTGCTGCCTGTTGTACAAGGCCTTGGGTTCTCGCTTCACGCCCAAGTCGTCAAGATCTCACCAAGCACCTCGTCCCCGTTGTTGGCGTGGAGAGCGAGTCACCAACACCGATCCTAGGATTATGTTGGACCGGTTGCCACCGGCGTGAGAGATCGGCGTGTATCGTGTTTTGTGTGCGTGTGTTCGTGGTATTCATCTCTTCTTCCCCCGACCACCGCTTTTCCCCCTCGTTTCTCGTGGAATTCGTGAAAGATCGGGCCAACCCAAGGGTTACCCCATAACATATTGGTATCAAGAGCACGGTTGATCACGAATTTCCCCCCAATTTTTCTTTGATCCCCCTTAAAATCGAAAATCCCACCAAAAAGAGCCCCAATTTGCCTTCGGATCGATCTTTGGATTTGGTGAGTTTTTCGTGGTTTTGGTCCATAGATCTGTTGCTTTTGGAGTCGATCTATAGCCCCTGTTGTTCCTAGCCCATCCTTTCGGTCAGATCACCACGAATTTGAGGATTTTGCTCAAGTTGAGTTCGTTCGTTTCATAGGCGGTACTACTGGTCGCAAGCGGTACTATCAATTCACCGGTACTACTGGTCGCATAAGCGGTACTACCGCCACAAGATTATGACGCTGCCTTACTACCGCCTCTAACCGTGTTTCTTTGCTCATTTGACGCCTCAACTTCGTTTGCTGACTTTCCCACTTCACTTGTTCGTGTTTCGCGTGTTTGTCGCCATTTTCACAACAGCTTCCGCATCAAAGTCACCACGCGCTCAACGACACCGCGACACTCGAACATTCCCCCCCACCAACGGTTGCAAGTCGTCAACAATACCGAAGGTATAACTTGCACCACTTTGACAGCCCCATATCTTCCTTGTGTGTATCTATCCTATAAGAGCAACTCATTTTGTGTTTGTCTAAGCATTGTGCACTTGCCATTGGAAAGTGAGAGTGTGAGGGCAAATACTTTAACATAGTAACATAGAAAGGGAGAAAAAGAGAAAGAATAAAAAAAAAGAACAAAAGATAAAATAGAAAGATACATAGTCTCCCAATACAAAGAGAATACCAAGCTTGTAAGCCAACAAGAGAGAGGAAAAGAGCGCACCAAGGCAAGTGCACAAATCTATTGCTTATCCTCTTTTGGCAAACGAGTTGTGGTCTCTCCTTGAGTTGGCACGACAACCGAGCGTAGTCTTCGTTAGGACCTTTTGTGCTCATTTTCATAGTCATGCTAACCCCGTTTTTTTCTCCACGTGTGTGTTTTCCGTGTTTCTGTAGATCGTATCCTTTTGCTTTTGATCTTTGGTTCTTTACCACGTAGAATAATAACCTTTTGCTTGGATCGTTTCGTTTGGTTTTCCACAATCCTAACCTTCCACCAAAAGCTTTTGAGAGTTGTAGCATATTTGTGTGTGAGTTTGTTGCCCATTTCACTTTGCACGCTGTTCGCTCACTTGTGTGGCAATTGGTTTGATATAATATCCAAGGTGAGGTAAAAGGCTAACTCTCCGCACCCTTTTTTTCTCCATATACAACCCTTGTCGGCTTTGCATCATGGACATGAATGGCGAGCCGTCCCAACCACCACCTCCGGAGGACGACACATAATTCATGACAAGATGGGACCATTGGAAGGTCCGAGGAGAATTCAACTACCATTGTGAAGCTCTCGAGCGACGCCAAGATGAACAATTTAGCGAGGCCCGTGTGGAATTCAAGAACATCGACAACCGCTTCGAAGAAGTCCGTGGCCAAATGCATGCCATGCAACACAACCTCGGTCATCAAAATGAAGCTCTTGGTCGTGCACTCGCCTCAACGGATGAGAAGCTTCAACGCCTCATTGATGGACTTGCAAGGCCACGCTCGCGCGAATCAAGCTCATCTCGGCACTCCGCAAGTGAATCAAGTGCACCTCGCCGTCACGCTTCAAGGCACCGGGATGGACCCGTTCTTCAATCCATGAGCTCTTCTCAAGCGGTACCATCTCCTCGACACGCCGCAACGTCAAGCTATGATGGTGACCTCTCCGCAAGACCTCCAAGACGTGAAGCGAACCGGCCACAACCAAGGGCACTTGTGATTCAACAAGAGCAACCGCGCATGGACCACCAAGCCCATCGCCGTTGACATTTCCCTTCAACAACAAGTGAAGCATCCGAAGAGGACGAACAAGATCACCGTCGACGTGAAGCACTCGAAGATCCACCAAGGCGTCATCATCGACATGATCGTCCACGTCGGCAACATGATGTTCATGACGAGCCTCCTCTACACCAAGAAGAAGAAGAGCAGCCCATTGCGCATGCGGCTTGACGTCCTCCTCGCCACAGGGCGCAAGACAATGCTTCTCGGCATCAACCGCGTCAAGAACAAGAGCAAGCTCCCCAAGCTCGTAGTGAGGACAATCAACCTCCTCCTCGTCCTCAACAGCGCCAACAAAACGAGCAAGCTCCCCAAGCTCGTCGTCAAAACCAAGTTCCACCACCAAACGCGGCACCTCAACAACCGCAAGAGCAACGCAACCATCACCAAGCAAGACATGGGAGCTCGGATGATGATGATGACCGCCCAAATCATGGCAACCGCCGCAACCGGAACCGCAATGAAGAAGAAACTTTCGGCAAGCTCAAATTCACCATGCCCAAGTTCACCGGTTCCAATGAACCCGAGGAATATCTCTCGTGGGAACTCAAGGTCGACAAGATCTTCCGCATGCACAACTATAGCAATGAGAAGATGATGGCCATGGCTTCCCTCGAGTTTGATGAGTATGCCAACCTTTGGTGGGAACAAGTCCAACTCGCTCGCGAAGCAAAAGAAGAGCCTCCAATCTCAACTTGGCAAGATATGAAGGCCCATATGAGATCCCACTTTGTTCCTTGGCACTACACGCGTGACCTTTTCAACAAGCTTCAAACGCTTAGTCAAGGGACAAAGGCCGTGGAAGAGTACTTCAAGCAAATGGAGCTCAACATGATCCGTGCCAACATTGAAGAGCGTGATGAACAAACAATGGCACGCTTCCTCAATGGCTTGAACCATCAAATCAAGCGCATCACCGAGTTCCAAAAGTACAACAACATGGTTGAGCTTGTGCACATCGCATCAAAGGCCGAGCGTCAAGTGCAAGAGGACATCAAGTACAATAAGCCAAAGACGTACTTCACCTACAAGCAAGCACCAACCACTACTCCAACAACACCAACTGGAAGCTCCTCAAGTACCACCAAGCTTCCCTTCAAGCCAACACTCCCACAAGGAAAACAGCCCCCAAGTGGCAAATACACAAGGGATGATCAACCATTCAATGGTGAATGCTACAAGTGTGGAGGCAAAGGACACAAATCGGCCGCTTGTGGAAACAAGAAAGTTTTGTTCATCCATGACAACGGCGATGAAGAATACTTGAGTGAATAAGAGTTTGATGCAAGGGTCAAGGAAGCCATGGCAAGGCAACATTTGGAAGAGGACCAAGAACTTCTCGTGTGTGAGCATGACGCAAGTCCATCGCTTGTTGTCACAAGGGTCTTAACTACCCAAGCCAATGAGACTGAAGACCAACGGTCGAACATCTTCCAAACTCGTGCCGGCATCAATGGGAAGTCCATCAAAGTTGTTATCGATGGAAGGAGTTGGCACAATCTTGCAAGCACGGAATTGTGTGAGAAACTCAACCTCACCCTCCATCCGCATAAACACCCCTACCATATCCAATGGCTAAGTGACCAAGGATCCGTCAAGATCAAGCACACCGTCTCGGTAACGTTCTCAATTGGGCCCTACAAGGACATGGTGGAATGTGATGTGGTCCCAATGACGGTTTGCCATATGTTGCTCGGAAGGCCGTGGCAATATGACAAGCGTGCTTTGCATGATGGTCACTCCAACACTTATACCTTCAAATGGCTCGATAAAACTTGTGTGTTGCAACCGATGACTCCTAGCTAAATAATTGCGGACAATGCAAAGGCTTTAGCGAGGGCGCAATACACAAAAACACCTTGTGAGAAGAGTGGTGAGCGAGATAACCACACCATAGTGAGTGAGTGCCACAAGCCAAACTCGAGTGGAAAAACTAAGAGTGTTCTTCTTGCCACCAAAAGTGAGATGAGAGAAGTGCGGAACAACCCATCCATATGCAAGGGACTAGCGCAAGGGACTAATGACTTGACAAATGTTCCTCCTTCTTTGATGGCTTTTTTGCAGGAATTCCAAGATGTATTTCCTGAAGAGCTTCCTCATGGCCTTCCTCCACTTCGTGGAATCGAGCACCGCATCGACCTCATACCCGGCGCCCCACTCCCAAACCGCGCCGTGTATCGCACGAACCCGGAAGAGACGAAGGAGATAGAACGTCAAATCAACCAACTCGTCTCCAAAGGTTTGATCCAAGTAAGCACTAGCCCAAGCGCGGTCCCCGTGATTCTAGTTCCAAAAACGGATGATACGTTGCGGTTATGCATGGACTGCCGTCCAATCAATGCTATCACCGTGCATTATTGACATCCTATACCGCGTCTTGATGACATGCTTGATGAGTTATGTGGAGCCACTATATTTTCGAAAATTGATCTTCGTAGTGGTTACCATCAATTTCGCATGGCCGAAGGTGATGAGTGGAAAACCGCCTTCAAGACCAAGCTTGGTCTCTATGAATGGTTGGTTATGCCTTTTGGCTTATGAAATGCCCCATCTACCTTCATGCGCCTCATGAACCATATTTTGAGATCTCTCATTGGGAAGAGTGTAGTTGTTTACTTTGATGACATCCTTGTCTATAGCAAGTCACTAGAGGAGCATGTTACTCACGTTAAGGAGGTCCTTCAAATCCTTCGTCATGAAAAGCTTTATGCTAATCTCCCAAAGTGCACTTTCGGAAAAGACAAGCTGATTTTCCTTGGTTTTGTTGTGTCTTCTAATGGCATTGAAGTTAATGTCTCAAAAGTTAAGGACATACGAGATTGGCCCATACCGACCAATGTTAGTGAACTTCGTAGTTTTCATGGGTTGGCTGGCTTTTACCATCGCTTTGTGAAAGAATTTTCTACCATTGCTTGCCCCCTCAACGAATTGACCAAGAAAAATGTCACATTCGTTTAGGGAAAAGCACAACAAAAGGTGTTTGATGAGCTCAAAACGAGGCTCACCGAAGCACCACTTCTTGCATTACCAGATTTCACAAAAACCTTTGAGATTGAATGTGACGCTAGTGGTATTGGCATTGGTGGCGTCCTTATGCAAAATGGGCGTCCTATTGCATACCATGGTGAGAAACTTGATGGCGCACGCCTTAACTATCCCATTTATGACAAAGAACTTTTTGCCTTGGTTCGAGTCCTTCAAGTGTGGCAACACTATCTTTGGCCCAAAGAATTTATCATCCATTCCGACCATGAGTCGTTGACGTATCATAAGGGCCAAGCCAATTTGAGTAAAAGTGATGTGGACATCCCTACTATTGATACAACCGTTGTACCTACAGCAACACACATACAAGGACCCATCACAAGATCTCGTGCCAAACAACTTAACTATCAGGTACTTTCGTTTCTTGGAACTATTCCTCACATACATGAGAATATGATGCTGCCTAAATCAGATATATTTCTTACTCTTAGGAATGATGGACCAAGCATGGATGAGAGGGACAAGCATTGGAGCATGGCCATGCATGGAGATGGCAGCAAGCATGTGATGATCCAAGAGAAGGCCACGGATGAAGATTTCAGAACTTTGAGGCCACCATAATGAAGAAAGAAGGCTTGGACGAAATATTCAAGATCAATACTTCTAATTCGCCCATAGCTTAATATGGTGCTGACACCTTTATTTTGGGCCAGGCCCATGTAATTTTCGCAGGATTTTAATTAGCCACTTTTTGGAGTCCAGATTTGAGGGAAAAGGACTTCTAGGGTTGGATTCTACCACTTCCATGGTTGGCGAAACCCCACCTTTTCGCCTTAAATACTCCCCATAGCCAACCCCTAGACTCGGATTTTGTTTAGACATTGTTAGCCATAGTCGCAACTTCGCCAAGGCTCGGCGTCAGAGGCCTCTTGTACTTCGCACCTATTCAGGATCCCACCTCTTCAATAAAGCTTTCCTCTTAATCCGCAATATCTTGATTGCAATATTGGTTCTTACTTGTTCTCGATTTCAGGTAGGAATTAAGACCCTCCGGGTCAGTGATCGTGTTCACGCAGGATCGGTAACCTCCAGGAGATTGGCCTAGCGATTGCATTGGCGCTCGTGCTCGCACGTGTAGTCGGATCGTCAAGCCCGAACTCCACCAAATCGATTATCGCCATCTCATTGAAAGATCAGACACCTTTGCCCTATCAAGTGGTATCAGATTTCAGGTTGCTCGGTGAGATTTTACTGTTTTTCGTAGATTAGATCTGTTTTTTCCTATAACCCACGAAAAAGCCAAAAACACAGTTAGAGTTTAGATCCATCCCATAACCAATCTACGCCTCGCATTATCTTTTCAGTTTTTGCATTGTTGAATTTGTGTCTAAATCGTCGCGTCGAGTTGCTGGTCTTAGTGTCTCGTCCCTTAGAGTTTCGAGTTCTGATCATAGTAGTCACCGCCACACTCGCCGATCACCACCACCATATTCCGCCACCATATTCCGCCGCCCTATACCCTGCCACCATAAACCCTAATACTCCGCCACCGCCTTCCTACCGCAACACAGATCCGATCAGTTTCCTGCCGTGGTACGAGTCCGAGTAGAGTTATTGTCTCGAAGTTATTTCTTTTTACTTTCCTTCTTTGTTGTTTCCGTGTTAAGCTAAAGTCCGTGTCGAGCCAAGAGTCCGGTCGTAAGTCCAGACGGAGAGCAAAAAAAAAAAGTCTGGAACCGCCTCCGAAATTTTTTTCTGGCTATACTAGTTTTCGACCCCGTGGATCACTTTTCTCCATCGGCCGTTATAGCGATATTTTTTTGGCGCCGATGCGCTTTCCCGAGCAAAATAAAAAAATTTGAATTTTTTTTTGGGGCTAACCTATTTTTAGACCCCATAGATCAGTTCTAGACACTCGCCATCATAGTGATTTTCTGCATCTCGGTTCGCTTTTCAGGGTGCCATATCATCATACAGTGCTTGTTGTGTCGCGTCATGACATCGTTGGTGATCTAGGCTTGCGTCTCTAGTACGGTCTAGCCTAAGACCAGCACAGTACCGTCTTTGAGCATTCTTTCAACTTTTGCATTGCTGTTTTGATAATTGCTAACCCTCCTTGCTAAGCCTTCCCAGAGCTCCACAGATATTCTCCACATGCGGTGTCTCGACTCCTGGTAATCGCTTGGTTCAATCTCTGGACCCACTGATCCTCGCGGTTGCACATCGCCTTTTCCTGCTGTTTGGTAAGAACTTGTAAGAGCTTCGTATATTGCGTGACTTCCACCATATTTCCGTACTATATACCTGTGCTTTTTAAGGACTAACCATGACAGATACTTCGCGGAACCCTGCCACAATGACGAACGAAGAACTACATGCCCACTTCTCCGCGCTCTTGGTCGGTCAGCTAAGAAGACGTGGATACGCCTCGGAGTTTGACACCAAGCTCACCAACGCCATGGACAAGATCGATGGACTCGAGAAATCCTTCAACGCCAAGCTTGACGTTCGGTTCAAGGAGCTTTTGAACCGATTGCCCTTCGCACTCCGCACCACATGGCGCCAGCATTCCGATCATAGGTCGGATCGCTGGTTCATTCACTTCAAGCAGCCACCCTCTGAAGATTGACTTGACAACAGTTCAATGTTCCTTCACCTTCCATGAAGCCTACAAAGCTCACAACAAAAGCAAAGCAACACTCAAAGCGTAGCCAATTCATGAAGATTATTGCATGAGTCCTCAAGTAGAAGGAAGTCACCTTATCTTGTAGAGATAGCTCGATGAAGGGTAGCCATAGGTAACTCTCTTCGGTTTTTCTTGTCAACACGTGGTTGGTAGAGGTTGACGTGTATGCACTTGTACCTTCACACAACAAAGACCAAGCAAAATATTTTCGTGCGTGATAGAGGAGCATGTCAAATGTGGCATGTCCATTCTTGTTCACAACACTATTAGTACAATGCATGTATAGCAAATGGAATGCATATGCAAGGACAAAGTGCATGGAAATCGTTTGAACATCATCCAAATGTGGGAACTCAAAAACTCCATACAATGTGTTAGGGTGGCACTCAAAGCAATCGAATAGAAATTTGATCAACATCTTTGATGCAAAGTTAGGAGAATTTGGCAAAAACATAAAAGGAAGAATATCCAAAACAACATCATTATGTGTGCCAACAAACCATTGGAAAGAGAAATTGTTCGACATGTTGGATGTCACACACAAATCATCGATAGAAAATATCATGGGAATATGAGTACCCCAAGCGGAATCAAAAGCGACATGGTTGCAAACAAACCAAATGAAAGAGCAAATGGTCCTTATGTTTGTTGCAACAACAAGACGAGATTCTTGGAAGCTCTCATGACAATACATGTTCTTAAAGGAATTGTGGTTGCACCCAAAACATCGGAAAGAGAAAATGTTCAACATTTTTGTTGCAACACACAAAACATCATTATCTAGATGCAAAGAAACATGAATGTCACAAGGGGAGATAATACCATTAACATGCTTGCAATCAAACCATATGAAAGAGCAATTTGCCAACATGAAAGATGCAAAGCATGCAAAAGGTATCAGAGCTGGGTTCGATCTTGCAATCAATCGAAGTCTTGGCACACTCCTCCGGGTGTTGATAAAGAAGAACCTTAAAGACTGGGAGGAACGTGTTCCACACGCCGAGTTCGCCTACAACCGCGCCAAGCACTCCACCACCATGAGGAGCCCATTCATGATCGTCTACGGCTTCGAGCCTCTCACCGCGCTCGATATCCTTCCACTTCCACTTCATGAACGTGCCAATATGGACGTTGTCAAGCGTGCCCAAACAATGAAGAAACTCCATGAAGACACAAGAGCTACGATCGAGCAACAAGTCCTTCGCCAAGCATCAAGGCTAAACAAGACCAAGAAAGAGATGATCTTTGATGAGGGCGACCTTGTGTGGATCCACTTGAGTAAAGACCGCTTCCCCAAGGAACGCGACTCCAAGCTAAAGCCAAGAGGCGATGGACCATTCAAGGTGCTAAAGAGGATCAACAACAACGCCTATGTCATCGATATACCAACATCGAAGTATCTTGTGAGCTCGACATTCAATGTCAAGGACCTCTCACCCTACCATGGCGAAGAGGAAGTTGTGATGGTTGAAGAGTCGAGGACGACTCTTTCCCAAGGGGGGGGAGCTGATGCAGCCCGTCCTACGACCGCTACTACATCTACTCCCACGAGCTCCCCAAGTGGACCCATGACTCGCGCCCGAGCCAAACTCCTTCAAGCTAAGGTGAACTCGCTCCTCTCCTTGTGTGACTTCGACACACCCTTGGATGGCTTGCTACTTCATACGCATACAACGTGCATCATCAGTCTGAAGAGAAGGACCCAAGGACGGAGGGAAGCAACCGATCGCTGCCAGACGCCTTGGTATCGGTTGAGCCGACCGGTACTACGCTCAAGCGGTCCTACCGGCCCAGTAACGGACGCCCAGAAGCACCACCCACGCCCCAGACGCATGGCCGGTACTACTGTCCAGAAACCAGTACTACGGTCCGGTACTACCGCTCGACATAGGCGCCCGGATGTGCTCCAGTCCTCAAGCGGTACTACCTCCCAAGAGGTACTACTGTGACTGCACCGTACTAATTGGACCGGTACTACTCCCTGACCGATCCTGAACGCCAGTTCCTTCTGTGCCTTGTAACCCTTCCTATAATTTATCTTTTCATTCCGAAACTACCCCTGTTTTGTGGCTGGACTATATATAGCCCCCACCCTCCATTGTAAACCCTAGACTTGGATAATAATAGATATTAAGGAAACCCTTTGAGGAACTTATATCTATTGGTCTCATGCTCCTACCAAGGAGCACCGGATTATCCACCCCCCTCTTGGATCTTGCCTAGTGCGTTCAAGTTGTACAAGGCCTTGGGTTCTCGGTTTCTCGCCCCCAAGTCGTCAAGATCTCACCAAGCACCTCATCCCCCGTTGTTGGCGTGGAGAGCGAGCTTCGCCCAACACCGATCCTAGGGATTATGTTGGACCGGTTGCCACCGGCATGAGGAGTAGGCGTGTATCGTGTTTTGGTGTGTGTGTGTTCGTTGTTTTCATCGTCTTCCTCGATTTCATCCTCCGACCACCGCTTTCCCCCTCGTTCCTCGTGGAATTCGTGAAAGATCGGGCCATCCCCAGGGTTACCCCTCAACATATTGGTATCGATCTGGGCTCTGATACCAGATGATGGAGGGGTTAACCTCTTGGGTGGCCCGATCTTCACGGATCTCGTGGTCAAATCGATGGGAAAGCGAGGGGAAAGGGAGAAAGTAGCGGAAGCGAACACACACCTCGCGAAGAACACGATGAACACACGCAAAACTCACTCGATACAAGGCCGATTGCTCCCGAACGGCGGCCACCGGTCCGATAGAATCCTCGCAAGGAAAGATCGGTCAACGTGCTCCCTCAAATCCACATCGGAGAGGGAAGAACACCTTGGGGAGGGTCTTGACAACTTGGAGACGAGACATCGAACTCCAAGGCCTTGTTCAACGATGGATGCGTGATGCAAAGTCCAATCGAGGTTGGTGACGATAGTCGGTCCCCTTGGTAAAGGGGATGAGGCAAAACTAGAGATTCCACAATGGGGGTTGTCTTTAGTCTATCATCTATGCCTAAGGGATACATGAGGGGTGGGGCTCTATTTATAGGCCAACCACTAAACAAGGGTAGTTTGGGGATAACTAGGCGAATAGGTAAGGAAAGGGGAATACATGGGCTGTGGCCCAACTAGTGCGCGCAGGCACTGACATGACCGGTAGTACCGGACTTAGGACCGGTAGTACCGGTCATCACCGGTAGTACCGCTCTGGGACCGGTAGTACCGCTTGCGGTCCTGGAGCGTCAGTTGGAGCCAAGATGCGAAGCGGTATTAGGGGCGTAGTACATTGACCGGTAGTACCGGTTCCGCCGACCGGTAGTACCGCCGGGACCTGGCAGCTGCTGATCTGTCTTCTTCCTCCTCCTCTTCCAAGCTTCCGTCTTGTCGGGCTTGATGCTCCGAGCTTCCTCCCTTGCCTCCGTACTTGTCGGTGTGAACCTATCATGCATATGTGACGGAGTATGAAGTAGCATACCATTCAATGGGGTAGGAAGTGAGCTTTCATAGAGGAACGGATTCACCTTTGGAGTCCATGGCGACTTGGCGTCAGTTGGAGACCTTGATGTAGTAACGACCGTAGGTCGGGCTGCATCATCTCCCCCCCCTTCAAAAAGAGTCGTCCTCGACTCTACATGCTCATCACAAAGTAGAAGCGGTCGAGAGACCTTCTTGATCCTGGGGTTCACCATATAGTCGTCCTCGGGAAGATTGACTTGACAACACTTCAATGTTCCTTCACCTTCCTTGAAGCCTACAAAGCTCACAACAAAAGCAAAGCAACACTCAAAGCGTAGCCAATTCATGAAGATTATAGCATGAGTCCTCAAGTAGAAGGAAGTCACCTTATCTTGTAGAGATAGCTCGATGAAGGGTAGCCATAGGTAACTCTCTTCGGTACTTCTTGTCAACATATAGTCCATAGAGGTTGACGTGTATGCATTTGTACCTTCATACAACAAAGACCAAGCAACATATGTTTGTGTGTGATAGAGGAGCATGTCATTTGTGGCATGTCCATTCTTGTTCACAACACGATTAGCACAACTCAAGTATAGCAAACGGGATGCATATGCAAGGTCAATGTGCATGGAAATCGTTTGAACATCATCCAAATGTGGAAACTCAAAAACTCCATATAACATAGAAGTGGGGCATTCAAAGCATTGGATCCAAATTTCAAACAACATCTTTGATGCAAGAATAGGAGAATTTGGCAAAAACACACAAGGAAGCATATTCAAAACAAAAGTATTATGTTTGCAAAAAAACCAAATGAAAGAGCAAGTGGTCCTTATGTTTGTTGCAACAACAAGACGAGATTCTTGGAAGCTCTCATGACAATACATGCTTTTAATGGAATTGTGGTTGCACACAAAACATCGGAAATAGAAAATGTTCAACATTTTTGTTGCAACACGCAAATCATCATTATCTAAATGCGAAGAAACATGAATGTCACGAGATAAGATAATACCATTAACATGCTTGCAATCAAACCATAGGAAAGAGAAATTTGCCAACATGAATGATGCAAAGCATGCAAAAGGTATCAGAGCTGGGTTCGATCTTGAACTCACTTGTGGGATGCTCTCAAGAGCTCTTTTTGTCAACTCGTGCTCAACCGAGGTTGACATTCTCGTGCTGGTACCTACACACATCATATGTAAAAGGAAGAACATGTGTGCATGGTAGAGATACACATCATCCATCATGACGTATCTCTTCTTGTGCACATCACCATTAATGTCAATCAAGTATGAAATAGATGCCTGGTGAGTATGCAAATGGGGAACATGCTTATCATGGCAATCATCAAAATCTCCAAAAATTGAGAAAGCTATGGGGGCCATCTCATTATAACGCATATGATCAATATTGTTGCAAGCAAAACAAGTGAAATAGGAAGCATTCATCTTATCGCAAGCAACGTGAGAAACTGAATGACTAGCATGACAAGCCAAGTCCGAAGCAATTGAAGGATACACACAAGATGCATAGCATGGCATGTTTATGGCAATGATATCGCAATCAAACAATTCCACATGATCAATATTATGCAAAGGCAAAGCATCACATGGGAATATGACTGAAGCATATGTAATGTCACAAGTATCATCCAAAACATGCATATCCTCACAATTCATCATGTCCACTAGTGGGATCATGGCATCATCAACACCCTTATTGTTACCTTGGTCATACCTCTCATATGAAGTGGGTGTTGTGGAAGTAGTGGCCTCCTTGTGGACGACTTCGTTTTCTTGATGTAGCCATGGCGTAGGATCATCTTCGTGCACCATGTACATCTTCTCCATTCGAGGCATCATTGCTTCATGGCTTGGTGCGTCTTCATCCATGGAACCTAGCACAACATAAGAGAACACACTAGAGGTAGAGGGTAAGTTGTTAGAAATAGAAATGGTCTCACTTGACCTATCAACTACCACTCTCAACTCACTCGGTGTATCACTCATGCCCTCAAAGTGGTGCCCTTTGGTGTGGCACGCTTGGCCTTGAAGGTCATGGAATCTTGATGATGCGCCTCCTCTTGCTTGGCGTAGTAGGCTTCCATCTCCACATGGTGGAGGAATTCTTCATGGCTCATGGAAGAGCCATCAAAGTCGATGAAGTTCTCCGTGTCCTCCATGCTTGGCGAGGCGTCATCGATGTCGCACTCGAAGTCGTCCATGCTTGGGGAGTAGTTGTTGGTGTAGTACTCCATATCACCCAAGCATGTGGAGCCATTGTCGGTGTAGTGCTCCATAGGCTCCAAGCATGAGGAGCCATTGTCGACGTAGAGCTCCATGTCTTCCATGCATGTGGAGTCGTCGTAGGTGTAGTGCTCCGGGTCCTCAAAGCATGCGGAGCCATTGTCGGTGTTGTGCTCCGTCATGTCCTCTATACTTGTGGAGTCGTAGTCATGGTGGCTCATCATGGATTCTTCATAGATATCATCCTCAGTTCCGGAGTCCCTAGACATGATGCACAAGACCAAGTGGTGTATATGGAAGTGGTAGTGGGAGTTAGGGATACAACGTCAAACCTTACTTTACCTTGGAAGATCGTATCGTACAAGTGGCCACACTTGAGAGCAATAAACCAAGCAAAGTGAAGTTCACGCGGAACACCAAAACCAACTACGAACCAAAAAACACACACACACACAAGGCCTATGGTGGATAGGTATGGAAAGTGGCATGTCAAGAACCAATCCGAAATCAAGATGTTGTAATGGCAAGTAAAGAACCACAATGATCACAAAGCAAAACAAGTTAATCCACAAGATAGGAGATATGTACAAGGAAACACACACGGTGGGATAAATGGGACTTGTGCGACGGAGAAAGTGAGCTAAGAACCAAATAATTACCTAGCGAAGACTATAAGCTCGTGTCACACAAGTACAAGGAGAGACGCTAGTTCGATTGCACAAAATTGGTGGGCTACAAGATATGCACAATAAGTACCACCTATATGATGTTCATCGAGCTTGCGCTTCCTATTCTATAAGGCACATGTATATTTCTTTCTTTTCTTTTTCTTTTTCTATTTTTTTTCTATTTTTCTTTTTCACTTGCCTCTTCCTTGTGCCAACAACTATACAAGATAACTATATGAGATAGCGCTCACAATGTTTGCTCGGAAATCTACAAGGTATCAAATGTGCATAGCCCAAGCAATCATAAGAGGAACTAGTCTCAATAGGTGTTTGTTGCTCGCAAAGATAGTGGGGTTCACAAAGGAATGCAAGTGGGGAGAAGTCGCGGAATGTTTATACCTTTCGTCGACGATCTTCACCCTTTATTGTTGGATTCCGCCTTGCTCACTGAATTTGGATGGAGTGGATAGCATGAACAACGTGGATGATGATGTAGAGCTCCTTCTCCTCTTCGAAACGAGCTAAAGAACACCAAAATCCGAGTTCGAATGCAAAAGTTATGCTCAAAACGGTGAGGGGCTGAAATCTGGGAATCTGTTTTTTTTTCTGTTTAGTACTGGGGGGTAGTACCGCTTGGATAAGAGGTAGTACCGGTTGTGAGCGGTAGTACCGGATTTTGGGACCGGTAGTACCGCTTGGTCCTCGGACGCCCAGATTTGACGCGTTTTCGCGATTTTTGGGTGATTTGGGCGGAAAATCTTCAAGAAAAACACCAAATCGAAGGGGGAAATCAAGGAATTAGGCTATAGGAACGCAGGGGAAGGTAGATTAACTAGTTTAGCAAGTAATCCACCGATCAAAACCTACCAAAACTCACTCAAATCACAGATCGATCAAAAACACGAATTGGGGCTGTTTTTGGTGAAATTTTCGAATTTATGGGGAAAAGACCAAATCGATGAGAAATCCGTGGCAACCAAAAGCTGCTGATACCAGATGATGGAGGGGTTAACCTCTTGGGTGGCCCGATCTTCACGGATCTCGTGGTCAAATCGATGGGAAAGCGAGGGGAAAGGGAGAAGGTAGCGGAAGCGAACACACACCTCGCGAAGAACACGATGAACACACGCAAAACTCACACGATACAAGGCCGATTGCTCCCGAACGGCGGCCACCGGTCCGATAGAATCTTCGCAAGGAAAGATCGGTCAACGTGCTCCCTCAAATCCACATCGGAGGGTCTTGACAACTTGGAGACGAGACACCGAAATCCAAGGCCTTGTTCAACGATGGATGCGTGATGCAAAGTCCAATCGAGGTTGGTGACGATAGTCGGTCCCCTTGGTAAAGGGGATGAGGCAAAACTAGAGATTCCACAATGGGGGTTTTCTTTAGTCTATCATCTATGCCTAAGGGATACATGAGGGGTGGGGGCTCTATTTATAGGCCAACCACATAAACAAGGGTAGTTTGGGGATAAACTAGGCGAATAGGTAGGTAAGGGGGATACATGGGCTGTGGCCCAACAAGTCTGCCATGAGCCTGCCATGAGCGGTAACGGACTTGGGACCGGTAGTACCGCTTGGTCCAAGTGCCGCTCTGGACCTAGTACCGCTTATGATCCTGGGCTTCAAATGGAGCCGTCGATGGGGAGAGCGGTAGTAAGGGGCGGTAGTACCACTGACCGGTAGTACCGGGTCCAGATCCGGTAGTACCGTTGGAGACAGAGAGTATTTGGCTTCTGTTGGCGTCGTTTGTTGGTGGCAGTAGCAGGGGGAGGTAGTGCCGCCTGGCGGTAGTACCGGTCGCCAGGTCCGGTAGTACCGCTGGCGACAGAGTGCATTTGGCGATCTGTCTTCTTCCGCCTCCTCTTCCAAGCCTCCGTCTTGTCGGGCTTGATGCTCAAGCCTCCTCCCTCCGTACTTGTCAATGTGAACCTATCATGCATATGTGACGGAGTATGAAGTAGCATACCATTCAATAGGGTAGGAAGGGGGCTCGCATAGAGGAACGGATTCACCTTTGGAGTCCATGACGACTTGGCGTAAGTTGGAGACCAAGATGTAGTAACGACCGTAGGTCGGGCTGCATCAGCTCCCCCCACCTTCAAAAAGAGTCGTCCTCGACTCTACATGCTCATCACAAAGTAGAAGCGGTCGAGAGACCTTCTTGATCCTGGGGTTCACCATATAGTCGTCCTCGGGAAGATTGACTTGACGACACTTCAATGTTCCTTCACCTTCCTTGAAGCCTACAAAGCCGACAACAAAAGCAAAGCAACACTCAAAGCGTAGCCAATTCATGAATATTATAGCATGAGTCCTCAAGTAGAAGGAAGTCACCTTAGCTTGTAGATATAGCTCAAAGAAGTGTAGCCATAGGTAACTCTCTTCGGTTCTTCTTGTCAACATATAGTCCATAGAGGTTGACGTGTATGCATTTGTACCTTCATACAACAAAGACCAAGCAACATATGTTTGTGTGTGATAGAGGAGCATGTCATTTGTGGAATGTCCATTCTTGTTCACAACACGATTAGCACAACTCGAGTATAGCAAACGGGATGCATATGCAAGGTCAATGTGCATGGAAATCGTTTGAACATCATCCAAATGTGGAAACTCAAAAACTCCATATAACATAGAAGTGGGGCATTCAAAGCATTGGATCCAAATTTCGAACAACATCTTTGATGCAAGAATAGGAGAATTTGGCAAAAACACACAAGGAAGCATATCCAAAACAAAAGTATTATGTTTGCAAACAAACCAAATGAAAGAGCAAGTGGTCCTTATGTTTGTTGCAACAACAAGACGAGATTCTTGGAAGCTCTCATGACAATACATGCTTTTAATGGAATTGTGGTTGCACACAAAACATCGGAAAGAGAAAATGTTCAACATTTGTGTTGCAACACGCAAATCATCATTATCTAAATGCGAAGAAACATGAATGTCACGAGATAAGATAATACCATTAACATGCTTGCAATCAAACCATAGGAAAGAGCAATTTGCCAACATGAAAGATGCAAAGCATGCAAAAGGTATCAGAGCTGGGTTCGATCTTGAACTCACTTGTGGGATGCTCTCAAGAGCTCTTTTTGTCAACTCGTGCTCAACCGAGGTTGACATTCTTGTGCTGGTACCTACACACATCATATGTAAAAGGAAGAACGTGTGTGCATGGTAGAGATACACATCATCCATCATGACGTATCTCTTCTTGTGCACATCACCATTAATGTCATTCAAGTATGAAATAGATGCATGGTGAGTATGCAAGTGGGGAACATGCTTATCATGGCAATCATCAAAATCTCCAAAAATTGAGAAAGCTATGGGGGCCATCTCATTATAACGCATGTGGTCAACATTGTTGCAAGCAAAACAAGTGAAATAGCAAGCATTCATATTATTGCAAGCAACGGGAGAAATTGAATGACTAGCACGACAAAGCAAGTCTGAAGCAATTGGAGGATACACACAAGATGCATAGCATGGCATGTTTATGGCAATGGTATCGCAATCAAACAATTCCACATGAGCAATATTATGCAAAGGCAAAGCATCACATGGGAATATGAATGAAGCATATGTAATGTCACAATTATCATCCATAGCATGCATATCCTCACAATTCATCATGTCCACTAGTGGGATCATGGTATCATCAACACCCTTATTGTTACATTGGTCATACCTCTCATATGAAGTGGGTGTTGTGGAAGTAGTGGCCTCCTTGTGGACGACTTCATTTTCTTGATGTAGCCATGGCTTAGCATCATCTTCGTGCACCATATACATCTTCTCCATTCGAGGCATCATTGCTTCATGGCTTGGCGCGTCTTCATCCATGGAACCTAGCATAACACAAGAGAACACACTAGAGGTAGAGGGTAAGTTGTTAGAAATCGAAATGGTCTCACTTGACCTATCAACTACCACTCTCAACTCACTAGGAGTATCGCTCATGCCCTCAAAGTGGAAGCACTCAATCTCACCTAAGGTGGAGTCACTCATGTCACTCTTGTTCTCACTCAAGTGGGCTAAGTGGCTCTCATACTCACATGGGATTGGTACCACATCATCACTCAAGCATATGGGGGTAGGCTCGGTTTCCTCAACTCCATGCGCCTCCTTTGGTGAAGGGAAAATCCCATGCTCACCATTCTTGACCTTGTTGCCTCCAAGGTTGGATGCCATAAGATGGGCATCATTGCTCTCCTCCATGGTCGAAGGCAAAATCCCATGCTCGACCGTCTTGTGGCCATCTCGTAGTAGTGGTGGAGGTAGGCTCATGCTATCCAACTTGGCGAAGTAGGCGTCTACATTTTCCTCGTTGGCGAGGTCGTGGAAGTCAAGCGTAGGCATTGAAGCTTGATGGCATGGAGGAAGGCTTGCTCTTGGTGCCATTGTGGTGGTGGCACGAGTAGTTGAAGGTGCCCTATGATGGTGTCGACGGAGGTCATTGGCGTGCCTTGCCGATGGTTGATGTAGGTGGCGCACTTGGTCGTCCACATGACTCTCACGACGGTGATCATTTGCCTTGGCACTCTTCTTGTGCTTGTGGTGCCTTCTTGAGCTTGCTTGAGCATTATGGTTGGTGCTCATCACGAATTCTTCACTTGGTGGCGAAGATGCCTTTGACGATGTCTTGTATCCTCTTTATGGTGGCGAAGCTCATGAGAGGATGTTTTTCGATGAAGATTCTTGTTTCTTGGCGCCTCTTGATGCATATGATGTTTGGACGCCACTCTTGTTTGGATAGGAGTTGGAGCTTGGCGCCTTGGCGGTGATGAAGCTTGGCGCCTTGGAGATGGTAGAGCTTGACGCCTTGGAGGTAATGGAGCTTGGTGCCTTGGAGATGGTGGCGCTTGACGCCATCTAGGTGGTGGCACTTGTCGCCTTGGAGGTGGATCATCGAAGTAGGTGGTGCCCTTTGGTGTGGCACGCTTGGCCTTGAAGGTCATGGAATCTTGATGATGCGCCTCCTCTTGCTTGGCGTAGTAGGCTTCCATCTCCACACGGTGGAGGAATTCTTCATGGCTCATGGAGGAGCCATCAAAGTCGGTGAAGTTCTCCGTGTCCTCCATGCTTGGCGAGGCGTCGTCGATGTCGCACTCGAAGTCATCCATGCTTGGGGAGTAATTGTTGGTGTAGTACTCCATATCACCCAAGCATGTGGAGCCATTGTCGGTGTAGTGCTCCATAGGCTCCAAGCATGAGGAGCCATTGTCGACGTAGAGCTCCATGTTTCCATGCATGTGGATTCGTCGTAGGTGTAGTGCTCCGGGTCCTCAAAGCATGCGGAGCCATTGTCGGTGTTGTGCTCCATCATGTCCTCTATACTTGTGGAGTCGTAGTCATGGTGGCTCATCATGGATTCTTCATAGATATCATCCTCGGTTCCGGAGTCCCTAGACATGATGCACAAGACCAAGCGGTGTATATGGAAGTGGTAGTGGGAGGTAGGGATACAACGTCAAACCTTACTTTACCTTGGAAGATCATATCGTGCAAGTGGCCACACTTGAGAGCAATAAACCAAGCAAAGTGAAGTTCACGCGGAACACCAAAACCAACTACGAACCAAAAAACAAACACACACAAGGCCTATGGTGGATAGGTATGGAATGTGGCATGTCAAGAACAAATCCGAAATCAAGATGTTGTAATGGCAAGTAAAGAACCACAATGATCACAAAGCAAACAAGTTAATCCACAAGATAGGAAATATGTACAAGGAAACACACACGGTGGGATAAATAGGACTTGTGCGACGGAAAAAGTGATCTAAGAACCAAATGATTACCTAGCGAAGACTATAAGCTCGTGTCACACAAGTACAAGGAGAGACGCTAGTTTGATTGCACAAAATTGGTGGGCTACAAGATATGCACAATAAGTACCACCTATATGATGTTCATCGAGCTTGCGCTTCCTATTCTATGAGGCACATGTGTATCTCCTTTTTTTTCTTTTCTTTTTTCTATTTATTTTTCTTTTTGTATCACTCTTTTATTTTCTTTTCACTTGCCTCTTCCTTGTGCCAACAACTATACAAGATAACTATATGAGATAGCGCTCACAATGTTTGCTTGGAATTCTACAAGGTATCAAATGTGCATAGCCCAAGCAATCATAAGAGGAACTAGTCTCAATAGGTGTTTGTCGCTCACAAAGATAGTGGGGTTCACAAAGGAATGCAAGTGGGGAGAAGTCGCGGAATGTTTATACCTTTCGTCGACGATCTTCACCCTTTATTGTTGGATTCCGCCTTGCTTACGGAATTTGGATGGAGTAGATTGCATTAACCACGTGGATGATGATGTAGAGCTCCTTCTCCTCTTCGAAACGAGCTAAATAACACCAAAATCCGAGTTCGGATGCAAAAGTTATGCTCAAAACGGTGAGAGGCTGAAATCTGGAACTTGCTGTTTTATTTCTGTCTTGGGGGGTAGTACCGGTTGCCTGAGAGGTAGTACCGGTTGAGAGCGGTAGTACCGGATTTTGGGCCCGGTAGTACCGGTTGGTCCAGAAAATCCCAGTTTTGACGCGTTTTCGCGATTTTGGGGATTTAGGAAAATCTTCAAGAAAAACACCAAATCGAAGAGGGAAATCAAGGAATTAGGCCATGGGAACGCAAAGGAAGGTAGATCAACAAGTTTAGCAAGCAATCCACGGATCAAAACCTACCAAAACGCACTCAAATCACAGATCGATCCAAAACACGAATTGGGGCTGTTTTTGGTGGAATTTTCGAATTTATGGGGAAAAGACCAAATCGATGAGAAATTCGTGGCAACCAAAAGCTGCTGATACCAGATGATGGAGGGGTTAACCTCTTGGGTGGCCCGATCTTCACGGATCTCGTGGTCAAATCGATGGGAAAGCGAGGGGAAAGGGAGAAAGGTAGCGAAAGCGAACACACACCTCGCGAAGAACACGATGAACACACGCAAAACTCACTCGATACAAGGCCGATTGCTCCCGAACGGCGGCCACCGGTCCGATAGAATCCTCGCATGGAAAGATCGGTCAACGTGCTCCCTCAAATCCACATCGGAGAGGGAAGAACACCTTGGGAAGGGTCTTGACAACTTGGAGACGAGACACCGAACTCCAAGGCCTTGTTCAACGATGGATGCGTGATGCAAAGTCCAATCGAGGTTGGTGACGATAGTCGGTCCCCTTGGTAAAGGGGATGAGGCAAAACTAGAGATTCCACAATGGGGGTTGTCTTTAGTCTATCATCTATGCCTAAGGGATACATGAGGGGTGGGGGCTCTATTTATAGGCCAGCCACTAAACAAGGGTAGTTTGGGGATAAACTAGGCGAATAGATAAGTAAGGGGGATACATGGGCTATGGCCCAACTGCAGCTGTGCAGACATGACCCGGTAATCTGGGACCTAGGACCCGGGTATAATCGGTCATCACCAATAGTACCGCTCATGGTATCCTGTAGTACCTCTTGCGGGCGGTAGTACCGCAAGCCAGTATCGGTGCATCCAGTGGCGATGGCGCAGCTTGATCAAGGCGGTAGTAGAGGCGGTAGTACGCTCACCGGTAGTACCAGTTCCGGTAGAACCGCTTGGACACAGCATTGCCGACATGTCTTCTTCCGTCTCCTCTTCCAAGCCTCCGTCTTGTCGGGCTTGATGCTCCGGGCTTCCTCCCTGGCCTCCGTACTTGTCAATGTGAACCTATCATGCATATGTGACGGAGTATGAAGTAACATATCATTCAATAGGGTAAAAGGGGGCTCGCATAGAGGAACGGATTCACCTTTGGAGTCCATGACGACTTGGCGTAAGTTGGAGACCAAGATGTAGTAACGACCGTAGGTCGGGCTGCATCAACTACCTCCTATTAGAGGAATTTGAGCACCAAATTGATCTAATTCCTGGTGCCACGTTGCCCAACCGCGCGCCATATAGAACCAATCCAGAGGAGACAAAGGAGATACAACGCCAAATTCAGGAACTACTCGTGAGATCATATTCGTGAGTCCCTTAGCCCTGTGTTGTTCCTATTATTTTGGTACCTAAGAAAGATGGTTCTTCGCGCATGTGTACTGATTGTAGAGCTATCAATAATATTACTATTCGATATCGTCATCCTATTCCACGTTTAGATGACATGCTTGATGAATTGAGTGGCTCTACCATGTTTTCTAAAGTTGATTTGCGTAGTGGTTACCACCAGATTCGTATGAAATTAGGAGATGAATGGAAAACAACATTTAAAACTAAGTTCGGTTTATATGAGTGGTTAGTAATGCCGTTTGGTTTAACTAATGCACCTAGCACTTTCATGAGATTAATGAATGAAGTTTTACGTGCTTTCATTGGACGTTTTGTGGTAGTCTACTTTGATGATATTCTGATTTATAGCAAATCTTTAGAGGATCATTTGGACCATTTACGTCTGTTTTCAATGCTTTACGTGATGCACGTTTGTTTGGTAACCTTGAGAAGTGCACCTTTTGCACCAATCGAGTTGCGTTTCTTGGCTATGTTGTTACATCACATGGTATTGAAGTGGATCCAGCCAAGATTGAAGCTATTGAGAATTGGCCGCAGCCCAAGACGGTCACACAAGTGAGGAGTTTTCTTGGCCTCGCTGGTTTTTATAGGCGCTTTGTCAAAGACTTTGGATCAATTGCCGCGCTGAATGAGCTTACCAAGAAGGATGTGCCCTTTGTTTGGGCGATGCACAACAACAGGCCTTCGTCATATTGAAAGATAAGCTAACACATGCTCCCTTACTCCAACTTCCTGATTTTACTAAGACTTTTGAGCTTGAATGTGATGCTAGTGGAATTGGTTTGGGAGGGGTGTTATTACAAGAGGGAAAACCTGTTGCATATTTTAGCGAGAAATTGAGTGGGGCTAGTCTGAACTATTCTACTTATGATAAAGAATTATATGCGTTGGTTCGGACATTAGAAACTTGGCAACATTATCTATGGCCTAAGGAATTTGTTATTCATTCTGATCATGAATCTTTGAAGCATATTCGTAGTCAAGCTAAGTTGAATCGTCGTCATGCAAAGTGGGTTGAATTTATTGAGTCTTTTCCTTATGTTATCAAACACAAAAAGGGTAAAGATAATATTATTGCTGATGCTTTGTCGCGCCGTTATGCTTTGTTATCTCAACTTGACTTCAAAATATTTGGATTGGAAACTATTAAGGAACAATATGTGCATGATGCTGAATTTAAAGATGTGTTGCAAAATTGTAGAGATGGTAGAACTTGGAACAAGTTCGTCTTCAATAATGGATTTGTGTTCCGCGCTAACAAACTATGCATTCCAGATAGTTCTGTTTGTCTTTTGTTGTTACAGGAGGCGCATGGAGGAGGATTGATGGGACACTTTGGTGTCAAGAAGACGGAGGATGTTCTTGCTGCACACTTCTTTTGGCCACGTATGCGTCGAGATGTTGAGAGGTTTGTGGCACGCTGATAGGGCAAAGGTGTCCGATCTTTCGATGAGATGGCGATAATCGATTTGGTGGAGTTCGGGCTTGACGATCCGACTACACGTGCGAGCACGAGCGCCAATGCAATCGCTAGGCCAATCTCCTGGAGGTTACCGATCCTGCGTGAACACGATCAGCCTGACCAGCGAGGGTCTTAATTCCTACCTGAAATCGAGAACAAGTAAGAACCAATATTGCAATCAAGATATTGCGGATTAAGAGGAAAGCTTTATTGAAGAGGTGGGATCCTAAATAGGCGCGAAGTACAAGAGGCCTCTGCGACGCTCGAGCCTTGGCGAAGTTGCTATGATGGCTAACTTAATGTCTAAACAAAATACGAGTCTAGGGTGACGGCTATGGGGAGTATTTAAGGGCGAAAAGGTGGGGTTTCGGCCAGCCATGGAAGTGGTGGCCGAATCCAACCCTAAAAGTCCTTTTTCCCTCAAATACGGACTCTAAAAAGTAGCTAATTAAAATCCTGCGAAAATTACATGGGCCTGGCCCAAAATAAAGGTGTCGCAGCCCCATATTAAGCTATGGACGAATTCGTAAATTATTGATCTTGAATATTTCGTCCAAGCCTTCTTTCTTCATTATGGTGGCCTCAAAGTTCTGAAATCTTCATCCGTGGCCTTCTCTTGGATCATCACATGCTTGCTGCCATCTCCATGCATGGCCATGCTCCAATGCTTGTCCCTCTCATCCATGCTTGGTCCATCATTCCTAAGAGTAAGAAATATATCTGATTTAGGCAGCATCATATTCTCATGTATGTGAGGAATAGTTCCAAGAAATGAAAGTACGATAGTTAAGTTGTTTGTACGAGATCTTGTGATGGGTCCTTGTATGTGTGTTGCTGTAGGTACAACGGTTGTATCAATAGTAGGGATGTCACATCATGCTCCCCTTCTTGAATTGAAGTCGTCCTCGGCAATCTCATCTTCCTCACCAAAGTAAGGCTTCAAATCTGCAATGTTAAACGTAGGACTAACCGTACCAAAGTCTGCAGGCAACTCAACTTTATATGCATTATCATTTATTTTCTCTAACACCTTAAAGGGACCAGCAGCACGTGGCATTAACGTAGACTTGCGTAAATCAGGAAAACGATCTTTACGCAAATGTAACCAAACAAGATCACCAACATCAAACACAACATGCTTTCTCCCTTTATCCCCAGCAAGTTTATACTTAGCATTCATGTGATCAATGTTATCTTTAGTAGTCTTATGCAAGTTTAATATTATTTCAGCGCGTTGTGTAGCATCCAAATTATGTTGCACTGAAGAAGGTAAAGGCAATAAATCAATAGGTGCACGAGGAACAAAACCATACACAATCTCAAATGGGCACATCTTTGTGGTAGAATGCAACGAACGATTATAAGCAAATTCTATATGAGGTAAACATTCTTCCCACAATTTTAAGTTCTTCTTTAAAACAGCCCGCAACATAGTAGACAAAGTTTTATTTACTACTTCAGTTTGACCATCAGTTTGGGAATGACATGTAGTACTAAAGAGCAATTTAGTCCCCAACTTAGCCCATAAACATCTCCAAAAGTGGCTAAGAAATTTAGTATCACGATCAGAGACAATAGTATTTGGCACACCATGCAAACGAACAATTTCATGAAAGAACAAATCAGCAATGCTGACATCATCCGTTTTGTGACAAGGAATAAAGTGTGCCATCTTAGAAAACCGATCCACAACAACAAAAATACTATCCCTCCCCTTCTGTGTTCGTGGCAATCCCAAAACAAAGTCCATAGATATATCCTCCCAAGGAACACTAGGAACAGGAAGAGGCATATATAAACCATGTGGATTAAGGCGAGACTTAGCTTTTTGACAAGTAGTGCAGCGTGCCACAAATCTCTCAACATCTCGACGCATACGTGGACAAGAAGTGTGTGCAGAAGAACATCCTCGTCTTCTTGACACCAAAGTGTCCCATCAATCCTCCTCCATGCCTCTGTAACAACAAAAGACGAACAGAACTATCTGGAATGCATAGTTTGTTAACACGGAACACAAATTCATCATTGAAGACGAACTTGTTCCAAGTTCTACCATCTCTACAATTCTGCAACACATCTTTAAATTCAGCATCATGCACATATTGTTCCTTAATAGTTTCCAATCCAAATATTTTGAAGTCAAGTTGAGATAACAAAGCATAACGGCGCGACAAAGCATCAGCAATAATATTATCTTTACCCTTTTTGTGTTTGATAACATAAGGAAAAGACTCAATAAATTCAACCCACTTTGCATGACGACGATTCAACTTAGCTTGACTACGAATATGCTTCAAAGATTCATGATCAGAATGAATAACAAATTCCTTAGGCCATAGATAATGTTGCCAAGTTTCTAATGTCCGAACCAACGCATATAATTCTTTATCATAAGTAGAATAGTTCAGACTAGCCCACTCAATTTCTCGCTAAAATATGCAACAGGTTTTCCCTCTTGTAATAACACCCCTCCCAAACCAATTCCACTAGCATCACATTCAAGCTCAAAAGTCTTAGTAAAATCAGGAAGTTGGAGTAAGGGAGCATGTGTTAGCTTATCTTTCAATATGACGAAGGCCCCTGTTGTGCATCGCCCCAAACAAAGGGCACATCCTTCTTGGTAAGCTCATTCAGCGGCGCGGCAATTGATCAAAGTCTTTGACAAAGCACCGATAAAAACCAGCGAGGCCAAGAAAACTCCTCACTTGTGTGACCGTCTTGGGCTGCGGCCAATTCTCAATAGCTTCAATCTTGGCTGGATCCACTTCAATACCCTGAGATGTAACAACATAGCCAAGAAAGCGCCTCGATTGGTGCAAAAGGTGCACTTCTCAAGGTTACCAAACAAACGTGCATCACGTAAAGCATTGAAAACAGCACGTAAATGGTCCAAATGATCCTCTAAAGATTTGCTATAAATCAGAATATCATCAAGTAGACTACCAAAGCGTCCAATGAAAGCACGTAAAACTTCGTTCATTAATCGCATGAAAGTGCTAGGTGCATTAGTTAAACCAAACAGCATTACTAACCACTCATATAAACCGAACTTAGTTTTAAATGCTGTTTTCCATTCATCTCCTAATTTCATACGAATCTGGTGGTAACCACTACGCAAATCAACTTTAGAAAACATGGTAGAGCCACTCAATTTATCAAGCATGTCATCTAAACGTGGAATAGGATGACGATATCGAGTAGTAATATTATTGATAGCTCTACAATCAGTACACATGCGCGAAGAACCATCTTTCTTAGGTACCAAAATAATAGGAACAGCACAGGGGCTAAGGGACTCACGAATGTGATCTCTATCGAGTAGTTCCTGAATTTGGCGTTGTATCTCCTTTGTCTCCTCTAGATTGGTTCTATATGGTGTGCGGTTGGGCAATGTGGCACCAGGAATTAGATCAATTTGGTGCTCAATTCCTCTAATAGGAGGTAGTCCTGGTGGCAGCTCAGCGGGAAAGACGTCCTCATATTCCTGCAAAAGGTTAGCAACAGCGGGTGGCAAAGAAGGAGGCATATCCTCGAATGAAAACAAAACCTCTTTGCAGACAATTGCATAACATTGAGTATTGTTTACATCTAGTTCAGCAATATCAATTTTATTTGCAAGCATACATGGACTCTTCAAACGAATTTCAGTAGCATGTGTAGAATCAGATTTAGTGTTCTTTGGTGGTATAAAATCTGCAGCAACAATCTGATTCTCACTTCTATTTTTCTCCTCAGTTTTAGCTCTACTGGCTCTAGCAAGATCATCTTTTAAAATCTGTTCGGGGGTCATAGGTTTTAGACCAATTTTCTTTCCATCATGCATAAGAGAATAGTGATTAGTTTTGCCATTATGAACAGAATAATAGGAGATGGAAGTCGAACAACGTTTTGCATGTTTAAAATATCCTGAGAATATGCGTGTTAGTGCTGCTACATGTGAATTTACTAAATTTGCTTCCCTTTGGTGGTCTGAGTATTGTCGTTTAAATCCTAATACTATTGCTAGTACTTGGACTGCTCTAAAAACTGCTATGCGTGTTCGTTTTGTACCTCCCACTTATCAACGTGATTTACTAAAGAATCTGACACGTTTAGAGCAAGGGAAAAATTCTGTAGAAGAGTATTATCAGGAATTGCAAACGGGGATGGTTCGGTGTGGTCTTGTTGAATCTAATGAACAAATGCTTGCACGTTTCTTTGGTGGATTAAACAAGGACATTCAGCACATATTAGATTATTAGGAATATAATTATTTAACTCGTTTGTTTCATCTTGCTTGCAAAGCTGAACGTGAAGTGCAGGATCGCCAAACACCATGGAGGAGGACTAATAATTCTGCAGGTCGCACATCCTCTTGGACATCCCGACAATCAGCGCCTCCTCGTGATTCGCCACCAGCTACTACCACATCCAAGGCCACCACAAGATTTCCAATGCTCCTCCACCATCATCCAATGCTCCCGTAGTGCATCTTCTATGGCTTCCACGGGTAAGACAAAGGATATACAATGCTGCAAGTGCTGGGGTTTTGGTCATATTGAGAGACGATGCACAACACAACGTGTGATGATGGTGCGAGAAGATGGTCAATACGATTCAGCGAAGTGACTTGATGAAGATACACTAGCCCTTATTTCGCCGAGATGGAGACAATTCGATCTTGATGAAGAGCCAGAGGTAATGGGAGCTGAAGCTGTTGATCAATACAAGAGCTTAATTACACAACGTGTGTTGAGTGTGCAATTGAGCAAATCTGAGCAAGATCAACGCCACAACCTGTTCCAAACACGTGGTGTTGTCAAGGACAGAGCTATACGGATCATCATTGATGGAGGGAGTTGTAATAATCTGGCCAGTGTTGACATGGTAGAAGCTTGCGCCCAACAAGACAACCACATTCATATTACATCCAATGGTTTGAGAGTTCTCGCAAGATCAAGGTAACAAGAACGGTACGCGTGCATTTTACTATTGGTACATATTCTGATTTTGTTGATTGTGATGTTGTACCTATGCAAGCTTGTTCTTTGTTACTTGGTAGACCATGGCAATTTGATAGAGAATCTGTTCATAATGGCAAAACTAATCACTACTCTCTTATGCATGATGGAAAGAAAACTGGTCTAAAACCTATGACTCCCGAACAGATTTTAAAAGATGATCTTGCTAGAGCTAGTAGAGCTAAAACTGAGGAGAAAAATAAAAGTCAGAATCAGATTGTTGCTGCAGATTTTATACCACCAAAGAACACTAAATCTGATTCTACACATGCTACTGAAATTCGTTTGAAGAGTCCATGTATGCTTGCAAATAAAATTGATATTGCTGAACTAGATGTAAACAATACTCAATGTTATGCAATTGTCTGCAAAGAGGTTCTGTTTTCATTTGAGGATATGCCTCCTTCTTTGCCACCCGCTATTGCTAACCTTTTGCAGGAATATGAGGACGTCTTTCCCGCTGAGCTGCCACCAGGACTACCTCCTATTAGAGGAATTGAGCACCAAATTGATCTAGTTCCTGGTGCCACGTTGACCAACCGCGCGCCATATAGAACCAATCCAGAGGAGACAAAGGAGATACAACGCCAAATTCAGGAACTACTCGACAGAGATCATATTCGTGAGTCCCTTAGCCCTTGTGCTGTTCCTATTATTTTGGTACCTAAGAAAGATGGTTCTTCACGCATGTGTACTGATTGTAGAGCTATCAATAATATTACTATTCGATATCGTCATCCTATTCCACGTTTAGATGACATGCTTGATGAATTGAGTGGCTCTACCATGTTTTCTAAAGTTGATTTGCGTAGTGGTTACCACCAGATTCGTATGAAATTAGGAGATGAATGGAAAACCGCATTTAAAACTAAGTTTGGTTTATATGAGTGGTTAGTAATGCCGTTTGGTTTAACTAATGCACCTAGCACTTTCATGAGATTAATGAACGAAGTTTTACGTGCTTTCATTGGACGTTTTGTGGTAGTCTACTTTGATGATATTCTGATTTATAGCAAATCTTTAGAGGATCATTTGGACCATTTACGTGCTGTTTTCAATGCTTTACGTGATGCACGTTTGTTTGGTAACCTTGAGAAGTGCACCTTTTGCACCAATCGAGTTGCGTTCTTGGCTATGTTGTTACATCACAGGTATTGAAGTGGATCCAGCCAAGATTGAAGCTATTGAGAATTGGCGCGACCCAAGATGGTCACACAAGTGAGGAGTTTTCTAGCCCTCGCTCGTTTTAATAGGCGAATTGTCAAAGACTTTGGATCAATTGCGCTACCTGAATGAGCTTACCAAGAAGGATGTGCCCTTTGTTTGGGGCGATGCACAACAACAGGCCTTCGTCATATTGAAAGATAAGCTAACACATGCTCCCTTACTCCAACTTCCTGATTTTACTAAGACTTTTGAGCTTGAATGTGATGCTAGTGGAATTGGTTTGGGAGGGGTGTTATTACAAGAGGGAAACCTGTTGCATATTTTAGTGAAAATTGAGTGGGGCTAGTCTGAACTATTCTACTTATGATAAAGAATTATATCCGTTGGTTCAGACATTAGAAACTTGGCAACATTATCTATGGCCTAAGGAATTTGTTATTCATTCTGATCATGAATCTTTGAAGCATATTCGTAGTCAAGCTAAGTTGAATCGTCGTCATGCAAAGTGGGTTGAATTTATTGAGTCTTTTCCTTATGTTATCAAACACAAAAAGGGTAAAGATAATGTTATTGCCGATGCTTTGTCGCGCAGTTATGCTTTGTTATCTCAACTTGACTTCAAAATATTTGGATTGGAAACTATTAAGGAACAATATGTGCATGATGCTGAATTTAAAGATGTGTTGCAGAATTGTAGAGATGGTAGAACTTGGAACAAGTTCGTCTTCAATGATGGATTTGTGTTCCGTGCTAACAAACTATGCATTCCAGATAGCTCTGTTCGTCTTTTGTTGTTACAGGAGGCGCATGGAGGAGGATTGATGGGACACTTTGGTGTCAAGAAGACGGAGGATGTTCTTGCTGCACACTTCTTTTGGCCCCGTATGCGTCGAGATGTTGAGAGATTTGTGGCACGCTGCACTACTTGTCAAAAAGCTAAGTCTCGCCTTAATCCACATGGTTTATATATGCCTCTTCCTGTTCCTAGTGTTCCTTGGGAGGATATTTCTATGGACTTTGTTTTGGGATTACCACGAACACGTATGAAGGGAGGGATAGTATTTTTGTTGTTGTGGATCGGTTTTCTAAGATGGCACACTTTATTCCTTGTCATAAAACGGATGATGCTGCGCATATTGCTGATTTGTTCTTTCGTGAAATTGTTCGTTTGCATGGTGTGCCAAATACTATTGTCTCTGATCGTGATACTAAATTTCTTAGCCACTTTTGGAGATGTTTATGGGCTAAGTTGGGGACTAAATTGCTCTTTAGTACTACATGTCATCCCCAAACTGATGGTCAAACTGAAGTAGTAAATAGAACTTTGTCTACTATGTTACGGGCTGTTTTAAAGAAGAACTTAAAATTGTGGGAAGAGTGTTTACCTCATATAGAATTTGCTTATAATCGTTCATTGCATTCTACAAAGATGTGCCCATTTGAGATTGTGTATGGTTTTGTTCCTCGTGCACCTATTGATTTATTGCCTTTACCTTCTTCGGTGCAACATAATTTGGATGCTACACAACGTGCTGAAATGATATTAAACTTGCATAAGACTACTAAAGATAACATTGAACACATGAATTCTAAGTATAAACTTGCTGGGGATAAAGGGAGAAAGCATGTTGTGTTTGATGTTGGCGATCTTGTTTGGTTACATTTGCGTAAAGATCGTTTTCCTGATTTACGCAAGTCTAAGTTAATGCCACGTGCTGGTCCCTTTAAGGTGTTAGAGAAAATCAATGATAATGCATATAAACTTGAGTTGCCTGCAGACTTTGGTACGGTTAGTCCTACATTTAACATTGCAGATTTGAAGCCTTACTTTGGTGAGGAAGATGAGATTGCGTCGAGGACGACTTCAATTCAAGAAGGGGAGCATGATGTGGACATCCCTACTATTGATACAACCGTTGTACCTACAGCAACACACATACAAGGACCCATCACAAGGTCTCGTGCCAAACAACTTAATTATCAGGTACTTTCGTTTCTTGGAACTATTCCTCACATACATGAGAATATGATGCTGCCTAAATCAGATATATTTCTTACTCTTAGGAATGATGGACCAAGCATGGATGAGAGGGACAAGCATTGGAGCATGGCCATGCATGGAGATGGCAGCAACCATATGATGTTCCAAGTGAAGGCCACAGATGAAGATTTCAGAACTTTGAGGCCACCATAATGAAGAAAGAAGGCTTGGACGAAATATTTAAGATCAATACTTTACGAATTCGTCCATAGCTTAATATGGTGCTGCGACACCTTTATTTTGGGCCAGGCCCATGTAATTTTCGCAGGATTTTAATTAGCTACTTTTTAGAGTTCGTATTTGAGGGGAAAAGGACTTTTAGGGTTGGATTCGGCCACCACTTCCATGGCTGGCCGAAACCCCACCTTTTCGTCCTTAAATACTCCCCATAGCCGACCCCCTAGACTGGATTTTGTTTAGACATTAAGTTAGCCATAGTCGCAACTTCGCCAAGGCTCGAGCGTCGCAGAGGCCTCTTGTACTTCGCACCTATTCAGGATCCCACCTTTTCAATAAAGCTTTCCTCTTAATTCCGCAATATCTTGATTGCAATATTGCTTCTTAATTGTTCTCGATTTCAGGTAGGAATTAAGACCCTCGCTGGTCAGGCTGATCGTGTTCCCGCAGGATCGGTAACCTCCAGGAGATTGGCCTAGCGATTGCATTGGCGCTCGTGCTCGCACGTGTAGTCGGATCGTCAAGCCCGAGCTCCACCCAAATCGACTATCTTCATCTCATCGAAAGATCGGACACCTTTGCCCCATCATGCTGCCATCTCCATGCATGGCCATGCTCCAATGCTTGTCCCTCTCATCCATGCTTGGTCCATCATTCCTAAGAGTAAGAAATATATCTGATTTAGGCAGCATCATATTCTCATGTATGTGAGGAATAGTTCCAAGAAACGAAAGTACCTGATAGTTAAGTTGTTTGGCACGAGATCTTGTGATGGGTCCTTGTATGTGTGTTGCTGTAGGTACAACGGTTGTATCAATAGTAGGGATGTCCACATCACACGCTGCACTACTTGTCAAAAAGCTAAGTCTCGCCTTAATCCACATGGTTTATATATTCCTCTTCCTGTTCCTAGTGTTCCTTGGGAGGATATTTCTATGGACTTTGTTTTGGGATTGCCACGAACACAGAAGGGGAGGGATAGTATTTTTGTTGTTGTGGATCGGTTTTCTAAGATGGCACACTTTATTTCTTGTCATAAAACGGATGATGCTGCACATATTGCTGATTTGTTCTTTCGTGAAATTGTTCGTTTGCATGGTGTGCCAAATATTGTCGTCTCTGATCGTGATACTAAATTTCTTAGCCACTTTTGGAGATGTTTATGGGCTAAGTTGGGGACTAAATTGCTCTTTAGTACTACATGTCATCCCCAAACTGATGGTCAAACTGAAGTAGTAAATAGAACTTTGTCTACTATGTTGCGGGCTGTTTTAAAGAAGAACTTAAAATTGTGGGAAGAGTGTTTACCTCATATAGAATTTGCTTATAATCGTTCGCTGCATTCTACCACAAAGATGTGCCCATTTGAGATTGTGTATGGTGTTGTTCCTCGTGCACCTATTGATTTATTGCCTTTACCTTCTTCGGTGCAACATAATTTGGATGCTACACAACGCGCTGAAATGATATTAAACTTGCATAAGACTACTAAAGATAACATTGAACACATGAATGCTAAATATAAACTTGCTGGGGATAAAGGGAGAAAGCATGTTGTGTTTGATGTTGGCGATCTTGTTTGGTTACATTTGCGTAAAGATCGGTTTCCTGATTTACGCAAGTCTAAGTTAATGCCACGTGCTGCTGGTACCTTTAAGGTGTTAGAGAAAATAAATGATAATGCATATAAACTTGAGTTGCCTGCAGATTTTGGTACGGTTAGTCCTACGTTTAACATTGCAGATTTGAAGCCTTACTTTGGTGAGGAAGATGAGATTGCGTCGAGGACGACTTCAATTCAAGAAGGGGAGCATGATGTGGACATCCCTACTATTGATACAACCGTTGTACCTACAGCAACACACATACAAGGACCCATAACAAGATCTCGTACCAAACAACTTAACTATCAGGTACTTTCGTTTCTTGGAACTATTCCTCACATACATGAGAATATGATGCTGCCTAAATCAGATATATTTCTTACTCTTAGGAATGATGGACCAAGCATGGATGAGAGGGACAAGCATTGGAGCATGGCCATGCATGGAGATGGCAGCAAGCATGTGATGATCCAAGAGAAGGCCACGGATGAAGATTTCAGAACTTTGAGGCCACCATAATGAAGAAAGAAGGCTTGGACGAAATATTCAAGATCAATACTTACAATTCGTCCATAGCTTAATATGGTCAAGGACACCTTTATTTTGGGCCAGGCCCATGTAATTTTCGCAGGATTTTAATTAGCTACTTTTTAGAGTCCGTATTTGAGGGGAAAGGACTTTTAGGGTTGGATTCGGCCACCACTTCCATGGCTGGCCGAAACCCCACCTTTTCGCCCTTAAATACTCCCCATAGCCGACCCCCTAGACTCGGATTTTGTTTAGACATTAAGTTAGCCATCATAGCAACTTCGCCAAGGCTCGAGCGTCGCAGAGGCCTCTTGTACTTCGCGCCTATTCAGGATCCCACCTCTTCAATAAAGCTTTCCTCTTAATCCGCAATATCTTGATTGCAATATTGGTTCTTACTTGTTCTCGATTTCAGGTAGGAATTAAGACCCTCGCTGGTCAGGCTAATCGTGTTCACGCAGGATCGGTAACCTCCAGGAGATTGGCCTAGCGATTGCATTGGCGCTCGTGCTCGCACGTGTAGTCGGATCGTCAAGCCCGAACTCCACCAAATCGATTATCGCCATCTCATCGAAAGATCGGACACCTTTGCCCTATCAAAAAGGCACGCCAAATGGGTTGAGTTCATGGAGTCTTTTCCTTACATTGTCAAATACAAGAAGGGCAAAGAAAATGTGGTAGCGGACGCCTTGTCTCGCAAAAACACAAACCTTCTTACGCGGCTCGAAGTAAATGTCTTGGGTCTTGATGACATCAAATCTTTGTATGCGTCCAACCCTTTCTTTGGACCAATTTTTGCAAGATGTTCAATAGACAAAGGAATTGATGATTTCTATTTGAATATGGGTTTTCTTTTCAAACAAAACAAGCTTTGCATTCCGAAGTCATCTCTCCAAATTTTGCTTCTTCAAGAGTCCCATGGTGGAGGCCTTATGGGTCACTTTGGTCGTGACAAGACATATGACATGCTCTCCACTCACTACTTTTGGCCAAAGATGAAGCGCGACGTGGAATGCCACGTCCAACGATGCACTACATGTATCCAAGCTAAGTCTAGGTCCAACCCCTTTGGTCTTTATATGCCATTGCCTATTCCTCATGCACCTTGGTCGGACATTAGCATGGACTTTGTGTTAGGCTTGCCTCGATCTAAACATGGCCATGATTCTATATTTGTGGTAGTGGATCGCTTTTCCAAAATGGCACACTTCATTCCGTGCCATAAGACCGATGATGCTTCACATGTAGCAAATTTGTTTTTCAGGGAAATAATTCGGCTACACGGTGTACCAAGAACAATCGTCTCCGACCACGACGTCAAATTCATGAGCTACTTCTGGAAGACTCTCATGGCCAAGCTAGGCATCAAGCTCCTCTTCTCGTTCGCCTCGCATCCTCAAACCGATGGACAAACCGAGGTCGTCAATCGAAGCCTTGGCACTCTCCTCCGGGTGTTGATAAAGAAGAACCTTAAAAAGACTGGGAGGAATGCATTCCACACGCCGAGTTCGCCTACAACCGCGCCAAGCACTCCACCACCATGAGGAGCCCGTTCATGATCGTCTATGGCTTCGAGCCTCTCACCGCGCTCGATATCCTTCCACTACCGCTTCATGAACGTGCCAATATGGACGTTGTCAAGCGTGCCCAAACAATGAAGAAACTCCATGGAGACACAAGAGCTACGATCGAGCAACAAGTCCTTCGCCAAGCATCAAGGCTAAACAAGAACAAGAAAGAGATGATCTTTGAAGAGGGCGACCTTGTGTGGATACACTTAAGTAAAGACCGCTTCCCCAAGGAATGCGACTCCAAACTCAAGCCAAGAGGTGATGGACCATTCAAAGTACTAAAGAGGATCAACAACAACGCCTATATCATCGATATCCCAACATCAAAGTATCTTGTGAGCTCGACATTCAATGTCAAGGACCTCTCACCCTACCATGGCGAAGATGAAGTTGAGAAGGTTGAAGTGTCGAGGACGACTCTTTCCCAAGGGGGGGGGAGCTGATGCAGCCCGTCCTACGAACGCTACTACATCTACTCCCACGAGCTCCCCAAGTGGACCCATGACTCGCGCCCGAGCCAAACTCCTACAAGCTAAGGTGAACTCGCTCCTCTCCTTGTGTGACTTCGATACACCCTTGGATGGCCTGCTACTTCATACGCATACCTTGTGCATCATCGCAGTAAGAGAAGGACCCAGGAACGGAGGCACACCAAATGAAGAAGCTAAAACTCTCGTCGCCAGTACTATTAGGACATGGAACCGGTACTACCACCGCCCAGACTACTCGCTACCGCTCACAAGACGCCAATGAAGCCCCAAACTCTGTCTCCGCAAGTACTACCGGTTGAACTGTACTCATTTCCAGCCCTACTACCGCTCCCTCATTGAAGACGCCAACGGAAGTCCCAGGATGGCAAGCGGAACTACCGGACCCAGAAGCGGTACTACCAGTTGACCGGTACTACCGGACGGGCGTGAACCTGATCGTGTTAAGTCGGCCCAGCGCACTGTAACCCTCACTATATTTCGCTATTTGTTCCCAAAATACCCCTGTTTATGTGGTTGGCCTATAAATAGCCCCCACCCTCTATTGTAAACCCTAGACTTGGATAATAATAGATTAAGGACACCCCTTTGAGGATCTTTCAATCTATTGGTCTCATGCTCCTACCAAGGGGCACCCTATTTTCCACCCTCCTCTTGGATCTTGCCTAGTGCGTTCAAGTTGTACAAGGCCTTGGGTTCTCGGTTTCTCGCCCCCAAGTCGTCAAGATCTCACCAAGCATCTCGCCCCCCGTTGTTGGTTGTGGAGAGAGAGCTTCGCCCAACACCGATCCTAGAGATTATGTTGGACCGGTTGCCACCGGCGTGAGTTATCGGCGTGTATCGTGATTTGTGTGCGTGTGTTCGTGGTTTTTGATGCAGCCCGTCCTACGGACGCACCTCCATCTACAACACCTAGCCCCCCAAGTGGACCAATGACTCGCGCCCGTGCCAAGCTCCTACAAGCCAAGGTTAACTCGCTCCTTTCCTCATGTGATTTTGGCCTACCTTTGGATGGCTTGCTACTTCATGCATCTACGTTGTGTATCCTCAGATATGAAGCAACACCACCACACCAAGCCACCAAGGAAGCAGAACCAGGAGAAGAAGCTGTTGGAGCTCTGCACACCAGAGTCTCCGGTGTAGACCGGAGTCTCCGGTCCCCGACACCGGAGTCTCCGGCCCTTCCTCCGGTCTAGACCGGAGACTCAAACCCGGGACAGCCAGAAGCCCCCTCCGGAGACGGGTCCGGAGATTGACCGGAGTCTCCGGACCGACCGACGCCAGGCATGTTAAAGCCTTTTGGGCCTGGCCCATGTAACCCCCAATTTCGCCCAAACTTCCAGTTTTAATCCAGAACTACCCCTGTTTATGTGGTTGGCCTATATATAGCCCCACCCTCATATGTAAACCCTAGACTTGGATAATGATAGATTAAGACACCCCTTTGAGGATCTTTTAATCTATTGGTCTCATGCTCCTACCAAGGAGCACCTATTGTTCACCCTCCTCTTGGATCTTGCCTAGTGCGTTCAAGTTGTACAAGGCCTTGGGTTCTCAGTTTCTCGCCCCCAAGTCGTCAAGGTCTCACCAAGCACCTCGTCCCCCTTTTTTGGCGTGGAGAGAGAGCTTCGCCCAACACCGATCCTAGAGATTATGTTGGACCGGTTGCCACCGACGTGAGTTATCGGCGTGTATCGTGATTTGAGTGCGTGAGTTCATCGGGATCTTTGTGTGCGTGTGTTCGCGGATTTCGTCCCCTCTTCCCCTTCCACCGCTTTCCCCTCGATCCCCATGGAGATTCGTGAAAGATCGGGCCACCCCATGGGGTTACCCCATAACATCTTGGTATCAAGAGCAAGGTTGATCACGAATTCCCCCCAATTTTTCTTCTATCCACCATAAATTCGAAAATTTCCCAAAAAACAGCCCCAGTTTGCCTTTGGATCGATCTGTCGTTTTGGAGTGTTTTTGGTGGTTTTGATCCGACCAAAACTTGTCTAAGGTGTTGGTTCAGCTTTTGCCTGCGTTTTCCAGCCCAATTTTGGCCAAATTTTCGCGGATTTGAGGACTCTAGGCGTGGATTTCCGCTCAACAACACGAGCAGACATCCCACACCGGAGTCTCCGGCCTGCACACCGGAGTCTCCGGTCTACACCGGAGTCTCCGGCCCTGGACGCTTGTTTTTGCCCATTTTCCCTCTTTTCTGCATTGGCTAATCTACCCACTTGTTGTTTGTGTTCCATGTGCGTGTCACCAACTAACAGATAGCTTCCGCAACATCGCCGCGCTCTTCGACACCACGGAGCCCAAATTCTTCTCCGATCCATCGACACAAGATCATCACAATCAACTAAGGTATAACTTGTGTCAACCCTTGTAGCCATATCTTCCTTTGTGTGTACCTATCCTATGAGAGCAACTCATTTTGTGTTTGTCTAAGCATTGTGCACTTGCCATTGGAAAGTGAGAGTGTGAGGGCAAATACAAAAGTTCATATAGTAGCATAGCAAGGGAGAAACAGAAAAAGAATCAAAAAAAAAGAGAAAAAGAAAAAGAAAAATAGAAAGATACATAGTCTCCCAAGACAAAGAGAGCATCAAGCTTGTAAGCAAAAGAGAGAGGAAGAAGCGCGCCAAGGCAAGTGCACAAATCCGTTGCTTACCCTCTTTTGGCAAACGAGTTGTGGTCTCTCCTTGCGTTGGCACGACACCCGAGCGTAGTCTTCGTTAGGCCTTTTTGTGCTCACTTTCATAGTCGTGCTAACCCCATTTTTCTCCACGCGTGTGTGTAGTCGTAGGTTCTCGTCACCTTTTGAGTTGACCATTTCCTTTTGACTTGCGTTTTGTTGGATCTTCTCCACTTTTGACTATCCTTTGCGTTCGGTTGGTTCTTTGGCTTTCCCACAACCCTACCCACCCACCAAAAGCTTTTGAGAGTTGTAGCTCTTTTGTGTGTGAGTTTCTTTGCCATTTCACTTTGCACGCTGTTCGCTCCTTTGTGTGGCAATTGGTTTGATATAATCTCCAAGGTGAGGTAAAAGGCTAACTCTACGCACCCTTATTCTCCATATACAACCCTTGTCGGCTTTGCATCATGGACAGGAATGGCGAGCCGTCCCAACCACCACCACCTACGGAGGACGACAATCCATACATGACAAGATGGGACCATTGGAAGGTTCGAGGAGAATTCAACTACCGTTGTGAAGCCCTTGAGCGGTGCCAAGATGAACAATTTACCGAAGCCCGAGTGGAGTTCAAGAATATCGACAACCGCTTCGAGGAAGTCCGGGGCCAAGTGCATACCATGCAACACAACCTCGGTCATCAAAATGAAGCTCTTGGTCGTGCCCTCGCCTCAACGGATGAGAAGCTTCAACGCCTCATTGATGGGTTGGCAAGGCCACGCTCGCGAGACTCAAGATCATCACGGCACTCCTCAAGTGAATCAAGTGCTCCTTGCCGTCACGCTTCAAGGCACCGGGATGGACCCGTCTTTCAATCCATGAGCTCTTCTCAAGCGGTACAATCTCCGCGACACGCCGCAACGTCAAGCTATGATGGTGACCTCTCCGCAAGACCTCCACGACATGAAGCGGACCGGCCACAACAAAGGGCACTTATGCTTCAACAAGAACAACCTCACATGGACCATCAAGACCATTGCCATCGACATGTTCTTTCCACAACAAGTGAAGCTTCCGAAGTGGAAGAACAAGTTCGACAGCGGCGCGAAGCACTCGAAGATCCACCAAGGCGTCCTCCTCGACATGAACGTCATCGTCGTCAACATGATCTAAACAACGAGCCTCCTCCACATCAAGAAGAAAGAGAGCAGCCCATTGCGCATGCGGCTCGACGTCCTCCTCGCCACATGGCGCAAGATAATGCTCCTCCGCATCAACCACGACAAGAACAAGAGCAAGCTCCCCAAGCTCGCCGTGAGGACCAACAACCTCCTCCTCGTCCTCAACCGCGCCAACAACAAGAGCAAGCTCCCCACGCTCGTCGTCCAAACCAAGTTCCACCACCAAACGCGGCACCTCAACAACCGCAAGAGCAACGCCACCATCAACAAGCAAGACATGAGAGCTCGGATGATGAAGATGGCCGCCACAATCATGGCAACCGTCGCAACCGGAACCACAATGAGGAAGAAACTTTCGGCAAGCTCAAGTTCACCATGCCCAAGTTCACTGGTTCCAATGATCCGAAGAATACCTCTCATGGGAACTCAAGGTTGACAAGATCTTCCGCATGCACAACTTTAGCAATGAGAAGATGATGGCCATGGCATTCCTCGAGTTTGATGAATATGCCAACCTTTGGTGGGAACAAGTCCAACTCGCTCGTGAATCAAAAGAAGAGCCCCCAATCTCAACTTGGCAAGATATGAAGGCTCATATGAGATCCCGCTTTGTTCCTTCACACTACACGCGTGACCTCTTCAACAAGCTTCAAACGCTTAGTCAAGGAACAAAGACCGTGGAAGAGTACTTCAAGCAAATGGAGCTCAACATGATCCGTGCCAACATTGAAGAGCGGGATGAACAAACAATGGCACGTTTCCTCAATGGCTTGAACCATCCTATCAAGCGCATCACCGAGTTCCAACGGTACAACAACATGGTTGAGCTTGTGCACATTGCATCAAAGGCCGAACATCAAGTGCAAGAGGACATCAAGTTCAACAAGCCAAAGACATACTTCACATACAAGCAAGCTCCAACCACTACTTCGACAACACCAAGTGGAAGCTCCTCAAATACCACCAAGCTTCCCTTCAAGCCAACACTTCCTCAAGGAAAACCGCCCCCAAGTGGCAAGTACACAAGAGATGAACAACCATTCAATGGTGAGTGCTACAAGTGTGGAGGCAAAGGACACAAGTCAGCCGCATGTGGGAACAAGAAAGTTTTGTTCATCCATGACAACGGCGATGAAGAATACTTGAGTGAAGAAGAGTTTGATGCAAGGGTCAAGGAAGCCATGGCAAGGCAACATTTGGAAGAGGACCAAGAGCTACTCATGTGTGAGCATGACGCAAGTCCATCGCCAGGTCACAAGGGTCTTAACTACTCAAGCCAATGAGAATGAAGACCAACGATCAAACATCTTCCAAACTCGTGCCGGTATCAATGGGAGGTCCATCAAAGTTGTCATCGATGGAGGGAGTTGCCACAATCTTGCAAGCACGGAATTGTGTGAGAAACTCAACCTCACCCTCCATCCGCATAAACACCCCTACCATATCCAATGGCTAAGTGACCAAGGATCCGTCAAGATCAAGCACACCGTCTCGGTAACGTTCTCAATTGGACCATACAAGGACACGGTGGAATGTGACGTGGTCCCAATGACGGTTTGCCATATGCTTTTAGGCAGGCCGTGGCAATTTGACAAGCGTGCTTTGCATAATGGTCACTCAAACACTTATACCTTCAAATGGCTTGACAAAACTTGTGTGTTGCAACCAATGACTCCTAGCCAAATAATTGCGGACAATGCAAAGACTTTAGCGAGGGCGCAATACACAAAACCATCTTGTGAGAAGAGTGGTGAGCGAGAGAACCACACTATAGTGAGTGAGTGCCACAAGCCAAACTCGAGTGGAAAAACTAAGAGTGTTCTTCTTGCCACCAAAAGTGAGATGAGAGAAGTGCGGAACAACCCATCCATTTTGCACTATGTCCTTGTATGCAAGGGACTAGCGCAAGGAACTAATGACTTGACAAATGTTCCTCCTTCTTTGATGGCTGTTTTGCAGGAATTCCAAGATGTATTTCCCGAAGAGCTTCCTCATTGATGTAGCCCGACCTACGGTCGTTACCACATCATGGTCTCCAACTTACGCCAAGTCGTCATGGACTCCAAAGGTGAACCCGTTCCTCTATGCGAGCCCACTTCCTACCCTATTGAATGGTATGCTACTTCATACTTCGTCACATATGCATGATAGGTTCACACCGACAAGTACGGAGTCAAGGGAGGAAGCCCGGGACATCAAGCCCGACAAGACGGAGGCTTGGAAGAGGAGACAGAAGAAGCCACGGCTGAACCACCGGAGTCTCCGGCCTACACCGGAGTCTCCGGTCCTGCTACACCGGAGTCTCCGGACCTACCTCCGGACCGACCCCAGCAACCGCCCGAGGATAGTCAGAACGCCACTCCGGAGACGACACCGGAGATAGACCGGAGTCTCCGGCCTAGACCGGAGTCTCCGGACCCCACACCGGAGTCTCCGGCCTACACGATGGGCCTCATGCGCTAGCTGGGCCTTCGGCCCATGTACCCCTCTATCTCGTCCAAACCCTAGTTTTATCCCCAAACTACCCCTGTTTATGTGGCTGGCCTATAAATAGAGCCCCCACCCCTTCAAGTATCCCTTAGGCATAGATGATAGACTAAAGACAACCCCCATTGTGGAATCTCTAGTTTTGCCTCATCCCCTTTACCAAGGGGACCGACTATCGTCACCAACCTCGATTGGACTTTGCATCACGCATCCATCGTTGAACAAGGCCTTGGAGTTCGGTGTCTCGTCTCCAAGTTGTCAAGACCCTCCCAAGGTGTTCTTCCCTCTCCGATGTGGATTTGAGGGAGCACGTTGACCAATCTTTCCTTGCGAGGATTCTATCGGACCGGTGGCCGCCGTTCGGGAGCAATCGGCCTTGTATCGTGTGAGTTTTGCGTGTGTTCATCGTGTTCTTCGCGAGGTGTGTGTTCTCTTACCTTCTCCCTTTCCCTCGCTTTCCCATCGATTTGACCACGAGATCCGTGAAGATCGGGCACCCAAGAGGTTAACCCTCCATCATCTGGTATCGGCTTTTTGGTTGCCACGGATTTCTCTTGATTTGGTCTTTTCCCCATAAATTCGAAAATTTCACCAAAAACAGCCCCAATTCGTGTTTTGGATCGATCTGTGATTTGAGTGCGTTTTGGTAGGTTTTGATCCGTGGATTACTTGCTAAACTAGTTGATCTACCTTCCCCTGCGTTCCCATGGCCTAATTCCTTGATTTCCCCCATCAATCTGAGGTTTTGGTTCGAGTTTTTCCGCCCAAATCGCGTCCGCTCGAAGTTCTAGACGCCTGGAATCTCGGACGAGTCTCCGGCCTAGACCGGAGTCTCCGGACTTTTGCTCAGACCGGAGTCTCCGGACCTCCAGACCGGAGTCTCCGCCCCTCCCTGCAGACAGAAAAACTGCAGCACGGTTTTGAGCATAACTTTTGCATTTCAACTCGGATTTTGGTGTTCTTTAGCTCGTTTCGAAGAGAAGGAGCACTACATCATCATCTGCGTTGTTCATGCTATCTACTCCATCCAAATTCCGTGAGCAAGGCGGAAGCCAACAATAAAGGGTGAAGCTCAATTAAAGGTATAACATTCATGACTTTTCCCACTTGCATTCCTTTGTGAACCCCACTATCTTTGCGAGCAACAAACACCTATTGAGACTAGTTCCTCTTATGATTGCTTGGGCTATGCACATTTGATACCTTGTAGATTCCGAGCAAACATTGTGAGCGCTATCTCATATAGTTATCTTGTATAGTTGTTGGCACAAGGAAGAGGCAAGTGAAAAAGAAAAAGAGAAAAGAAAAAAATAGAAAAAGGAAAAGAGAAAAAAAAAGAAAGAAATATACATGTGCCTCATAGAATAGGAAGCGCAAGCTCGATGAACATCATATAGGTGGTACTTATTGTGCATATCTTGTAGCCCACCAATCTTATGCAATCGAACTAGCGTCTCTCCTTGTACTTGTGTGACACGAGCTTATAGTCTTCGCTAGGTAATCATTTGGTTCTTAGCTCACTTTCTCCGTCGCACAAGTCCCATTTATCCCACCGTGTGTGTTTCCTTGTATATATTTCCTATCTTGTGGATTGACTTGTTTGCTTTGTGATCATTGTGGTTCTTTACTTGCCAATACAACATCTTGTTTTCGGATTGGTTCTTGACATGTCACTTTTCATACCTATCCACCATAGGCTTTGTGTGTGTGTGTTTTTTGGTTAGTAGTTGGTTTTGGTGTTCCGCGTGAACTTCACTTTGCTTGGTTTATTGCTCTCAAGTGTGGCCACTTATACGATACGATCTTCCAAGGTAAAGTAAGGTTTGACGTTGTATCCCTAACTCCCACTACCACTTCCATATACGTCGCACAAGTCTTCTACCGAGGATGATATCTATGAAGAATCCATGATGAGCCACCATGACTACGACTCCACAAGTATAGAGGACATGACGGAGCACAACACCGACAATGGCTCCGCATGCTTTGAGGACCCGGAGCACTACATCGACAACGGCTCCACATGCATGGAATACATGGAGCATGACATCAACTATGGCTCCTCAAGCATGGAAGACTTGGAGCTCTACACCGACAATGGCTCCACATGCTTGGGTGATATGGAGTACTACACCAACAATTACTCCCCAAGCATGGACGACTTCGAGTACGACATCGACGATGCCTCGCCGAGCATGGAGGACACGGAGAACTTCATCGAGTTTGATGCCTCCTCCACAAGCCATGAAGAATTCCTCCTCCACGTGGATATGGAAGCCTACTACGCCAAGCAAGCGGAGGCGCATCATCAAGATTCCATGACCTTCAAGGCCAAGCGTGCCACACCAAAGGGCACCACCTACTTCGATGATCCACCTCCAAGGCGACAAGCGCCACCACCTAGATGGCGTCAAGCTCCACCATCTCCAAGGCGCCAAGCTACATCACCTCCGAGGCGCCAAGCTCCAACTCCTATCCAAACAAGAGTGGCGTCCAAACATCATATACATCAAGAGGCGCCAAGAAACAAGAATCTTCATCGACAAACATCCTCTCATGAGCATCGCCACCATAAAGAGGATACAAGACATTGTCAAAGGCATCTTCGCCACCAAGACGAAGAATTCTTGTTGAGCACCAACCATAATGCTCAAGCAAGCTCAAGAAGGCACCACAAGCACAAGAAGAGTGCCAAGGCAAATGATCACCGTCGTGAGTGTCATGTGGACGACCAAGTGCGCCACCTACATCAACCATCGGCAAAGCACGCCAATGACCTCCGTCGACACCATCATAGGGCACCTTCAACTACCCGTGCCACCACCACAATGGCACCAAGAGCAAGCCTTCCTCCATGCCGTCAAGCTTCAATGCCTACGCTTGACTTCCGCGACCTCGCCAATGAGGAAAATGTAGACCTCTACTTCGCCAAGTTGGATAGCATGAGCCTACCTCCACCACTACTACGAGATGGCCACAAGACGGTCGAGCATGGGATTTTCCCTTCGACTAAGCAGGCGAGTGATGATGCCCGTCTTATGGCATCCAACCTTGAAGGCGACAAGGTCAAGAATGGTGGGCATGGGATTTTCCCTTCACCAAAGGAGGCGCTTGGAGTGGAGGAAACCGAGCCTACCCCCATATGCTTGAGTGATGATGTGGTACCAATCCCATGTGAGTATGAGAGCCACTTAGACTACTTGAGTGAGAACAAGAGTGAGATGAGTGACTCCACCTTATGTGAGATTGAGTGCTTCCACTTTGAGGGCATGAGTGATACACCGAGTGAGTTGAGAGTGGTAGTTGATAGGTCAAGTGAGACCATTTCTATTTCTAACAACTTACCCTCTACCTCTAGTGTGTTCTCTTATGTTGTGCTAGGTTCCATGGATGAAGACGCGCCAAGCCATCAAGCAATGATGCCTCAATTGGAGAAGATGTACATGGTGCACGAAGATGATGTTATGCCATGGCTACATCAAGAAGACGAAGTCGTCCACAAGGAGGCCACTACTTCCACAACACCCACTTCATATGAGAGGTATGAACAAGGTAACAATAAGGGTGTTGATGATGCGATGATCCCACTAGTGGACATGATGAATTGTGAGGATATGCATGCTATGGATGATACTTGTGACATTACATATGCTTCATTCATATTCCCATGTGATGCTTTGCCTTTGCATAATATTGCTCATGTGGAATTGTTTGATTGCGATACCATTTCCATAAACATGCCATGCTATGCATCTTGTGTGTATCCTCCAATTGCTTCGGACTTGCTTTGTCATGCTAGTCATTCAATTTCTCCCGTTGCTTGCAATAAGATGAATGCTTGCTATTTCACTTGTTTTGCTTGCAACAACATTGACCATATGCGTTATGATGAGATGGCCCCCATAGCTTTCTCAATTTTTGGAGATTTTGATGATTGCCAGGATAAGCATGTTCCCCGCTTGCATACTCACCATGCGCCTATTTCATACTTGATTGACATTAATGGTGATGTGCACAAGAAGAGATACAACATGATGGATGATGTGTATCTCTACCATGCACACACGTTCTTCCTTTTACATGTGATGTGTGTAGGTACCCGCACTATCATGTCAACCTCGGTTGAGCACGAGTTGACAAAAAGAGCTCTTGAGAGCATCCCACAAGTGAGTTCAAGATCGAACCCAGCTCTGATACCTTTTGCATGCTTTGCATCTTTCATGTTGGCAAATTGCTCTTTCATATGGTTTGATTGCAAGCATGTTGATGGTATTATCTCACCTTGTGACATTCATGTTTCTTTGCCTTTGGATAATGATGCTTTGTGTGTTGCAACAAAAATGTTGAACATTTTCTCTTTCCGATGTTTTGTTTGCAACCACAATTCCATTAAGAGCATGTATTGTCATGAGAGCTTCCAAGAATCTCGTCGTGTTGTTGCAACAAACATAAGGACCACTTGCTCTTTCCTTTGTTTTGTTTGCAAACATGTCGTTTTTGCTTCCGCTTGGGATACTCATATTCCCATGATTTTTGCTATCGATGATTTGTGTGTGACATCCAACATGTCGAACAATTTCTCTTTCCAATGGTTGGTTGGCACACATAATGATGTTGTTTTGGATATTCTTCCTTTTGTGTTTTTGCCAAATTCTCCTAACTTTGCATCAAAGATGTTGATCAAATTTCTATTCGATTGCTTTGAATGCCACAATAAGATGTTATATGGAGTTTTTTAGTTCCCACATTTGGAGGATGTTCAAACGATTTCCATGCACTTTGACCTTGCATATGCATCCCATTTGCTATCCTTGTATTTTGCTAATAGTGTTGTGAACAAGAATGGACATGCCACATTTGACATGCTCCTCTATCACGCACGAAAATATTTTGCTTGGTCTTTGTTGTGTGTAGGTACAAATGCATACACGTCAACATCTACCAACCACGTGTTGACAAGAAGAACCGAAGAGAGTTACCTATGGCTACCATTCATCGAGCTATCTCTACAAGCTAAGGTGACTTCCTTCTACTTGAGGACTCATGCTATAATGTTCATGAATTGGCTACGCTTTGAGTGTTGCTTCGCTTTTGTTGTGAGCTTTGTAGGCTTCAAGGAAGGTGAAGGAACATTGAAGTGTTGTCAAGTCAATCTTCCCGAGGACGACTATATGGTGAACCCCAGGATCAAGGATGTCCTTCGACCTCTTCTACTTCGTGATGAACATGGAGAGTCGAGGACGACTCTTTTTGAAGGGGGGGAGCTGATGTAGCCCGACCTACGGTCGTTACCACATCATGGTCTCCAACTTACGCCAAGTCGTCATGGACTCCAAAGGTGAACCCGTTCCTCTATGCGAGCCCACTTCCTACCCTATTGAATGGTATGCTACTTCATACTCCGTCACATATGCATGATAGGTTCACACCGACAAGTACGGAGGCAAGGGAGGAAGCCCGGGACATCAAGCCCGACAAGACGGAGGCTTGGAAGAGGAGACGGAAGAAGCCACGGCTGAACCACCGGAGTCTCCGGCCTACACCGGAGTCTCCGGCCTACACCGGAGTCTCCGGTCCTGCTACACCGGAGTCTCCGGTCCTGCTACACCGGAGTCTCCGGACCTACCTCCGGACCGACCCTAGCAACCGCCCGAGGACAGTCAGAACGCCACTCGAGACGACACCGAGACAGACTGAGTCTCGGCCTGACCAGAGTCTCCGACCCCACACCGGAGTCTCCGGCCTTCACGATGGGCTCATGCCCATGGGCTGGCCTTCGCCCATGTACCCCTCTATCTCGTCCAAACCCTAGTTTTATCCCCAAACTACCCCTGTTTATGTGGCTGGCCTATAAATAGAGCCCCCACCCCTTCATGTATCCCTTAGGCATAGATGATAGACTAAAGACAACCCCCATTGTGGAATCTCTAGTTTTGCCTCATCCCCTTTACCAAGGGGACCGACTATCGTCACCAACCTCGATTGGACTTTGCATCACGCATCCATCGTTGAACAAGGCCTTGGAGTTCGGTGTCTCGTCTCCAAGTTGTCAAGACCCTCCCCAAGGTGTTCTTCCCTCTCCGATGTGGATTTGAGGGAGCACGTTGACCGATCTTTCCTTGCGAGGATTCTATCGGACCGCAATCGGCCTTGTATCGTGTGAGTTTTGCGTGTGTTCATCGTGTTCTTCGCGAGGTGTGTGTTCGCTTACGCTACCTTCTCCCTTTCCCCTCGCTTTCCCATCGATTTGACCACGAGATCCGTGAAGATCGGGCACCTAAGAGGTTAACCCCTCCATCACTCATGGACTACCTCCTCTTCGTGGAATCGAGCACCGCATCGACCTCATACCCGACGCCCCACTCCCAAACCGCGCCGCGTATCGCACGAACCCGGAAGAGACGAAGGAGATAGAACGACAAATCAACCAACTCGTCTCCAAAGGTTTGATCCAAGTAAGCACTAGTCCAAGCGCGGTTCCCGTGATTCTAGTCCCAAAAACGGATGATACGTTGCGGTTATGCATGGACTGCCGTCCAATCAATGCTATCACCGTGCGTTATCGACATCCTATACCGCGTCTTGATGACATGCTTGACGAGTTATGTGGAGCCACTATATTTTCGAAAATTGATCTTCGTAGTGGGTACCATCAAATTCGCATGGCCGAAGGTGATGAGTGGAAAACCGCCTTCAAGACCAAGCTTGGTCTCTATGAATGGTTGGTTATGCCTTTTGGCTTATCAAATGCTCCATCTACCTTCATGCGCCTCATGAACCATATTTTGCGATCTCTCATTGGGAAGAGTGTAGTTGTTTACTTTGATGACATCCTTGTCTATAGCAAGTCACTAGAGGAGCATGTTACTCATGTTAAGGAGGTCCTTCAAATCCTTCATCATGAAAAGCTTTACGCTAATCTCCCAAAGTGCACTTTTGCAAAAGACAAGCTGATTTTCCTTTGTTTTGTTGTGTCTTCCAATGGCATTGAAGTTGACGTCTCAAAAGTCAAGGACATACGAGATTGGCCCATCCCTACAAATGTTAGTGAACTTCGAAGTTTTCATGGGTTGGCTGGCTTTTACCGTCGCTTTGTGAAAGACTTTTCTACCATTGCTTGCCCCCTCAACGAATTGACCAAGAAAAATGTCATGTTCGTTTGGGGAAAAGCACAACAAAAGGCTTTTGATGAGCTCAAAAAGAGGCTCACCGAAGCACCACTTCTTGCATTACCGGATTTCACAAAAACCTTTGAGATTGAATGTGACGCTAGTGGTATTGGCATTGGTGGCGTCCTTATGCAAAATGGGCGTCCTATTGCTTACCATAGTGAGAAACTTGATGGCGCACGCCTCAACTATCCCATTTATGACAAAGAACTTTTTGCCTTGGTTCGAATCCTTCAAGTGTGGCAACACTATCTTTGGCCCAAAGAATTTATCATCCATTCCGACCATGAGTCGCTGAAGTATCTTAAGGGCCAAGCCAACTTGAGTAAAAGGCACGCAAAATGGGTTGAGTTCATGGAGTCGTTTCCTTACATTGTCAAATACAAGAAGGGCAAAGAAAATGTGGTAGCGGACGCCTTGTCTCGCAAAAACACAAGCCTTCTTACACAACTCGAAGTAAATGTCTTGGGTCTTGATGACATCAAATCTTTGTACACGTCCGACCCTTTCTTTGGACCAAATTTTGCAACATGTTCAATAGACAAAGGGATTGATGATTTCTATTTGCATAAGGGTTTTCTTTTCAAACAAAACAAACTTTGCATTCAATCTCTCCAACTTTTGCTTCTTTAAGAGTCCCATGGTGGAGGCCTCATGGGTCTCTTTGGCCGTGACAAGACTTATTACATGCTCTCCACTCACTACTTTTGGCCAAAGATGAAGCGACGTGGGCGCCATGTCCAACGATGCACTACATGTATCCAAGCTAAGTCTAAGTCCAACCCCTTTGGTCTTTATATGCCATTGCCTATTCCTCATGCACCTTGGTCGGACATTAGCATGGACTTTGTGTTAGGCTTGCCTAGATCTAAACATGGTCATGATTCTATATTTGTAGTAGTGGATCGCTTTTCAAAAATGGCACATTTCATTCCGTGCCATAAGACCGATGATGCGTCACATGTAGCAAATTTGTTTTTCAGAAATAATTCGCTACACGGTGTACCAAGAACAATCGTCTCGTATGACGTAAAATTCATGAGCTACTTCGAAGACTCTCACGGCCAAGCTCATCAAGCTCCTCTTCGTCCGCCTCGCATCCTCAAACCGATGGGCAAACCGAGGTCGCTAATCGAAGTCTTGGCACACTCCTCCGGTGTTGATAAAGAAGAACCTTAAAGACTGGAGGAATGTATTCCACATGCCGAAGTTCGCCACAAGCGCCAAGCACTCCACCACCATGAGGAGCCCGTTCATGATCGTCTATGGCTTCGAGCCCCTCACCGCGCTCGATATCCTTCCGCTACCTCTTCATGAACGTGCCAATATGGACGTGGTCAAGCGTGCCCAAACAATGAAGAAACTCCATGAAGACACAAGAGCTACGATCGAGAAACAACTCCTTCGCCAAGCATCAAGGCTAAATAAGAACAAGAAAGAGATGATCTTCGAAGAAGGCGACCTTGTGTGGATACACTTGAGTAAAGACCGCTTCCCCAAGGACCGCGACTCCAAACTAAAGCCAAGAGGTGATGGACCATTCAAAGTGCTAAAGAAAATCAACAACAATGCCTACATCATAGATATCCCAACATCCAAGTATCTTGTGAGCCCGACATTCAATGTCAAGGACCTATCACCCTACCATGGCGAAGATGAAGTTGAGAAGGTTGAAGAGTCGAGGACGACTCTTTCCCAAGGGGGGGGGAGCTGATGCATCCCGTCCTACGGACGCACCTCCATCTACAACACCTAGCCCCCCAAGTGGACCAATGACTCGCGCCCGTGCCAAGCTCCTACAAGCCAAGGTTAACTCGCTCCTTTCCTCATGTGATTTTGGCCTACCTTTGGATGGCTTGCTACTTCATGCATCTACGTTGTGTATCCTCAGATATGAAGCAACACCACCACACCAAGCCACCAAGGAAGCAAGACCAGGAGAAGAAGCTGCTGGAGCTCTGCACACCGGAGTCTCCGGTGTAGACCGGAGTCTCCGGTCCCCGACACCGGAGTCTCCGGCCCTTCCTCCGGTCCAGACCGGAGACTCAAGCCCGGGACAGCCAGAAGCCCCCTCCGGAGACGGGTCCGGAGATTGACCGGAGTCTCCGGCCCAGACCGGAGTCTCCGGACCGACCGATGCCAGGCATGTTAAAGCCTTTTGGGCCTGGCCCATGTAACCCCCAATTTCGCCCAAACTTCCAGTTTTATTCCAGAACTACCCCTGTTTATGTGGTTGGCCTATATATAGCCCCACCCCTCATATGTAAACCCTAGACTTGGATAATGATAGATTAAGACACCCCTTTGAGGATCTTTTAATCTATTGGTCTCATGCTCCTACCAAGGAGCACCTATTGTCCACCCTCCTCTTGGATCTTGCCTAGTGCGTTCAAGTTGTACAAGGCCTTGGGTTCTCGGTTTCTCGCCCCCAAGTCGTCAAGGTCTCACCAAGCACCTCGTCCCCCGTTGTTGGCGTGGAGAGAGAGCTTCGCCCAACACCGATCCTAGAGATTATGTTGGACCGGTTGCCACCGGCGTGAGTTATCGGCGTGTATCGTGATTTGAGTGCGTGAGTTCATCGGGATCTTTGTGTGCGTGTGTTCGCGGATTTCGTCCCCTCTTCCCCTTCCACCGCTTTCCCCTCGATCCCCGTGGAGATTCGTGAAAGATCGGGCCACCCCAAGGGGTTACCCCATAACAGTTTTCATCCCTTCTTCCCCCGTCCATCGCTTTTCCCTTGTTTTCCGTGGAGATTCGTGAAAGACCGGGCCACCCCAAGGGGTTCCCCCCTAACACCCACCCCTCATGTATCCCTTAGGCATAGATGATAGACTAAAGACAACCCCCTTGTGTGGAATCTCTAGTTTTGCCTCATCCCCTTTACCAAGGGGACCGACTATCGTCACCAACCTCGATTGGACTTTGCATCACGCATCCATCGTTGAACAAGGCCTTGGAGTTCGGTGTCTCGTCTCCAAGTTGTCAAGACCCTCCCCAAGGTGTTCTTCCCTCTCCGATGTGGATTTGAGGGAGCACGTTGACCGATCTTTCCTTGCGAGGATTCTATCGGACCGATGGCCGCCGTTCGGGGGCAATCGGACTTGTATCGTGTGAGTTTTGCGTGTGTTCATTGTGTTCTTCGCGAGGTGTGTGTTCGCTTCCGCTACCTTCTCCCTTTCCCCTCGCTTTCCCATCGATTTGACCACGAGATCCATGAAGATCGAGCCACCCAAGAGGTTAACCCCTCCATCATCTCGTATCAACAGCTTTTGGTTGCCACGGATTTCTCATCGATTTTGTCTTTTCCCCATAAATTCGAAAATTCCACCAAAAATAGCCCCAATTCGTGTTTTGGATCGATCTGTGATTTGAGTGCGTTTTGGTAGGTTTTGATCTGTGGATTACTTGCTAAACTTGTTGATCTACCTTCCTTTGCGTTCCCATAGACTAATTCCTTGATTTCCCCCGTCGATTTGGTGTTTTTCTTGAAGATTCTCTGCCCAAATCGCCCCAAAATTGCGAAAACGCGTCAAATCTGGGTGTCCCTGGACCAAGCGGTACTACCGGTCCAAATATCCGGTACTACCGCTCCAAATATCCGGTACTACCGCTCCCAACATCCGGTACTACCGCCCAGTACAGAAAGAAAAACAGCAGATTCCCAGATTTCAGCCTCTCACCGTTTTGAGCATAACTTTTGCATTCGAACTCGGATTTTGGTGTTCTTTAGCTCGTTTCGAAGAGGAGAAGGAGCGCTACATCATCATCCACGTTGTTCATGCTATCTACTCCATCCAAATTCCGTGAGCAAGGCGGAATCCAACAATAAAGGGTGAAGATCATCGACGAAAGGTATAAACATTCCGCGACTTTTCCCCACTTGCATTCCTTTGTGAACCCCACTATCTTTGCAAGCAACAAACACCTATTGAGACTAGTTCCTCTTATGATTGCTTGGGCTATGCACATTTGATACCTTGTAGATTCCGAGCAAACATTGTGTGCGCTATCTCATATAGTTATCTTGTATAGTTGTTGGCACAAGGAAGAGGCAAGTGAAAAAGAAATAAAAAGAAAAAGAGTGATACAAAAAGAAAGAAAAAAAGAGAAAAAAGGAAAAGAGAAAAAGAAAGAATTATACATGTGCTTTATAGAATAGGAAGCGCAAGCTCGATGAACATCATATAGGTGGTACTTTTGTGCATATCTTGTAGCCCACCAATTTTGTGCAATCGAACTAGCGTCTCTCCTTGTACTTGTGTGACACGAGCTTATAGTCTTCGCTAGGTAATCATTTGGTTCTTAGCTCACTTTCTCCGTCGCACAAGTCCCATTTATCCCACCGTGTGTGTTTCCTTGTACATATTTCCTATCTTGTGGATTAACTTGTTTGCTTTGTGATCATTGTGGTTCTTTACTTGCCATTACAACATCTTGATTTCGGATTGGTTCTTGACATGCCATTTTCCATACCTATCCACCATAGGCCTTGTGTGTGTGTGTTTTTTTGTTGGTAGTTGGTTTTGGTGTTCCGCGTGAACTTCACTTTGCTTGGTTTATTGCTCTCAAGTGTGGCCACTTGTACGATACGATCTTCCAAGGTAAAGTAAGGTTTGACGTTGTATCCCTAACTCCCACTACCACTTCCATATACACCGCTTGGTCTTGTGCATCATGTCTAGGGACTCGGGCGAGGATGATATCTATGAAGAATCCATGATGAGCCACCATGACTACGACTCCACAAGTATAGAGGACATGACGGAGCACAACACCGACAATGGCTCCGCATGCTTTGAGGACCCGGAGCACTACACCTACGACGACTCCACATGCATGGAAGACATGGAGCTCTACGTCGACAATAGCTCCTCATGCATGGAGACTATGGAGCACTACACCGACAATGGCTCCACATGCTTGGGTGATATGGAGTACTACACCAACAATTACTCCCCAAGCATGGATGACTTCGAGTGCGACATCGACGACGCCTCGCCAAGCATGGAGGACACGGAGAACTTCATCGAGTTTGATGGCTCCTCCACGAGCCATGAAGAATTCCTCCACCGCGTGGAGATGGAAGCCTACTACGCCAAGCAAGAGGAGGCGCATCATCAAGATTCCATGACCTTCAAGGCAAAGCGTGCCACACCAAAAGGCACCACCTACTTCGATGATCCACCTCCAAGGCGACAAGTGCCACCACCTAGATGGCGTCAAGTGCCACCATCTCCAAGGTGCCAAGCTCCATCACCTCCAAGGCGTCAAGCTCCACCATCTCCAAGGCGCCAAGCTACATCACCTCCAAGGCGCCAAGCTCCAACTCCTATCCAAACAAGAGTGGCGTCCAAACATCATATGCATCAAGAGGCGCCAAGAAACAAGAATCTTCATCAACAAAGATCCTCTCATGAGCATCGCCACCATAAAGAGGATACAAGACATCGTCAAAGGCATCTTCGCCACCAAGACGAAGAATTCTTGATGAGCACCAACCATAATGCTCAAGCAAGCTCAAGAAGGCACCGCAAACACAAGAAGAGTGCCAAGGCAAGTGATCATCGTCGCGAGTGTCATGTGGACGACCAAGTGCGCCACCTACATCAACCATCGGCAAGGCACGCCAATGACCTCCGTCGACACCATCATAGGGCACCTTCAACTACTCGTGCCACCACCACAATGACACCAAGAGCAAGCCTTCCTCCACGCCATCAAGCTTCAATGCCTACGCTTGACTTCCACGACCTCGCCAATGAGGAAAATGTAGACCTATACTTCGCCAAGTTGGATAGCATGAGCCTACCTCCACCACTACTACGAGATGGCCACAAGACGGCCGAGCATGGGATTTTCCCTTCGACTAAGGAGGCGAGCGATGATGCCCATCTTATGGCATCCAACCTTGAAGGCGACAAGGTCAAGAATGGTGAGCATGGGATTTTCCCTTCACCAAAGGAGGCGCTTGGAGTTGAGGAAACCGAGCCTATCCCCATATGCTTGAGTGATGATGTGGTACCAATCCCATGTGAGTATGAGAGCCACTTAGCCCACTTGAGTGAGAACAAGAGTGAGATGAGTGACTCCACCTTATGTGAGATTGAGTGCTTCCACTTTGAGGGCATGAGTGACACACCGAGTGAGTTGAGAGTGGTAGTTGATAGGTCAAGTGAGACCATTTCTATTTCTAACAACTTACCCTCTACCTCTAGTGTGTTCTCTTATGTTGTGCTAGGCTCCATGGATGAAGACGCGCCAAGCCATGAAGCAATGATGCCTCAATTGGAGAAGATGTACATGGTGCACGAAGATGATGTTATGCCATGGCTACATCAAGAAGACGAAGTCGTCCACAAGGAGGCCACTACTTCCACAACACCCACTTCATATGAGAGGTATGAACAAGGTAACAATAAGGGTGTTGATGATGCCATGATCCCACTAGTGGACATGATGAATTGTGAGGATATGCATGTTATGGATGATACTTGTGACATTACATATGCTTCATTCATATTCCCATGTGATGCTTTGCCTTTGCATAATATTGCTCATGTGGAATTGTTTGATTGCGATCCCATTTCCATAAACATGCCATGCTATGCATCTTGTGTGTATCCTCCAATTGCTTTGGACTTGCTTTGTCATGCTAGTCATTCAATTTCTCCCGTTGCTTGCAATAAGATGAATGCTTGCTATTTCACTTGTTTTGCTTGCAACAACATTGATCATATGCGTTATAATGAGATGGCCCCCATAGCTTTCTCAATTTTTGGAGATTTTGATGATTGCCATGATAAGCATGTTCCCCACTTGCATATTCACCATGCACCTATTTCATACTTGATTGACATTAATGGTGATGTGCACAAGAAGATACGTCATGATGGATGATGTGTATCTCTACCATGCACACACGTTCTTCCTTTTGTGTATGATGTGTGTAGGTACCCGCACTATCATGTCAACCTCGGTTGAGCACGAGTTGACAAAAAGAGCTCTTGAGAGCATCCCACAAGTGAGTTCAAGATCGAACCCAGCTCTGATACCTTTTCCATGCTTTGCATCTTTCATGTTGGCAAATTGCTCTTTCCTATGGTTTGATTGCAAGCATGTTGATGGTATTATCTCACCTTGTGACATTCATGTTTCTTCGATTTTGGATAATGATGCTTTGTGTGTTGCAACAAAAATGTTGAACATTTTCTCTTTCCGATGTTTTGTTTGCAACCACAATTCCATTAAGAGCATGTATTGTCATGAGAGCTTCCAAGAATCTCGTCTTGTTGTTGCAACAAACATAAGGACCACTTGCTCTTTCCTTTGTTTTGTTTGCAAACATGTCGTTTTTGCTTCCGCTTGGGATACTCATATTCCCATGATATTTGCTATCGATGATTTGTGTGTGACATCCAACATGTCGAACAATTTCTCTTTCCAATGGTTGGTTGGCACACATAATGATGTTGTTTTGGATATTCTTCCTTTTGTGTTTTTGCCAAATTCTCCTAACTTTGCATCAAAGATGTTGATCAAATTTCTATTCGATTGCTTTGAGTGCCACACTAAGACATTATATGGAGTTTTTGAGTTCCCACATTTGGATGATGTTCAAACGATTTCCATGCACTTTGACCTTGCATATGCATTCCATTTGCTATCCTTGTATTGTGCTAATAGTGTTGTGAACAAGAATGGACATGCCACATTTGACATGCTCCTCTATCACGCACGGAAATATTTTGCTTGGTCTTTGTTGTGTGTAGGTACAAATGCATACACGTCAACCTCTACCAACCACGTGTTGACAAGAAGAACCGAAGAGAGTTACCTATGGCTACCATTCATCGAGCTATCTCTACAAGCTAAGGTGACTTCCTTCTACTTGAGGACTCATGCTATAATGTTCATGAATTGGCTACGCTTTGAGTGTTGCTTCGCTTTTGTTGTGAGCTTTGTAGGCTTCAAGGAAGGTGAAGGAACATTGAAGTGTTGTCAAGTCAATCTTCCCGAGGACGACTATATGGTGAACCCCAGGATCAAGGATGTCCTTCGACCTCGTCTACTTCGTGATGAACATGGAGAGTCGAGGACGACTCTTTTTGAAGGGGGGGGGGGAGCTGATGTAGCCCGACCTACGGTCGTTACCACATCATGGTCTCCAACTTACGCCAAGTCGTCATGGACTCCAAAGGTTAACCCGTTCCTCTATGCGAGCCCACTTCCTACCCTATTGAATGGTATGCTACTTCATACTCCATCACATATGCATGATAGGTTCACACCGACAAGTACGGAGGCAAGGGAGGAAGCCCGGGACATCAAGCCCGACAAGATGGAGGCTTGGAAGAGGAGACGGAAGAAGCCACGGCTGAACCACCGGAGTCTCCGGCCTACACCGGAGTCTCCGGTCCTGCTACACCGGAGTCTCCGGACCTACCTCCGGACCGACCCAGAATCGCCCAGGACAGTCCAATGCCACTCCGGAGACGACAGGAGATGACTGAGTCTCCGGTCTAGACCGGAGTCTCCGGACCCACACCGGAGTCTCCGGCCTTCACGATGGGCTCAAGCGCCAGCTGGGCCTTCGGCCCATGTACCCCTCTATCTCGTCCAAACCCTAGTTTTATCCCTAAACTACCCCTGTTTATGTGGCTGGCCTATAAATAGAGCCCCCACCCCTTCATGTATCCCTGAGGCATAGATGATAGACTAAAGACAACCCCCGTTGTGGAATCTCTAGTTTTGCCTCATCCCCTTTACCAAGGGGACCGACTATCGTCACCAACCTCGATTGGACTTTGCATCACGCATCCATCATTGAACAAGACCTTGGAGTTCATTGTCTCGTCTCCAAGTTGTCAAGACCCTCCCCAAGGTGTTCTTCCCTCTCCGATGTGGATTTGAGGGAGCACGTTGACCGATCTTTCCTTGCGAGGATTCTATCAGACCGGTGGCCGCCGTTCGGGAGCAATCGGCCTTGTATCGTGTGAGTTTTGCGTGTGTTCGTCGTGTTCTTCGCGAGGTGTGTGTTCGCTTCCGCTACCTTCTCCCTTTCCCCTCGCTTTCCCATCGATTTGACCATGAGATCCGTGAAGATCGGGCACCCAAGAGGTTAACCCCTCCATCATGGCGTAAGTTGGAGACCTTGATGTAGTAACGACCGTAGGTCGGGCTGCATCCATCTCCTTCCCGCTGACGTTAGTCCGATGGATATTGAATCTAGTCAAACAATAACACCATGATTTAGGTAGTATAAAGTTCTTTTAAATCAACGTATCTTGTCCAACTAGGAATGAAGTCACCTTGTGATATTTTTCAATAAGGTTCAATATTTCATTCCAGCCGAGACAACTAGAATCAGCATGATCCATGATTGTATCCTCATCAGGATAGGCAAGTGAGGCTATATTCAGCATGTATTGTTGACAGTGTCCGCTGCCACACAGTTGACCTCGAGAAAAATAGACACATGCAGAACAGTAGAATAGTTGCCGAGGGAGACCATGATGGTGAAGAGATGGACTTCTATGGTCAGCTCAAAAGCATCATAAGGCTGCAGTACAACTCCAGCAGAGGCGTCCATCGATCGATCGTCTTGTTCCGGTGTGATTAGTTTGATCTTGGTGGAAGAAAGAAGACATGTATCCAAGATGACGGACACTTCAAAAGCATTAACACTGGAAGGTGCTAGTATAAGAGTGATCCATTTATTCTAACGACACAAGCAACAAAGGTGTTCTATGTGCCAGACATCGACTTGCATGGAAATTGGCAAGTTGTGCAAAAATTTCAGCACGGACATTTGTGGAGTGTGAAAGAAATTGAAATGGAGAAGGGTCTCGATGGTGGTGGTGGTCTAACATACCAAGATGATAACACTGAGGAAGTTCCAGTGCAAGAGAAATAACCCGGTGTGCATACTAGATTGCGAAGGATACAGGAACGAGTGTTACTTGATGCTTCATTCGTAGAAAACATGATATGGGGTGGCCCGATCTTCTCAGCAAGCACTTGTCGATGATGATGGTGGATGATAGATAACTAGCCTGTAGCTATGAACTCTCCCGCTCGAACCCTGATGCCAATGCAACAGCTCTCGAACCCTATGGGATATTCACAACACCACGCTCTTGCGCACGCAGCCGTCGACCACGAACGATAGTTTGCAATCTACTAATTCCCAATGGAACAACAGATCACACTCAATTGCAGTAGATAATTCGATCACAGGGTAATTCCAGAGGTTCTTGATAAGAAACAACTCCAAAATAGTTTTAACGTGGTCTAACCCTAACTATGGGGACGTCCCAGGGCTTATAAGGGCGGCTGGGGCGGCCAAAATCGCGAAACAAAACGTGTCCGATACAGTCAGATCCGTCCAGATCTGTTGGTAACTTTCAGGGCCGGACTTTCCGCCCTAAGTAGGGCCGGATTATCCGCCCCCTATACTGAGCCTTGCGCCTGAAGTCCTTAGCAGAATTCCTAGAGCAGGGCCGGATTATCCGCCCTTGTGGGGGACGGATTATCCGCCCCCTAGGGACGTGTAAGTACTCGTTGGAAAGCTCTCGGAATGATCTTTCCAACAAGTGCTTATTTGCTTGATTTGGAGTTCGTATGAAGAATCCACGTCCGTTTCAATTTCAGGGCTTCTGTCTGTCCGAACTGAACCTTCCTTCTTGATGATCTTCTCTTGCGCCTTCCTCCCGCTCCTCCCTCGCGCATCCTTGGCGATCATCATGCTAGGCTCCTCTTGTAACCCTTCTCCTCCTCGTGTCAAGCTTGTTTCCTCAACGAACCTGATCATACACAAGTGCATAGATTTAGGCAGTATAAAGTTCTCATTATCATAAACATCAGATTCATTTAGGAGTGAATTCACCTGTTGTTCAAGTAGCTTTGCATGAGCCCGTGTAATGGTCCAATTCTAATCTCATTGGACTGATCCTTCTTAGCATTGGCTGGAACATCTTCAGTAGTAATTGGGGTAGGTGTAAATATATAGATGTCCTCATCATCTCCCCCCCTTCAAAAGGCGTCGACCTCGACGCTCCAAGGTCTTCTCCATTATATGGTGACAAATCAGCAACGTTGAAACTGTTGCTAACTCCACCAAACTCAGCAATAGGAATATCAATCGAGTAGGCATTATCATTGATCTTGGCTAACACTTTGTAAGGACCAGCACCACGGGGCTTCAATTTGGATTGTCGAAGCTTGGGGAACCTATCCTTGCGGAGATGCACCCATACCATGTCTCCAGGCTTGAACAAAACCTCCTTTCTTGCTTGATTCATTGCAGCAGAAATGTTCTTGCCTTTCTTCTCAATAGCCTCTCGAGTCTTCTCATGAATTTTCTTCACATATTCAGCACGTTTTGATGCCTCCATATCAACTCTCTCATGCAATGGTAGAGGCAACAAATCAAGTGGCGTCAATGGCTTGAATCCATACACCACCTCAAAAGGACAAAGCTGAGTAGTAGAATGCACAGCCCTGTTGTAAGAAAATTCTACATGTGGCAAACACTCTTCCCACTCCCGCAGATTCTTCTTGATCATAGTCCTCAATAACTGTGACAATGTTCTATTCACCACCTCCGTCTGACCATCTGTTTGGGGATGACAATTAGTACTAAAAAGCAACTTTGTTCCAAGCTTCCCCCATAAGGTCTTCCAAAAGTAGCTCATGAACTTCACATCATGGTCAGAAACAATCGTCTTGGGTACTCCATGTAGTCTCACGATGTCCCTGAAAAACAGGTTAGCAATATGCGACGCATCGTCGCTTTTGTGGCAGGCAATAAAATGAGCCATCTTAGAGAATCTATCCACTACCACAAATATAGAATCATGACCTCTCTGAGTTTTGGGTAAACCTAGCACAAAGTCCATGCTAATATCTTCCCAAGGTGTAGTAGGTGCAGAGAGAGGTGTATACAAACCATGAGGCTTCAACTTTGATTTGGACTTGTTGCATGTAATGCAGCGACTCACAAATCGATAGACATCACGCCTCATCTTGGGCCAATAAAAGTGATCAGCTAGCATGAGCAAAGTCTTCTCACGCCCAAAGTGACCCATCAAACCTCCAGCATGTGATTCCTGCACTAAAAACAAACGCAAAGACGATTCTGGAATGCATAGTTTGTTAGCTTTAAACAAATAGCCATCATGTATATGATACTTATCCCAAGCATGTTTCAAAGCACACAAACGATATGGTTCAGCAAAATCATGATCAGTTGCATAAAGTGCAGAAATACACTCTAATCCAGGAATTTTAACATCAAGATGTGTCAATAACATATTCTTCCTAGATAAAGCATCAGCAACCACATTTTCTTTTCCTTTCTTATATTTTATAATGTAAGGAAATGATTCAATAAACTCAACCCATTTAGCTAAGCGTCGATGCAAGTTTGATTGAGCTTTAAGATACTTCAATGCTTCATGATCAGAATGTATGATAAATTCTTTTGGCCACAAATAATGTTGCCAAACCTCAAGAACTCTAACAAGTGCATACAATTCTTTATCATAAACAGGATAATTTAGTCTAGCACCAGCAAGTTTCTCAGAAAAATATGCTATTGGACGACCCTCTTGCATCAAAACGCCACCAATTCCTATACCACTAGCATCACAGTCAACTTCAAATTGCTTTGAAAAATCAGGTAATGCAAGCAAAGGTGCAGTAGTAAGCAAACGTTTTAATGTATCAAATACAATATCTTGGGCTGCGCCCCATACAAATGGCACACCTTTCTTAGTCAATTCATTCAATGGTGCAGCAATAGTGCTAAAATCCTTCACAAAACGCCTATAGAAACCAGCTAAACCATGGAAACTACGCACTTGACTCACATTCATGGGAATAGGCCAATTTTGAATTGCTTCAATTTTAGATTGATCTACTTCTACCCCATGCTTAGATACAACATATCCCAGAAATATGACCTTATCTTTTGCAAATGTGCACTTCTCAAGATTAGCATATAATTGATTATCACGCAACACTTGCAAAACTTGTCTAATATGATCAAAGTGTTCAGATTCATTGCGGCTGTGTTATGGGGTAACCCCGGGGTTGGCCCGATCTTCACGAATTCCACGAGGAACGAGGGGGAAAGCGGTGGTCAGAGGATGAAATCGAGGGAGGAGATGAAAACCACGAACACACGCAAACCAAAACACGATACACGCCTATCCCTCACACCGGTGGCAACCGGTCCAACATAATCCCTAGGATCGGTGTTGGGCGAAGCTCGCTCTCCACGCCAACAACGGTGGATGAGGTGCTTGGTGAGATCTTGACAACTTGGGGGCGAGAAACCGAGAACCCAAGGCCTTGTACAACTTGAACGCACTAGGCAAGATCCAAGAGGAGGGTGGACAATAGGTGCTCCTTATCAAGGAGCATGAGACCAATAGATTAAAAGATCCACAAGGGGTGTCTTAATCTATCATTATCCAAGTCTAGGGTTTACATATGAGGGGTGGGGCTATATATAGGCCAACCACATAAACAGGGGTAGTTCTGGAATAAAACTGGAAGTTTGGGCGAAATTGGGGGTTACATGGGCCAGGCCCAAAAGGCTTTAACATGCCTGGCGTCGGTCGGTCCGTAGACTCTGGTCTGGACCGGAGACTCCGGTCAATCTCCGGACCCGTCTCCGGAGGGGGTATCAGACTGTCCCGGGCTTGGGTCTCCGGTCTGGACCGGAGGAAGGTCCGGAGATTCCGGTGTAGGGGACCGGATACTCCGGTCTACACCGGAGTCTCCGGTGTGCAGAGCTCCAGCAGCTTCTTCTCCTGGTCCTGCTTCCTTGGTGGCTTGGTGTGGTGGTGTTGCTTCATATCTGAGGATACACAACGTAGATGCATGAAGTAGCAAGCCATCCAAAGGTAGGCCAAAATCACATGAGGAAAGGAGCGAGTTAACCTTGGCTTGTAGGAGCTTGGCACGGGCGCGAGTCATGGGTCCACTTGGGGGACTAGGTGTTGTAGATGGAAGTGCGTCCATAGGACGGGCTGCATCAGCTCCCCCCCTTGGGAAAGAGTCGTCCTCGACTCTTCAACCTTCTCAACTTCATCTTCGCCATGGTAGGGTGATAGGTCCTTGACATTGAATGTCGGGCTCACAAGATACTTGGATGTTGGGATATCTATGATGTAGGCATTGTTGTTGATCCTCTTTAGCACTTTGAAGGGTCCATCACCTCTTGGCTTTAGTTTGGAGTCGCGGTCCTTGGGGAAGCGGTCTTTACTCAAGTGTATCCACACAAGGTCGCCTTCTTCGAAGATCATCTCTTTCTTGTTCTTGTTTAGCTTTGATGCTTGGCGAAGGACTTGTTTCTCGATCGTAGCTCTTGTGTCTTCATGGAGTTTCTTCATTGTTTGGGCACGCTTGACTACGTCCATATTGGCACGTTCATGAAGAGGTAGAGGTAGAATATCGAGCGCGGTGAGGGGCTCGAAGCCATAGACGATCATGAACGGGCTCCTCATGGTGGTGGAGTTCTTGGCGCGGTTGTAGGCGAACTCGGCATGTGGAATACATTCCTCCCAGTCTTTAAGGTTCTTCTTTATCAACACCCGGAGGAGTGTGCCAAGACTTCGATTGACAACCTCGGTTTGTCCATCGGTAAGAGGATGCGAGGCGGACGAGAAGAGGAGCTTGATGTGAGCTTGGCCATGAGAGTCTTCCAGAAGTAGCTCATGAATTTTACGTCGCGGTCGGAGACGATTGTTCTTGGTACACCGTGTAGCCGAATTATTTCCCTGAAAAACAAATTTGCTACATGTGAAGCATCATCGGTCTTATGGCATGGAATGAAATGTGCCATTTTTGAAAAGCGATCCACTACTACAAATATAGAATCATGGCCATGTTTAGATCTAGGCAAGCCTAACACAAAGTCCATGCTAATGTCCGACCAAGGTGCATGAGGAATAGGCAATGGCATATAAAGACCAAAGGGGTTGGACTTAGACTTAGCTTGGATACATGTAGTGCATCTTTGGACGTGGCGCTCCACGTCGCGCTTCATCTTTGGCCAAAAGTAGTGAGTGGAGAGCATGTCATAAGTCTTGTCACGGCCAAAGTGACCCATAAGGCCTCCACCATGGGACTCTTGAAGAAGCAAAAGTTGGAGAGACGATTTCGGAATGCAAAGTTTGTTTTGTTTGAAAAGAAAACCCTTATGCAAATAGAAATCATCCATCCCTTTGTGTATTGAACATGTTGCAAAAATTGGTCCAAAGAAAGGGTCGGACGCGTACAAAGATTTGATGTCATCGAGACCTAAGACATTTACTTCGAGTCGTGTAAGAAGGCTTGTGTTTTTGCGAGACAAGGCGTCCGCTACCACATTTTCTTTGACCTTCTTGTATTTGACAATGTAAAGGAACGACTCCATGAACTCAACCCATTTTGCGTGCCTTTTACTCAAGTTGGCTTGGCCCTTAAGATACTTCAATGACTCATGGTCGGAATGGATGATAAATTCTTTGGGCCAAAGATAGTGTTGCCACACTTGAAGGACTCGAACCAAGGCAAAAAGTTCTTTGTCATAAATGGGATAGTTGAGGCGTGCGCCATCAAGTTTCTCACTATGGTAAGCAATATGACGCCCATTTTGCATAAGGACGCCACCAATGCCAATACCACTAGCGTCACATTCAATCTCAAATGTTTTTGTGAAATCCGGTAATTCAAGAAGTGGTGCTTCTGTGAGCCTCTTTTTAAGCTCATCAAAAGCCTTTTGTTGTGCTTTTCCCCAAACGAACGTGACATTTTTCTTGGTCAATTCGTTGAGGGGGCAAGCAATGGTAGAAAAGTCTTTCACAAAGCGACGGTAAAAGCCAGCCAACCCATGAAAACTTCGAAGTTCACTAACATTTGTAGGGATGGGCCAATCTCGTATGTCCTTGACTTTTGAGACATCAACTTCAATGCCATTGGAAGACACAACAAAACCAAGGAAAATCAGCTTGTCTTTGCAAAAGTGCACTTTGGGAGATTAGCGTAAAGCTTCTCATGACGAAGGATTTGAAGGACCTCCTTAACATGAGTAACATGCTCCTCTAGTGACTTGCTATAGACAAGGATGTCATCAAAGTAAACAACTACACTCTTCCCAATGAGAGATCGCAAAATATGGTTCATGAGGCGCATGAAGGTAGATGGAGCATTTGATAAGCCAAAAGGCATAACCAACCATTCATAGAGACCAAGCTTGGTCTTGAAGGCGGTTTTCCACTCATCACCTTCGGCCATGCGAATTTGATGGTAACCACTACGAAGATCAATTTTCGAAAATATAGTGGCTCCACATAACTCATCAAGCATGTCATCAAGACGCGGTATAGGATGTCGATAACGCACGGTGATAGCATTGATTGGACGGCAGTCCATGCATAACCGCAACGTATCATCCGTTTTTGGGACTAGAATCACGGGAACCGCGCTTGGACTAGTGCTTACTTGGATCAAACCTTTGGAGACGAGTTGGTTGATTTGTCGTTCTATCTCCTTCGTCTCTTCCGGGTTCGTGCGATACGCGGCGCGGTTTGGGAGTGGGGCGCCGGGTATGAGGTCGATTCGGTGCTCGATTCCACGAAGAGGAGGTAGTCCATGAGGAAGCTCTTCGGGAAATACATCTTGGAATTCCTGCAAAACAGCCATCAAAGAAGGAGGAACATTTGTCAAGTCATTAGTTCCTTGCGCTAGTCCCTTGCATACAAGGACATAGTGTAAAATGGATGGGTTGTTCCGCACTTCTCTCATCTCACTTTTGGTGGCAAGAAGAACACTCTTAGTTTTTCCACTCGAGTTTGGCTTGTGGCACTCGCTCACTATAGTGTGGTTCTCTCGCTCACCACTCTTCTCACAAGATGGTTTTGGGTATTGCGCCCTCGCTAAAGCCTTTGCATTGTCCGCAATTATTTGGCTAGGAGTCATTGGTTGCAACACACAAGTTTTGTCAAGCCATTTGAAGGTATAAGTGTTTGAGTGACCATTATGCAAAGCACGCTTGTCAAATTGCCACGGCCTGCCTAAAAGCATATGGCAAACCGTCATTGGGACCACGTCACATTCCACCGTGTCCTTGTATGGTCCAATTGAGAACGTTACCGAGACGGTGTGCTTGATCTTGACGGATCCTTGGTCACTTAGCCATTGGATATGGTAGGGGTGTTTATGCGGATGGAGGGTGAGGTTGAGTTTCTCACACAATTCCGTGCTTGCAAGATTGTGGCAACTCCCTCCATCGATGACAACTTTGATGGATCTCCCATTGATACCGGCACGAGTTTGGAAGATGTTTGATCGCTGGTCTTCATTCTCATTGGCTTGAGTAGTTAAGACCCTTGTGACCACAAGCGATGGACTTGCGTCATGCTCACATATGAGTAGCTCTTGGTCCTCTTCCAAATGTTGCCTTGCCATGGCTTCCTTGACCCTTGCATCAAACTCATCTTCACTCAAGTATTCTTCATCGCCGTTGTCATGGATGAACAAAACTTTCTTGTTCCCACATGCGGCCGACTTGTGTCCTTTGCCTCCACACTTGTAGCACTCACCATTGAATGGTTGTTCATCTCTTGTGTACTTGCCACTTGGGAGCGGTTTTCCTTGAGGAAGGGTTGGCTTGAATGGAAGCTTGTTGGTATTTGAGGAGCTTCCACTTGGTGTTGTCGAAGTAGTGGTTGGAGCTTGCTTGTATGTGAAGTATGTCTTTGGCTTGTTGAACTTGATGTCCTCTTGCACTTGACGTTCGGCCTTTGATGCAATGTGCACAAGCTCAACCATGTTGTTGTACCGTTGGAACTCGGTGATGCGCTTGATAGGATGGTTCAAGCCATTGAGGAAACGTGCCATTGTTTGTTCATCACGCTCTTCAATGTTGGCACGGATCATGTTGAGCTCCATTTGCTTGAAGTACTCTTCCACGGTCTTTGTTCCTTGACTAAGCGTTTGAAGCTTGTTGAAGAGGTCACGCGTGTAGTGTGAAGGAACAAAGCGGGATCTCATATGAGCCTTCATATCTTGCCAAGTTGATATTGGGGGCTCTTCTTTTGATTCACGAGCGAGTTGGACTTGTTCCCACCAAAGGTTGGCATATTCATCGAACTCGAGGGATGCCATGGCCATCATCTTCTCATTGCTAAAGTTGTGCATGCGGAAGATCTTGTCAACCTTGAGTTCCCATGAGAGGTATTCTTCGGGATCATTGGAACCGGTGAACTTGGGCATGGTGAACTTGAGCTTGCCGAAAGTTTCTTCCTCATTGCGGTTCCGGTTGCGACGGTTGCCATGATTTTGGCGGCCATCTTCATCATCCGAGCTCTCATGTCTTGCTTGTTGATGGTGGTGTTTTGCGGTTGTTGAGGTGCCGCGTTTGGTGGTGGAACTTGGTTTGGACGACGAGCTTGGGGAGCTTGCTCTTGTTGTTGTCGCGGTTGAGGATGAGGAGGAGGTTGTTGGTCCTCACGGTGAGCTTGGGGAGCTTGCTCTTGTTCTTGTCTTGGTTGATGCCGAGGGGCATTATCTTGCGCCATGTTGCGAGGAGGACGTCGAGCCGCATGCGCAATGGGCTGCTCTCTATCTTCTTGTTGTGGAGGAGGCTCGTCGTTTAGATCATGTTGACGGCGATGACGTTCATGTCTAGGGGGACGCCTTGGTGGGTCTTCGAGTTCTTCACGCCGCCGGCGAACTTGTTCTTACACTTCGGATGCTTCACTTATTGTGCAAAAAACATGTCGATGGCGACGGGCATGGTGGTCCACGTGAGGTTGTTCTTGTTGAAGCACAAGTGCCCTTTGTTGTGGCCGGTCCGCTTCACGTCTTGGAGGTCTTGCGGAGAGGTCACCATCATAGCTTGACGTTGCGGCGTGTCGCGGCGATGGTACCGCTTGAGAAGAGCTCATGGAGTGAAGGACGGGTCCATCCCGGTGCCTTGAAGCGAGACGGCGAGGAGCACTTGATTCACTTGAGGAGTGTCGTTATGAGCTTGAGTCGCGCGAGCGTTGCCTTGCTAACCCATCAATGAGGCGTTGAAGCTTCTCATCTGTTGAGGCGATGGCACGACCAAGAGCTTCATTTTGATGACCGAGGTTGTGTTGCATGGAATGCATTTGGCCTCGGACTTCCTCGAAGCGGTTGTCGATGTTCTTGAACTCCACTCGGGCTTCGCTAAATTGTTCATCTTGGCGCCGCTCAAGGGCTTCACAACGGTAGTTGAATTCTCCTCGAACCTTCCAATGGTCCCATCTTGTCATGTATGGATTGTCGTCCTCCGTAGGTGGTGGTGGTGGTTGGGACGGCTCGCCATTCCTGTCCATGATGCAAAGCCGACAAGGGTTGTATATGGAGAGTAAGGGTGCGTAGAGCTAGCCTTTTACCTCACCTTGGAGATTATATCAAACCAATTGCCACACAAAGGAGCGAACAGCGTGCAAAGTGAAATGGCAAAGAAACTCACACACAAAGGAGCTACAACTCTCAAAAGCTTTTGGTGGATGGGTAGGATTGTGGGAAAGCCAAAGAACCAACCGAACGCAAAGGATAGTCAAAAGTGGAGAAAATCCAACAAAACGCAAGTCAAAAGGAAATGGTCAACTCAAAAGGTGACGAGAACCTACGACTACACACACGCGTGGAGAAAAATGGGGTTAGCACGACTATGAAAGTGAGCACGAAATGGCCTAACGAAGACTACGCTCGGGTGTCGTGCCAACGCAAGGAGAGACCACAACTCGTTTGCCAAAAGAGGGTAAGCAACGGATTCGTGCACTTGCCTTGGCGCGCTTCTTCCTCTCTCTTTTGCTTACAAGCTTGATTCTCTCTTTGTATTGGGAGACTATGTATCTTTCTATTTTTCTTTTGCTTTTTCTCTTTTTTTTGATTCTTTTTCTTTTTCTCCCTTGCTATGCTACTATGTTAACTTTTGTATTTGCCCTCACACTCTCACTTTCCAATGGCAAGTGCACAATGCTTAGACAAACACAAAATGAGTTGCTCTCATAGGATAGGTACACACAAAGGAAGATATGGCTACAAGGGTTGACACAAGTTATACCTTAGTTGATGTTGATGATCTTGTGTCGATGGGGCGGGGAAGAGTTTGGGGTCCGTGGTGACGACGAGCGCGGCGATGTTGCGGAAGCTATCTGTTAGTTGGTGACACGCACAAGGAACACAAACAACAAGTGGAGAGATTGGCCAATGCAGGAAAAGAGGAAAAATGGGCAAAACTGGCGTCGAGGCGGAGACTCGGTCTCGGCCGAGACTCGGTAGACCGGAGACTCGGTAGACCGAGACTCCGGTGCAAACCGGAGACTGTGTGGGGGATCTGCCGTGTTCTTGAGCAAAAATCCACGCCTAGAGTCCTCAAATCCGCGAAAATTTGGCCAAAATTGGGCTAGGAAACGCAGGCAAAAGCTGAACCAACACCTTAGACAAGATTTGGTCGGATCAAAACCACAAATAACACTCCAAAACGACAGATCGATCCAAAGGCAAATTAGGGCTGTTTTTTGGGAAATTTTCGAATTTATGGTGGATAGAAGAAAAATTGGGGGGAAATTCGTGATCAACCTTGCTCTTGATACCAAGATTTTATGGGGTAACCCCGGGGTTGGCCCGATCTTTCACGAATTCCACGAGGAACGAGGGGGAAAGCGGTGGTCGGGGGATGAAATCAAGGGAGGAGATGAAAACCACGAACACACGCAAACCAAAACACGATACACGCCTATCCCTCACACCGGTGGGAACCAGTCCAACATAATCCCTAGGATCGGTGTTGGGCGAAGCTCTCCACGCCAACAACGGGGGATGAGGTGCTTGGTGAGATCTTGACGACTTGGGGGCGAGAAACCGAGAACCCAAGGCCTTGTACAACTTGAACGCACTAGGCAAGATCCAAGAGGAGGGTGGACAATAGGTGCTCCTTATCAAGGAGCATGAGACCAATAGATTAAAAGATCCACAAGGGGTGTCTTAATCTATCATTATCCAAGTCTAGGGTTTACATATGAGGGGTTGGGCTATATATAGGCCAACCACATAAACAGGGGTAGTTCTGGAATAAAACTAGAAGTTTGGGCGAAATTGGGGGTTACATGGGCCAGGCCCAAAAGGCTTTAACATGCCTGGCGTCGGTCGGTCCGGAGACTCCTTGGTGGTCCGAGACTCGAGATGCTGACCGAGACTCTCGATCTCGGACCCGTCTCCGGAGGGGGTATCAGACTGTCCCAGGCTTGGGTCTCCGGTCTGGACCGGAGGAAGGTCCGGAGATTCCGGTGTAGGGGACCAGATACTCCAGTCTACACCGGAGACTCCGGTGTGGAGAGCTCCAGCAGCTTCTTCTCCTGGTCCTGCTTCCTTGGTGGCTTGGTGTGGTGGTGTTGCTTCATATCGGAGGATACACAACGTAGATGCATGAAGTAGCAAGCCATCCAAAGGTAGGACAAAATCACATGAGGAAAGGAGCGAGTTAACCTTGGCTTGTAGGAGCTTGGCACGGGCGCGAGTCATGGGTCCACTTGGGGGACTAGGTGTTGTAGATGGAGGTGCGTCCATAGGACGGGCTGCATCAGGCTGTATATGAGTATATCATCGAAATAAACAACCACAAAACGACCAATATATTCTCTCAGAACATGATTCATTAATCTCATGAATGTACTAGGTGCATTAGTAAGACCAAAAGGCATAACTAACCAATCATACAAACCAAATTTTGTTTTGAAAGCATTTTTCCATTCATCCCCTTCTTTCATCCTAATTTGATGGTATCCACTACGCAAATCAATTTTAGAGAAAATAGCAGCACCACTCAATTCATCTAACATATCCTCTAAGCGTGGAATAGGATGACGATATCGAATAGTGATGTTATTAATAGCTCTACAATCTACACACATGCGCCATGTACCATCTTTCTTAGGTACTAAAATAACAGGAACAACACAAGGGCTAAGAGAAACACGAATGTACCCTTTGTCGAGCAACGCTTGTACTTGTTTCTGTATCTCCTTAATTTTTTCGGGGTTGGTTCGGTATGGTGCCCGGTTTGGTAATGTAGCGCCAGGGATCAAATCTATTTGATGCTCAATGCCACGCAATGGAGGCAATCCAGCTGGCACATCTTCTGGAAACACATCACCAAAATCCTGCAAGAAAGAGATACACCAAGAGAAATAGGGGTCATGTCGTTAGAAACCAAAACCTCGCCCTTATACATGAGCACAAGTGGCATGGCTGTAGGATCCTCACTAAATTCTCTCATATCCTCTTTGGTGTCTAGTATTACTAGATTAGGCACTCGCTCACTTTTCGTTATATCATTCTTTGTGGGCTCATTTACAACACTCACAGTTTCAACACTCTCTCGCCTAGGTGCATCTTGCAAGTTCACTTCAATCTTCTGGCGAGATTCATTCACAATATGTTGTGGTGTCATAGGCTGCAAATTGATTTTCTTGCCCTTGAACTCCAAATGATATGTATTAGCTCGGCCATTATGTTGCACATGGCGATCATAAAGCCAAGGCCGACCCAATAGTAAATGGCACACAGTCATAGGAACCACATCAAAATCAATAGAATCCTTGTATGGCCCTATTTCAAAGTTCACACGTACCATATGGTTTACCTTCATCTCACCACTGTCACTCAACCATTGTATGTAGTATGGCTTGGGATGAGGTAAATATGTCAAATTCAGCTTGGCACACAACTCCTTGCTTGTAAGATTTCTGCAGCTACCTCCATCAATGATTACTTTGCAAGCTTTGTTTGGGCCAACTAGAGCTTTTGTTTGGAACAAGTTGCGTACCGAGAGTCAACAACGGGCTGCACACTAAGGATACGTGGAGAGACCACTATGGTAGGCGCATGCTCAGGAAAGGCATCCATACCTTCCTCCTCATAATCAGCGCCATGATCATCAGGATCAACATCATCTCCACTCTCATACTCTCCTTGATCATTAACAAACATCACCTTGCGGTTTGGACAATCTCGCTTGAAATGTCCCCTTCCTCCACAAGTATGGCACTCCACATCACGAGTACGAGCTGTTGACATATTGGAACCCGTGCTAAGCCTTGAGCAACAGGTTTCCTAGCTTGAGAACCATAGGATGACTGAGGTGTTGGCTTGGAAGATGGTGTAGTAGTATGGCCAGCAGCCGCATTAGGTGTAGAAACTTGTGGCGGCGGTGTAGACCTTGCTGAAAAGCGGCCTGTGGAAGGGTATTTTGCACGCGCCTTTGCCTCTTCAGCAAGTTGTGATTCGGCCTCCCTTGCATGATGCAACAATTCATTCATAGTCTCATACCTATGATGACGAACAATGCTCTTGATTGGTAGCTTCAAATTATTGAGAAATCGTTGCATGGTCATCTCAAGAGATTCACGAACTCTAGCACGCTGCATAAGCATCTCCATCTCCATGTAGTACTCATCAACCGACATGGTTCCCTGTCTCAAGTTTGTCAACTTATCAAAAACTGAGCGTAGGTAGTTGGTGGGTACAAAGCGTTCCTTCATGATACGCTTCATCTCTCGCCAAGTCATCACCGGAAGGTCATTGTCATCCCTTCTATTCTGCACAAGGGCATCCCAGCAACGCAAAGCGTAACCATCAAATTCTGGCATAAGCTTGACCTTCTTTTCTTGATGTACTCATATAGGCGCGGAGCTTCTCAATCTTCAACTCCCATGTGAGGTAATCTTCAGGATCAATGGAGCCATCAAACTTGGGAATTGAAAACTTGGGCTTGCCCAATCCATCATCAACCGGTTGGTGAGGTATATGCTGAGCACGCCCAATTGGAGCAAAGCCACGTCCATGAACAGGTTGAGGAGCACGGCCACGGCCACCTTGTGGTTGTTGACCATCCCCTGCATTACTTGCTTCTTCATCGTCATGGGCATCATCATCATATTGCCTTTGTCCAATTGCTATTGTGAGAGCATCAAGAGAACGTTGCAAAGCTGTGACATTGTTGTTGATAGCTGTTACTTGTGTCTGTATGGTAGCGACTGCATCAACATTTGCTCCCAAAGTCACTTGCACGTCCTGAATATTCTTGTCAATGGCATCTGTTGTATGGTTGAACACACGTGTCAAATGGGACTTCAATGCTTCATATTCCCGCCAGTTGACAAGCTCATCGTCCTTCTTTTTCTGTGACACAACATCATCACTAGACGACATGATTAGTAGATTAGTGCAAAAAGCAAAATCGATATGGTGGAACACTCACAACTCACTCCAACTGACAAGAAAGTAGATCTTACCGTTCCAAAGTGAATAGAGGTGCTTTACCAATTCGAAATCAACAACTAATGCACTGATGTGATGAAGTGAATATCAAGGGTATGGAGAACGATCGCAGGGCACACATGTTATTTATGGTGGAGCTGTAGGTATGGTATCCTAACTACACCGCAAACAAGTCCTAGTGCTGATCGTTATGATAACCCAAGAAACACACACAGGGGAGATAAGCGTGGCAAAGCAACTTATGAACAGGAATATTGCAATGCACAAGAGAGACGCTAGTAATAGCTCAAAATAAACAGGCACAAGATTGCTCAATCTACAAGTGCTATGATCAACTAGGCCTCCAATAATGCACACTTGATATCTCTTTTTGTCACGCTTGTAGCTCTTTTCTCTTCTTTTTTTTATACTGAATCTCTTTTCCTTTTCTGTTTTTGTTTTTATTTATATTTTAACTATATGACTCAATCCAAAACGAATGCAAACGAGGAGGGGCCGGATAATCCGGTTTGTCGGGGGCCGGATAATCCGGTCTATCGAGACGAAAATTTTGCACTTTCAAAACCCTAATGAGCAGCCTGTCAGAGCAAAGCAACTAGTCTCGTGGGTACGTTCCTAGGCACGGATGCAGTAGATAGGCTGTAGCTAGGTTTGAAACACAAAAGTACGCTATGTGGACTCGGAAAAGTAGATGGAAACTTGCGGAAAACGGTGATGGTGGACTCGGTGGAAAACAAGATCAAAACCCTAAACTTAAACACAAACAAAAACTAGACTCCTACGAGAAAAACCTGCAGATCGGATCTACGAGAAGACACGACCAGCAACTAAAACTTGAAAAACGATGCAATCTAGGCTAGGACAAATCTTTTTGTATGGCTTTTTCTGTATAGGAAGAAAACAAGAACTAATCTATGGATGGATTTGTGATGCTCACCGAGTAAACGAGGAAATCTGATACCAAGATGATATGGGGTGGCCCGATCTTCTCAGCAAGCACTTGTCGATGATGATGATGGATGATAGATAACTAGCCTGGAGCTATGAACTCTCCCGCTCGAACCCTGATGCCAATGCAACAGCTCTCGAACCCTATGGGATATTCACAACACCACGCTCTTGCGCACGCAAAATCGACCTGACGGTAGTTTGCAATCTACTAATTCCCAATGGAACAACAGATCACACTCAATTGCAGTAGATAATTCGATCACAGGGTAATTCCAGAGGTTCTTGATAAGAAACAACTCCAAAATAGTTTTAACGTGGTCTAACCCTAACTATGGGGATGCCCCAGGGCTTATAAGGGCGGCTGGGGCGGCCAAAATCGCGAAACAAAACGTGTCCGATACAGTCAGATCCGTCCAGATCTGTTGGTAACTTTCAGGGCCGGACTTTCCGCCCTAAGTAGGGCCGGATTATCCGCCCCCTATACTGAGCCTTGCGCCAGAAGTCCTTAGCAGAATTCCTGGAGCAGGGCCGGATTATCCGCCCTTGTGGGGGCCGGATTATCCGCCCCCTAGGGACGTGTAAGTACTCGTTGGAAAGCTCTCGGAGTGATCTTTCCAACAAGTGCTTATTTGCTTGATTTGGAGTTCGTATGAAGAATCCACGTCCGTTTCAATTTCAGAGCTTCTGTCTGTCCGAACTGAACCTTCCTTCTTGATGATCTTCTCTTGCGCCTTCCTCGCGCTCCTCCCTCGCGCATCCTTGGCGATCATCATGCTAGGCTCCTCTTGTAACCCTTCTCCTCCTCGTGTCAAGCTTGTTTCCTCAACGAACCTGATCATACACAAGTGCATAGATTTAGGCAGTATAAAGTTCTCATTATCATAAACATCAGATTCATTTAGGAGTGAATTCACCTGTTGTTCAAGTAGCTTTGCACGAGCCCGTGTAATGGGTCCAATTCTAATCTCATTGGACTGATCCTTCTTAGCATTGGCTGGAACATCTTCAGTAGTAATTGGGGTAGGTGTAAATATAGGGATGTCCTCATCAAAACATTAGGAAAAGAAGGAAGGAGGTAGTGGAGGGCCATGAATGCGATGATGAAAACATGATAGATGACACAGTCCTCCAGTACTGTAGCGATGGTGAGGATAAAAGGCAGAGGCATTTCGACGATGATGATTAGTAACAACATGCAAGGTAAATTCTATCCTCCATTACCTTTTATTTTTTATTTCATTGCTAGTGGCTCACTGGAAATTGCTAATCTTTGTTGCAAATGCTATTCTTTGTTGCAGTGGTGGTGAGGAGAAAGATCAGGAGTAGTGGTGGTGAGGAGCAAGATCAGATCAGGAGCAGTGGTGGTGAGGAGCAAGATCCTTTTAGCTGGATGATCATTGTGATTTCTGCCTATTGTTGCCTTGTAATCTTGATATTTTAATTTCTGGATGACCATGTCATTTTGATTTCTATGAGTTATGGATATCATTGTGACTTCTGGATGATCATTGTGATTTTAGTTCTGAATCTATGAGTGCATATCATTGTGATTTCTCAATCTGTCCAAAAAAGGAAAAATGGTGAGGCCTGGGGATCGAGCCATGGATCTCCTACTACTGTTGCAGCGTCAGCTGCCATCGCACTACACACGTAATCTTGTTAGGTACCTAATCACATGATACACGTACCATTTCAATTGATCACATGATCATTTCAAACAAAAAGAAACCTGATCATTTCATCACAGCTATATACAAGTAGCATTGTATATTGATCACATGATCATTTAAAAAACAAAGCAACCTGTTCATTTCATAGATACAACTAGAAGAGCATATTTACAAAACCTGATCATTTCACAATCATTTCATCACAACCTAATCATTTCATAGATACTAGTAGGTTTGAGAATCATTTCATAGATACTAGTACTAGCAACCAAAAGCAACCTCATAACTAGGACAATCCATAGTATGGACATTACAGGATCATTCCATAGTATGGACATCACAGGACCAAAAGCATCCTGATATCTAGGACCTGATAGCTAGGATCATTCCATACTCTAGACAAGTAGCACCAACAGCACCCTGATAGCAACACAATCAGCAACCTAGAGGACCATATTTACAAAACAGCACCAACCGACACAACCAGCTGATTACATGACCTTCTTAACCTCCAGCTTAAGTCTGTCGGTAGGACTGCGGCGGAAACAGAACATGAAGACATCGCCGTTATGCATCCTGGTCACCGCCACCACCTAGGACCATTGGGTTGTAATTTGTGCTCCTTTACCCTTCCCTTTGCTCATGATGAGGGAGACAATTATGGGATCACGGCCTCCGCAGAAGACCCTCAACTTTGATGGGAAGTCCTTGTATGGCCTAATGTTGGCATTGATGAAGTTCCTTGGGAAATACTGCAATGCAATTAGCAAAATGCAATCAGCAATGCAAACAGCAATGCAAGGACATAGTGCAAACAATTTGTTTACCATTTTAGCTTTTGGCTTCTCGGTGTTTGCTAGCTGCATAGTGCATACATACACTAGTAGAGTGGGTTCCTTCTTTGCAAGTTCCCTCATGAACATCACCTGTGTGCGTTTCAAAGCAATCATGTTGCCATACACACACCGCTTATCAAAACTGACACTTGCCTTTGTCTTGGGACCTACATGCAAAGAAAATGCACATTTTCAAATCAGCAAACTTCATAAGTAAAAGATAAAGTAAAGGAACAATGGAAGAAAGGATTTTACCTCGACGCATGATAATCTTCTTGACAGCAGCGGCTTCCGCAACAGCTTTCTTAGTGCGCCGCTTAGCGTGAGCAGCAGCTCTCTTAGCCTTAGCAGCAGCAGCCTCCGTAGCAATGATAACTTCATCATCCGAGCTAAGCTCGATGACCCCCTGAGAGTCCATGGTCACCTACCAAAAAACTGAATCAGTACATGCATCAAAATATGTTATGAGAATTACTAGTATTTGCTTTAGCCTGCAACAAATTGGCACCCCAAATGTTCAACAAATAAGGCTGATATCAACTTGGAAACAACAAAGAACTATATCAACTTGGAAACATGTATCAAATATCCACACATCACTCCCCAAAACACTATATTCTGTTGATATCAACTTGGAAACAACAAAGCAGCACAACAATTGCAAGTTATATCCAATAGATAGATAGCACTCCACATCTAGTAGTAAACCACTTCCTTAGATTACCATGTAAATAACTCTAGCATAATTTTGGGACCGAAAAGTAATGGCCTTTCCTCAGATTCCTACGTCCTTGTTGCTACAGATTTAGTTAAGAACACTGCTTCTCTAAGGGCTGTCATCTGAAATTTTAAGGTGACTTTACTAACATGTTACAAAACCTTGCCAAGCTACATCAGATCAAACTAATCTAAGAGCTCCCATCCCTAGCCAAGCGCAAAAAACGGGCCGTTTTGTGAATCAACCACCAAATGAAAGCTTCGAAATGCTAGCACCACATTTTTCTAAAATAATAGCCCACCTTACATGATGGAGGGGTTAACCTCTTGGGTGGCCCGATCTTCACGGATCTCGTGGTCAAATCGATGGGAAAGCGAGGGGAAAGGGAGAAGGTAGCGGAAGCGAACACACACCTCGCGAAGAACACGATGAACACACGCAAAACTCACACGATACAAGGCCGATTGCTCCCGAACGGTGGCCACCGGTCCGATAGAATCCTCGCAAGGAAAGATCGGTCAACGTGCTCCCTCAAATCCACATCGGAGAGGGAAGAACACCTTGGGGAGGGTCTTGACAACTTGGAGACGAGACATCGAACTCCAAGGCCTTGTTCAACGATGGATGCGTGATGCAAAGTCCAATCGAGGTTGGTGACGATAGTCGGTCCCCTTGGTAAAGGGGATGAGGCAAAACTAGAGATTCCACAATGGGGGTTGTCTTTAGTCTATCATCTATGCCTAAGGGATACATGAGGGGTGGGGGCTGATGTTGACATCCCTACTATTGATACAACGATTGTACCTACAACAACACACATAAAAGGACCCATCACAAGATCTCGTGCCAAACAACTTAACTATCAGGTACTTTCGTTTCTTGGAACTATTCCTCACATACATGAGAATATGATGCTGCCTAAATCAGATGTATTTCTTACTCTTAGGAATGATGGACCAAGCATGGATGAGAGGGACAAGCATTGGAGCATGGCCATGCATGGAGATGGCAGCAAGCATGTGATGATCCAAGAGAAGGCCACGGATGAAGATTTCAGAACTTTGAGGCCTCCATAATGAAGAAAGAAGGCTTGGACGAAATATTCAAGATCAATACTTTACGAATTCGTCCATAGCTTAATATGGTGCTGCGACACCTTTATTTTGGGCCAGGCCCATGTAATTTTAGCAGGATTTTAATTAGCCACTTTTTAGAGTCCGTATTTGAGGGGAAAAGGACTTTTAGGGTTGGATTCAGCCACCACTTCCATGGCTGGCCGAAACCCCACCTTTTCGCCCTTAAATACTCCCCATAGTCGACCCCCTAGACTCGGATTTTGTTTAGACATTAAGTTAGCCATAGTCGCAACTTCGCCAAGGCTCGAGCGTCGCAGAGGCCTCTTGTACTTCGCACCTATTCAGGATCCCACCTCTTCAATAAAGTTTTCCTCTTAATCCGCAATATCTTGATTGCAATATTGGTTCTTACTTGTTCTCGATTTCAGGTAGGAATTAAGACCCTCAGGTCGGTGATCGTGTTCACGCAAGATCGGTAACCTCCAGGAGATTGGCCTAGCGATTGCATTGGCGCTCGTGCTCGCACGTGTAGTCGGATCGTCAAGCCTGAACTCGACCAAATCGACTATCATCATCTCATCGAAAGATCGGACACCTTTGCCCTATCAAGTGGTATCAGATTTCGTGTTGCTCTGTGAGATTTTACTGTTTTTGTAGATTAGATCTGTTTTTACCTATAACCCACGAAAAAGCCATAAACACAGTTAGAGTTTAGATCCATCCTATAACCAATCTACGCCTCGCATTATCTTTTCAGTTTTTGCATTGTTGAATTTATGTCTACATCGTCGCGTCGAGCTGCTGGTCTTAGTGTCTCATCCCTTAGAGTTTCGAGTTCTGATCATAATAGTCACCGCCACACTCGCCGATCACCGCCACCATATTCCGCAACCATATTCCGCCACCATATACCCTGCCACCATATACCCTAATACTCCGCCACCGCCTTCCTACCGCAACACAGATCCGATCAGTTTTCCTGCCGTGGTACGAGTCCGAGTAGAGTTGTTGTTTTCTAGTTATTTCTTTTTACTTTCCTTCTTTGTTGTTTCCGTGTTCAGCTAAAGTCCGTGTCGAGCTAAGAGTTGGGTCGTAAGTCCAGAAGGAGAGCAAAAAAAGTCTGGAACCGCCTCCAAATTTTTTTTCTGGCTATACTGTTTTTCGACCCCGGGGATCACTTTTCTCCATCGGCCGTTATAGCAACATTTTTTTGGCGCCTGCGCGCTTTCCGGAGCAAAATAAAAAATTTCGAAATTTTTTTTTGGGGCTAACCTATTTTTAGACCCCGTAGATCAGTTTTAGACACTCGCCATCATAGTGATTTTCCACCTCTCGATTCGCTTTTCAGGGTGCCATATCATCATACAGTGCTTGTTGTGCCGCTTCATGACATCGTTGGTGATCTAGGCTCGCGTCTAGTAATGGTTCAGCCTAGGACCAGGCCAAGACTGTCGTTGAGCATTCTTTCAACTTTGCATTGCTGTTTTGATAATTGCTAACCCCTTTGCTAAGCCTTCCCAGAGCTCCATAGATATTCTCCATGTGCGTGTCTCGACTCTCAGAATCGCTTCGGTTCAATCTGGACCCGATCCTCGCGTTGCACATCGCCTTTTCCTGCTGTTTGGTAAGAACTTGTAAGAGCTTCAGATATTGCTTGACGGATTACGTGCCTTCCACCCTATTTCCGTAGTATATACATGCTTTTTAAAGGACTAACCATGAATACTTCATGAACCCTGCCACAATGACGAAGAACTACATGCCCACTTCTCCGCGCTCTTGGTCAGTCGCGCTGAAGACGTGGATACACGCCTAGGGGAGTTTGACACCAAGCTCTCCAACGCCGTGGACAAGATCGATGGGCTCGAGAAATCCTTCAACGCCAAGCTTGACGCTCGGTTCAAGGAGCTTTTGAACAGATTGCCGCACCGACTCCACACATGGCGCCTGGCGGCGTTCGATCACCTGGACTCTTGGTTCGGCGGCAGACGCACCGCAGCAACCGCTGCGGTGACGCACCTCGGACTTCCGCCATGCTGCGGCGTTGGGGAGACGACCGGGTACTACTACGACCACGGCGGCGATGATTTTGACGAGGAGGTTGAACAACCTCCACATGTACCTACGGGACGTCCCCGACATTACCACCGCAACGCCCGACCACCGGTACGTGATGATGAGCATGTTGCTAAGCTTAAATTGAATATTCCATCTTTTGAGGGTAAATATAATCCTGATGCATATCTTACATGGGAGATGGAAGTCGAACAACGTTTTGCATGTTTAAAATATCCTGAGAATATGCGTGTTAGTGCTGCTACATGTGAATTTACTAAATTTGCTTCCCTTTGGTGGTCTGAGTATTGTCGTTTAAATCCTACTACTATTCCTAGTACTTGGACTGCTCTAAAAACTGCTATGCGTGTTCGTTTTGTACCTCCCACTTATCAACGGGATTTACTAAAGAATCTGACACGTTTAGAGCAAGGGAAAAATTCTGTAGAAGAGTATTATCAGGAATTGCAAATGGGGATGGTTCGGTGTGGTCTTGTTGAATCTAATGAACAAATGCTTGCACGTTTCTTTGGTGGATTAAACAAGGACATTCAGCACATATTAGATTATAAGGAATATAATTCTATCACTCGTTTGTTCCATCTTGCTTGCAAAGCTGAACGTGAAGTGCAGGATCGCCAAACACCATGGAGGAGGACTAATAATTCTGCAGGTCGCACATCCTCTTGGACATCCCGACAATCAGCGCCTCCTCGTGATTCGCCACCAGCTACTACCACATCCAAGGCCACCACAAGATTTCCACAATTTGCTCCTCCACCATCATCCAATGCTCCTCGTAGTGCATCTTCTATGGCTTCCACGGGTAAGACAAAGGATATACAATGCCGCAAGTGCTGGGGTTTTGGTCATATTGAGAGACAGTGCACAACACAACGTGTGATGATGGTGCGAGAAGATGGTCAATACGATTCAGCGAGTGACTTCGATGAAGATACACTAGCCCTTATTTCTGCTCGAAATGGAGACAATTCTGATGCTGATGAAGAGCCAGAGGTAATGGGAGCTGAAGCTGCTGATCAATACAAGAGCTTAATTACACAACGTGTGTTGAGTGTGCAATTGAGCAAATCTGAGCAAGATCAACGCCACAACCTGTTCCAAACACGTGGTGTTGTCAAGGAAAGAGCTATACGGATCATCATTGATGGAGGGAGTTGTAATAATCTGGCCAGTGTGGACATGGTCGAGAAGCTTGCGCTTCCAACAAGACAACGCCCACATTCATATTACATCCAATGGTTTGAGAGTTCTCGCAAGATCAAGGTAACAAGAACGGTACGCGTGCATTTTACTATTGGTACATATTCTGATTTTGTTGATTGTGATGTTGTACCTATGCAAGCTTGTTCTTTGTTACTTGGTAGACCATGGCAATTTGATAGAGAATCTGTTCATAATGGCAAAACTAATCACTATTCTCTTATGCATGACGGAAAGAAAATTGGTCTAAAACCTATGACTCCCGAACAGATTTTAAAAGATGATCTTGCTAGAGCTAGTAGAGCTAAAACTGAGGAGAAAAATAAAAGTGAGAATCAGATTGTTGCTGCAGATTTTATACCACCAAAGAACACTAAATCTGATTCTACACATGCTACTGAAATTCGTTTGAAGAGTCCATGTATGCCTGCAAATAAAATTGATATTGCTGAACTAGATGTAAACAATACTCAATGTTATGCAATTGTCTGCAAAGAGGTTTTGTTTTCATTTGAGGATATGCCTCCTTCTTTGCCACCCACTGTTGCTAACCTTTTGCAGGAATATGAGGACGTCTTTCCCGCTGAGTTGCCACCAGGACTACCTCCTATTAGAGGAATTGAGCACCAAATTGATCTAATTCCTGGTGCCACATTGCCCAACCGCGTGCCATATAGAACCAATCCAGAGGAGACAAAGGAGATACAACGCCAAATTCAGGAACTACTCGACAGAGATCATATTCGTGAGTCCCTTAGCCCTTGTGTTGTTCCTATTATTTTGGTACCTAAGAAAGATGGTTCTTCAAGATGTGTACTGATTGTAGAGCTATCAATAATATTACTATTCGATATCGTCATCCTATTCCACGTTTAGATGACATGCTTGATGAATTGAGTGGCTCTACCATGTTTTCTAAAGTTGATTTGCGTAGTGGTTACCACCAGATTCGTATGAAATTAGGAGATGAATGGAAAACAACATTTAAAACTAAGTTCGGTTTATATGAGTGGTTAGTAATGCCTGTCCCTCTCATCCATGCTTGGTCCATCATTCCTAAGAGTAAGAAATACATCTGATTTAGGCAGCATCATATTCTCATGTATGTGAGGAATAGTTCCAAGAAACGAAAGTACCTGATAGTTAAGTTGTTTGGCATGAGCTCTTGTGATGGGTCCTTGTATGTGTGTTGCTGTAGGTACAACTGTTGTATCAATAGAAGGGATGTCCACATCATGCTCCCCTTCTTGAATTGAAGTCGTCCTCGACGCAATCTCATCTTCCTCACCAAAGTAAGGCTTCAAATCTGCAATGTTAAACGTAGGACTAACCGTACCAAAGTCTGCAGGCAACTCAAGTTTATATGCATTATCATTTATTTTCTCTAACACCTTAAAGGGACCAGCAGCACGTGGCATTAACCTAGACTTGCGTAAATCAGGAAAACGATCTTTACGCAAATGTAACCAAACAAGATCGCGAACATCAAACACAACATGCTTTCTCCCTTTATCCCCAGCAAGTTTATACTTAGCATTCATGTGTTCAATGTTATCTTTAGTAGTCTTATGCAAGTTTAATATCATTTCAGCGCGTTGTGTAGCATCCAAATTATGTTGCACCGAAGAAGGTAAAGGCAATAAATCAATAGGTGCACGAGGAATAAAACCATACACAATCTCAAATGGGCACATCTTTGTGGTAGAATGCAGTGAACGATTATAAGCAAATTCTATATGAGGTAAACACTCTTCCCACAATTTTAAGTTCTTCTTTAAAACAGCCCGCAACATAGTAGACAAAGTTCTATTTACTACTTCAGTTTGTCCATCAGTTTGGGGATAACATGTAGTACTAAAGAGCAATTTAGTCCCCAGCTTAGCCGATAAACATCTCCAAAAGTGGCTAAGAAATTTAGTATCACGATCAGAGACAATAGTATTTGGCACACCATGCAAAGGAACAATTTCACGAAAAAAAAATTAGCAATATGCGCAGCATCATCCGTTTTATGACAAGGAATAAAGTGTGCCATCTTAGAAAACCGATCCACAACAACAAAAATACTATCCCTCCCCTTCTGTGTTCGTGGCAATCCCAAAACAAAGTCCATAGAAATATCCTCCCAAGGAACACTTGGAACAGGAAGAGGCATATATAAACCATGTGGATTAAGACGAGACTTAGCTTTTTGACAAGTAGTGCAGCGTGCCACAAATCTCTCAACATCTCGACGCATACGTGGCCAAAAGAAGTGTGCAGCAAGCACATCCTCCGTCTTCTTGACACCAAAGTGTCCCATCAATCCTCCTCCATGCGCCTCCTGTAACAACAAAAGAAGAATAGAGCTATCCGGAATGCATAGTTTGTTAGCACGGAACACAAATCCATCATTGAAGACGAACTTGTTCCATGTTCTACCATCTCTACAATTCTGCAACACATCTTTAAATTCAGCATCATGCACATATTGTTCCTTAATAGTTTCTAATCCAAATATTTTGAAGTCAAGTTGAGATAACAAAGTATAACGGCGCGACAAAGCATCAGCAATGATATTATCTTAACCCTTTTTGTGTTTGATAACATAAGGAAAAGACTCAATAAATTCAACCCACTTTGCATGACGACGATTCAACTTAGCTTGACTACGAATATGCTTCAAAGATTCATGATCAGAATGTATAAAAAATTCTTTAGGCCATAGATAATATTGCCAAGTTTCTAATGTCCGAACCAATGCATATTATTCTTTATCATAAGTAGAATAGTTCAGACTAGCCCCACTCAATTTCTCACTAAAATATGCAACAGGTTTTCCCTCTTGTAATAACACCCCTCCCAAACCAATTCCACTAGCATCACATTCAAGCTCAAAAGTCTTAGTAAAATCAGGAAGTTGGAGTAAGGGAGCATATGTTAGCTTATCTTTCAATATGACGAAGGCCTGTTGTTGTGCATCGCCCCAAATAAAGGGCACATCCTTCTTGGTAAGCTCATTCAGCGGCGCGGAAATTGATCCAAAGTCTTTGACAAAGCGCCTATAAAAACCAGCGAGGCCAAGAAAACTCCTCACTTGTGTGACCGTCTTGGGCTGCGGCCAATTCTCAATAGCTTCAATCTTGGCTGGATCCACTTCAATACCCTGTGATGTAACAACATAGCCAAGAAACGCAACTCGATTGGTGCAAAAGGTGCACTTCTCAAGGTTACCAAACAAACGTGCATCACGTAAAGCATTGAAAACAGCACGTAAATGGTCCAAATGATCCTCTAAAGATTTTCTATAAATCAGAATATCATCAAAGTAGACTACCACAAAACGTCCAATGAAAGAACGTAAAACTTCGTTCATTAATCTCATGAAAGTACTAGGTGCATTAGTTAAACCAAACGGCATTACTAACCACTCATATAAACCGAACTTAGTTTTAAATGCTGTTTTCCATTCATCTCCTAATTTCATACGAATCTGGTGGTAACCACTACGCAAATCAACTTTAGAAAACATGGTAGAGCCACTCAATTCATCAAGCATGTCATCTAAACGTGGAATAGGATGACGATATCGAATAGTAATATTATTGATAGCTCTACAATCAGTACACATGCGCGAAGAACCATCTTTCTTAGGTACCAAAATAATAGGAACATCACAGGGGCTAAGGGACTCACGAATATGATCTCTGTCGAGTAGTTCCTGAATTTGGCGTTGTATCTCCTTTGTCTCCTCTGGATTGGTTCTATATGGCACGCGGTTGGGCAACATGGCACCAGGAATTAGATCAATTTGGTGCTCAATTCCTCTAATAGGAGGTAGTCCTGGTGGCAGCTCAGCGGGAAAGACGTCCTCATATTCTTGCAAAAGGTTAGCAATAGCGGGTGGCAAAGAAGGAGGCATATCCTCAAATGAAAACAAAACCTCTTTGCAGACAATTGCATAACATTGAGTATTGTTTACATCTAGTTCAGCAATATCAATTTTATTTGCAAGCAGACAAGGACTCTTCAAACGAATTTCAGTAGCATGTGTAGAATCAGATTTAGTGTTCTTTGGAGGTATACAATCTGCAGCAACAATCTGATTCTCACTTATTTTTCTCCTCAGTTTTAGCTCTACTAGCTCTAGCAAGATCATCTTTTAAAATCTGTCCGGGAGTCATAGGTTTTAGACCAATTTTCTTTCCATCATGCATAAGAGAATAGAGATTAGTTTTGCCATTATGAACAGATTCTCTATCAAATTGCCATGGTCTACCAAGTAACAAAGAACAAGCTTGCATAGGTACAACATCACAATCAACAAAATCAGAATATGTACCAATAGTAAAATGCACGCTGCAGCTCTTGTTACCTTGATCTTGCGAGAACTCTCAAACCATTGGATGTAATATGAATGTGGGCGTTGTCTTGTTGGAAGCGCAAGCTTCTCTACCATGTCAACACTGGCCAGATTATTACAACTCCCTCCATCAATGATGATCCGTATATCTCTTTCCTTGACAACACCACGTGTTTGGAACAGGTTGTGGCGTTGATCTTGCTCAGATTTTCTCAATTGCACACTCAACACACGTTGTGTAATTAAGCTCTTGTATTGATCAAGACTTCCGCTCCCATTACCTCTGTCTCTTCATCAGCATCAGAATTGTCTCCATCTCGAGCAGAAATAAGGGCTAGTGTATCTTCATCAAAGTCACTCGCTGAATCGTATTGACCATCTTCTCGCACCATCATCACACGTTGTGTTGTGCACTGTCTCTCAATATGACCAAAACCCTAGCATTTGCGGCATTGTATATCCTTTGTCTTACCCGTGGAAGCCATAGAAGATGCACTATGAGCAGGAGCATTGGATGATCGTGGAGGAGCAGCTGGAAATCTTGTGGTGGCCTTGGATGTGGTAGTAGCTGGTGGCGAATCACGAGGAGGCGCTGATTGTCGGGATGTCCAAGTGGATGTGCGACCTGCAGAATTATTAGTCCTCCTCCATGGTGTTTGGCGATCCTGCACTTCACGTTCAGCTTTGCAAGCAAGATGAAACAAACGAGTGATAGAATTATATTCCTTATAATCTAAGATGTGCTGAATGTCCTTGTTTAATCCACCAAAGAAACGTGCAAGCTTTTGTTCATTAGATTCAACAAGACCACACCGAACCATCCCCGTTTGCAATTCCTGATAATACTCTTCTACAGAATTTTTCCCTTGCTCTAAACGTGTCAGATTCTTTAGTAAATCACGTTGATAAGTGGGAGGTACAAAACGAAGACGCATAGCAGTTTTTAAAGCAGTCTAAGTACTAGGAATAGTAGTAGGATTTAAATGACAATACTCAGACCACCAAAGGGAAGAAAATTTAGTAAATTCACATGTAGCAGCACTAACACGCATATTCTCAGGATATTTTAAGCATGCAAAACGTTGTTCTACTTCCATCTCCCATGTAAGATATGCATCAGGATTATATTTACCCTCAAAAGATGGAATATTTAATTTAAGCTTTGCAACATGATCATCATCACGCATAGGTGGGTGGCGTTGTAGTAATGTCGGAGACGGCCGGCAGGGTGGAGGTTGTTCAACCTCCTCGTCAAATGCAGATCGTCGAGGTCAATGTAGTAGTACCCATCGTCTGTCCCCAATGTCGCATGGCCGGAAGCGGCGCGGCGGCCAGCGGTAGCCTAAGTGCGGCAATGAACCAGCAGTCCGACCCGTGATCGGAATGCGCCGTGCGCCATGTGTGGGTGCGGGCAATCTGTTCAAAATTTCCTTGAACCGAACGTCAAGCTTGGCGTTGAAGGATTTCTCGAGTGCATCGATCTTGTCCACGGCGTTGGTGAGCTTGGTGTCAAACTCCCCTAGGCGCGTATCCACGTCTTCAGCGCGACTGACCAAGAGCACGGAGAAGTGGGCATGTAGTTCTTCGTTCGTCAGTGTGGCAGGGTTCCGCGAAGTATCTGTCATGGTTAGTCCTTAAAAAGCACAGGTATATACTACGGAAATATGGTGGAAGGCACGCGTAATCCGTCAAGCAATATACGAAGCTCTTACAAGTTCTTACCAAACAGCAGGAAAAGGCGATGTGCAACCGCGAGGATCAGTGGGTCCAGAGATTGAACCAAGCGATTACCAGAAGTCGAAACACCGCACGTGGAGAGTATCTGTGGAGCTCTGGGAAGGCTTAGCAAAGGGGGTTAGCAATTATCAAAACAACAATGCAAAAGTTGAAAGAATGCTCAACGACGGTACTGTGCTGGTCCTAGGCTAGACCGTACTAGAGACGCGAGCCTAGATCACCAACGATGTCACGACGCGACACAACAAGCAATGTATGATGATATGGCACCAAAAGCGAAACCGAGGTGGAAAATCACTATGATGGCGAGTGTCTAGAACTGATCTACGGGGTCTAAAAATAGGTTAGCCCCAAAAAAAATTTCAAAATTTTTTATTTTGCTCCGGAAAGCGCGCAGGCGCCAAAAAAATATCGCTAACGGCCGATGGAGAAAAGTGATCCCCGGGGTCGAAAAACAGTATAGCCAGATTTCTTTTTTGCTCTCCTTCTGGACTTACGACCGGACTCTGAGCTCGACACGGACTTTAGCTTAACACGGAAACAACAAAGAAGGAAAGTAAAAAGAAATAACGAGGAAACAAGAACTCTACTCGGACTCGTACCGCGGCAGGAAAACTGATCAGATCTGTGTTGCGGTAGGAAGGCGGTGACGGAGTATTAGGGTTTATGGTGGCTGGGTATATGGCGGCGGAATATGGTGGCGGAATATGGTGGTGGTGATCGGCGAGTGTGGCGGTGACTACTATGATCAAAACTCGAAACTCTAAGGGACGAGACACTAAGACCAGCAACTCGACGCGATGATGTGGACATCCCTACTATTGATACAACCGTTGTACCTACAGCAACACACATACAAGGACCCATCACAAGATCTCGTGCCAAACAACTTAACTATCAGGTACTTTCGTTCCTTGGAACTATTCCTCACATACATGAGAATATGATGCTGCCTAAATCAGATATATTTCTTACTCTTAGGAATGATGGACCAAGCATGGATGAGAGGGACAAGCATTGGAGCATGGCTATGCATGGAGATGGCAGCAACCATGTGATGATCCAAGAGAAGGCCACAGATGAAGATTTCAGAACTTTGAGGCCACCATAATGAAGAAAGAAGGCTTGGACGAAATATTCAACATCAATACTTTACTTAATTCCATAGCTTAATATGGTGTCGACACCTTTATTTTGGGCCAGGCCCATGTAATTTTCGCAGGATTTTAATTAGCTACTTTTTAGAGTCCGTATTTGAGGGGAAAAGGACTTTTAGGGTTGGATTCGGCCACCACTTCCATGGCTGGCCGAAACCCCACCTTTTCGCCCTTAAATACTCCCCATAGCCGACCCCCTAGACTCGGATTTTGTTTAGACATAAAGTTAGCCATAGTCGCAACTTCGCCAAGGCTCGAGCGTCGCAGAGGCCTCTTGTACTTCGCACCTATTCAGGATCCCACCTCTTCAATAAAGCTTTCCTCTTAATTCCGCAATATCTTGATTGCAATATTGGTTCTTACTTGTTCTCGATTTTAGGTAGGACTTAAGACCTCATTGGTCAGCTGATCGTGTTCCCGCAGGATCGGTAACCTCCAGGAGATTGGCCTAGCGATTGCATTGGCGCTCGTGCTCGCACGTGTAGTCGGATCGTCAAGCCCGAACTCCACCAAATCGACTATCTTCATCTCATCGAAAGATCGGACACCTTTGCCCTATCAAGTGGTATCAGATTTCAGGTTGCTCGGTGAGATTTTACTGTTTTCGTAGATTAGATCTGTTTTTACCTATAAACCCACGAAAAAGCCAAAAACACAGTTAGAGTTTAGATCCATCCCATAACCAATCTACGCCTCGCATTATCTTTTCAGTCTTGCATTGTTGAATTTGTGTCTACATCGTCGCGTCGAGTTGCTGGTCTTAGTGTCTCGTCCCTTAGAGTTTCGAGTTCTGATCATAGTAGTCACCGCCACACTCGCCGATCACCGCCACCATATCCCACCACCATATTCCGCCGCCATATACCCTACCACCATAAACCCTAATACTCCACCACCGCCTTCCTACCGCGACACAGATCCGATCAGTTTCCTGTCATGGTACTAGTCCGAGTAGAGTTATTGTTTCCTCATTATTTCTTTTTACTTTCCTTCTTTGTTGTTTCCGTGTTCAGCTAAAGTCCGTGTCGAGCTAAGAGTCCGGTCGTAAGTCCAGAAGGAGAGCAAAAAAAATCTGGCTATACTGTTTTTCGACCCCGGGGATCACTTTTCTCCATCGGCCGTTATAGCGATATTTTTTTGGCGCCTGCGCGCTTTCCAGAGCAAAATAAAAAAATTCGAAATTTTTTTTTGGGGCTAACCTATTTTTAGACCCCGTAGATCAGTTCTAGACACTCGCCATCATAGTGATTTTCTGCATCTCGGTTCTCTTTTCAGGGTGCCATATCATCATACATTGCTTGTTGTGTCGCGTCGTGACATCGTTGGTGATCTAGGCTCGCGTCTAGTACGGTCTAGCCTAGGACCAGCACAGTACCGTCGTTGAGCATTCTTTCAACTTTTGCATTGTTGTTTTGATAATTGCTAACTCCCTTTGCTAAGCCTTCCCAGAGCTCCACAGATACTCTCCACGTGCGGTGTTTCGACTTCTGGTAATCGCTTGGTTCAATCTTGGACCCACGATCCTCGCGGTTGCACATCGCTTTTCCTGCTGTTTGGTAAGAACTTGTAAGAGCTTCAGATATTGCTTGACGGATTACGCGTGCCTTCCACCATATTTCCGTAGTATATACCTGTGCTTTTTAAGGACTAACCATGATGATACTTCATGAACCCTGCCACATCGACGAGCGAAGAACTACATGCCCACTTCTCCGCTCTTTGGTCACGGCGAAGACGTGGATACGCGCCTAGGGGAGTTTGACACCAAGCTCACCAACGCCATGGACAAGATCGATGGACTCGAGAAATCCTTCAACGCCAAGCTTGACGTTCGGTTCAAGGAGATTTTGAACAGATTGCCCGCACCCACACATGGCGACGATACCGCCATCATTGCGGCTAACGCCTCGGGCCACGTTGCTGCGACATTGGGGACAGACGACGGGTACTACTACGACCCCGACGACGACGATCTGTTTGACGAGGAGGTTGAACAACCTCCACAGGTACATGCTGGCCGTCCCCGACATTACTACCGCAACGTTCACCCACCGGTACGTGATGATGATCATGTTGCAAAGCTTAAATTAAATATTCCATCTTTTGAGGGTAAATATAATCCCGATGCATATCTTACATGGGAGATGGAAGTAGAACAACGTTTTGCATGCTTAAAATATCCTGAGAATATGCGTGTTAGTGCTGCTACATGTGAATTTACTAAATTTTCTTCCCTTTAGTGGTCTGAGTATTGTCGTTTAAATCCTACTACTATTCCTAGTACTTGGACTGCTTTAAAAACTGCTATGCGTCTTCGTTTTGTACCTCCCACTTATCAACGTGATTTACTAAAGAATCTGACACGTTTAGAGCAAGGGAAAAATTCTGTAGAAGAGTATTATCAGGAATTGCAAACGGGGATGGTTCGGTGTGGTCTTGTTGAATCTAATGAACAAATGCTTGCACGTTTCTTTGGTGGATTAAACAAGGACATTCAGCACATCTTAGATTATAAGGAATATAATTCTATCACTCGTTTGTTTCATCTTGCTTGCAAAGCTGAACGTGAAGTGCAGGATCGCCAAACACCATGGAGGAGGACTAATAATTCTGCAGGTCGCATCCACTTGGACATCCCGACAATCAGCGCCTCGTGATTCGCCTCCAGCTACTACCACATCCAAGGCCACCACAAGATTTCTAGCTGCTCCTCCACCATCATCCAATGCTCCCCGTCAGAGTGCATCTTCTATGGCTTCCACGGGTAAGACAAAGGATATACAATGCCGCAAGTGCTGGGTTTTGGTCATATTGAGCGACTGCACAACACAACGTGATGATGGTGCGAGAAGATGGTCAAGACGATTCAGCAAGTGACTTTGATGAAGATACACTAGCCCTTATTTCTGCCGAGATGGAGACAATTCGATGTCGATGAAGAGACAGAGGTAATGGGAGCTGAAGCCGATCAATACAGGAGCTTAATTACACAACGTGTGTTGAGTGTGCAATTGAGCAAATCTGAGCAAGATCAACGCCACAACTTGTTCCAAACACGTGGTGTTGTCAAGGATAGAGCTATACAGATCATCATTGATGGAGGGAGTTGTAATAATCTGGCCAGTGTTGACATGGTAGAGAAGCTTGCGCTTCCAACAAGACAACGCCCACATTCATATTACATCCAATGGTTTGAGAGTTCTCGCAAGATCAAGGTAACAAGAACGGTACGCGTGCATTTTACTATTGGTAAATATTCTGATTTTGTTGATTGTGATGTTGTACCTATGCAAGCCTGTTCTTTGTTACTTGGTAGACCATGGCAATTTGATAGAGAATCTGTTCATAATGGCAAAACTAATCACTATTCTCTTATGCATGACGGAAAGAAAATTGGTCTAAAACCTATGACTCCCGAACAGATTTTAAAAGATGATCTTGCTAGAGCTAGTAGAGCTAAAACTGAGGAGAAAAATAAAAGTGAGAATCAGATTGTTGCTGCAGATTTTATACCACCAAAGAACACTAAATCTGATTCTACACATGCTACTGAAATTCGTTTGAAGAGTCCATGTATGCTTGCAAATAAAATTGATATTGCTGAACTATATGTAGACAATACTCAATGTTATGCAATTGTCTGCAAAGAGGTTCTGTTTTCATTTGAGGATATGCCTCCTTCTTTGCCACCCGCTATTGCTAACCTTTTGCAGGAATATGAGGACGTCTTTCCCGCTGAGCTGCCACCAGGACTACCTCCTATTAGAGGAATTGAGCACCAAATTGATCTAATTCCTGGTGCCACGTTGCCCAACCGCGCGCCATATAGAACCAATCCAGAGGAGACAAAGGAGATACAACGCCAAATTCAGGAACTACTCGACAGAGATCATATTCGTGAGTCCCTTAGCCCCTGTGTTGTTCCTATTATTTTGGTACCTAAGAAAGATGGTTCTTCGCGCATGTGTACTGATTGTAGAGCTATCAATAATATTACTATTCGATATCGTCATCCTATTCCACATTTAGATGACATGCTTGATGAATTGAGTGGCTCTACCATGTTTTCTAAAGTTGATTTATGAGTGGTTACCACCAGATTCGTATGAAATTAGGAGATGAATGGAAAACAGCATTTAAAACTTAGTTGGGTTTATATGAGTGGTTAGTAATGGCTTTTTGTTTAAATTTTTCACCTAGCACTTTCATGAGATTAATGAACGAATTTTTACGTGCTTTCATTGGACGTTTTGTGGTAGTCTACTTTGATGATATTCTGATTTATAGCAAATCTTTAGAGGATCATTTGGACCATTTACGTGCTGTTTTCAATGCTTTACGTGATGCACGTTTGTTTGGTAACCTTGAGAAGTGCACCTTTGCACCAATCGAGTTGCGTTTCTTGGCTATGTTGTTACATCACGGTATTGAAGTGGATCCAGCCAAGATTGAAGCTATTGAGAATTGGCCGCGCCCAAGACGGTCACACAAGTGAGGAGTTTTCTTGGCCTCTGGTTTTATAGGCACTTTGTCAAAGACTTTGGATCAATTGCGGCAGCTTGAATGAGCTTACCAAGAAGGATGTGCCCTTTGTTTGGGGCGATGCACAACAACAGGCCTTCGTCATATTGAAAGATAAGCTAACACATGCTCCCTTACTCCAACTTCCTGATTTTACTAAGACTTTGAGCTTGAATGTGATGCTAGTGGAATTGGTTTGGGAGGGTGTTACTACAAGAGGAAAACCTGCATATTTTAGTGAGAAATTGAGTGGGGCTAGTCTGAACTATTCTACTTATGATAAAGAATTATGCGTTGGTTCGACATTAGAAACTTGGCAACATTATCTATGGCCTAAGGAATTTGTTATTCATTCTGATCATGAATCTTTGAAGCATATTAAGTAGTCAAGCTAAGTTGAATCGTCATGCAAAGTGGGTTGAATTTATGGAGTCTTTTCCTTATGTTATCAAACACAAAAAGGGTAAAGATAATGTTATTGCTGATGCTTTGTCACGCCGTTATGCTTTGTTATCTCAACTTCACTTCAAAATATTTGGATTGGAAACTATTAAGGAACAATATGTGCATGATGCTGAATTTAAAGATGTGTTGCGAATTGTAGAGATGGTAGAACTTGGAACAAGTTCGTCTTCAATGATGGATTTGTGTTCCGCTAACAAACTATGCATTCAGATAGCTCATCTGTCTTTTGTTGTTACAGAGGCGCATGGAGGAGGATTGATGGGACACTTTGGTGTCAAGAAGGCGGAGGATGTTCTTCTTTGCACACTTCTTTTGGCCCGTGTCGTCGAGATGTCGAGAGATTTGTGGCACGCTACACTACTTGTCAAAAAGCTAAGTCTCGCCTTAATCCACATGGTTTATATATGCCTCTTCCTGTTCCTAGTGTTCCTTGGGAGGATATTTCTATGGACTTTGTTTTGGGATTACCACGAACACAGAAGGGGAGGGATAGTATTTTTGTTGTTGTGGATCGGTTTTCTAAGATGGCACACTTTATTCCTTGTCATAAAACGGATGATGCTGCGCATATTGCTGATTTGTTCTTTCGTGAAATTGTTCGTATGCATGGTGTGCCCAATACTATTGTCTCTGATCGTGATACTAAATTTCTTAGCCACTTTTGGAGATGTTTATGGGCTAAGTTGGGGACTAAATTGCTCTTTAGTACTACATGTCATCCCCAAACTGATGGTCAAACTGAAGTAGTAAATAGAACTTTGTCTACTATGTTACGGGCTGTTTTAAAGAAGAACTTAAAATTGTGGGAAGAGTGTTTACCACATATAGAATTTGCTTATAATCGTTCATTGCATTCTACCACAAAGATGTGCCCATTTGAGATTGTGTATGGTTTTGTTCCTCGTGCACCTATTGATTTATTTCCTTTACCTTCTTCGGTGCAACATAATTTGGATGCTACACAACGTGCTGAAATGATATTAAACTTGCACAAGACTACTAAAGATAACATTGAACACATGAATGCTAAGTATAAACTTGTTGGAGATAAAGAGAGAAAGCATGTTGTGTTTGATGTTGGCGATCTTGTTTGGTTACATTTGCGTAAAGATCGTTTTCCTGATTTACGCAAGTCTAAGTTAATGCCACGTCTTTGCTGGTCCCTTTAAGGTGTTAGAGAAAATCAATGATAATGCATATAAACTTGAGTTGCCTGCAGACTTTGGTACGGTTAGTCCTACATTTAACATTGCAGATTTGAAGCCTTACTTTGGTGAGGAAGATGAGATTGCGTCGAGGACGACTTCAATTCAAGAAGGGGAGCATGATGTGGACATCCCTACTATTGTCAACCGTTGTACCTACAGCAACACACATACAAGGACCCATCACAAGATCTCGTGCCAAACAACTTAACTATCAGGTACTTTCGTTTCTTGGAACTATTCCTCACATACATGAGAATATGATGCTGCCTAAATCAGATATATTTCTTACTCTTAGGAATGATGGACCAAGCATGGATGAGAGGGACAAGCATTGGAGCATGGCCATGCATGGAGATGGCAGCAACCATGTGATGATCCAAGAGAAGGCCACAGATGAAGATTTCAGAACTTTGAGGCCACCATAATGAAGAAAGAAGGCTTGGACGAAATATTCAAGATCAATACTTTACGAATTCGTCCATAGCTTAATATGGTGCTGCGACACCTTTATTTTGGGCCAGGCCCATGTAATTTTCGCAGGAATTTAAATAGCCACTTTTTAGAGTCCGTATTTGAGGGGAAAAGGACTTCTAGGGTTGGATTCGGCCACCACTTCCATGGCTGGCCGAAACCCCACCTTTTCCTCCTTAAATACTCCCCATAGTCGTCACCCTAGACTCGGATTTTGTTTAGACATTAAGTTAGCCATCGTAGCAACTTCGCCAAGGCTCGAGCGTCGCAGAGGCCTCTTGTACTTCGCACCTATTCAGGATCCCACCTCTTCAATAAAGCTTTCTTCTTAATTCCGCAATATCTTGATTGCAATATTGGTTCTTACTTGTTCTCGGTTTCAGGTAGGAATTAAGACCCTCGCTGGTCAGGCTGATCGTGTTCCCGCAGGATCGGTAACCTCTAGGAGATTGGCCTAGCGATTGCATTGGCGCTCGTGCTCGCACGTGTAGTCGGATCGTCAAGCCCGAACTCCACCAAATCGACTATCTTCATCTCATCGAAAGATCGGACACCTTTGCCCTATCACGCGACGATGTAGACACAAATTCAACAATGCAAAAACTGAAAAGATAATGCGAGGCGTAGATTGGTTATGGGATGGATCTAAACTCTAACTGTGTTTTTGGCTTTTACGTGGGTTATAGGTAAAAACAGATCTAATCTACGAAAAACAGTAAAATCTCACCGAGCAACCTGAAATCTGATACCACTTGATAGGGCAAAGGTGTCCGATCTTTCGATGAGATGATGATAATCGATTTGCATTGGCGCTCGTGCTCGCACGTGTAGTCGGATCGTCAAGCCCGAACTCCACCAAATCGATTATCATCATCTCATCGAAAGATCGGACACCTTTGCCCTATCAAACCTATCTTGATCTTCTCTTATGCATGATGGAAAGAAAATTGGTCTAAAACCTATGACTCCCGAACAGATTTTAAAAGATGATCTTGCTAGAGCTAGTAGAGCTAAAACTGAGGAGAAAAATAAAAGTGAGAATCAGATTGTTGCTGCAGATTTTATACCACCAAAGAACACTAAATCTGATTCTACACATGCTACTGAAATTCATTTGAAGAGTCCATGTATGCTTGCAAATAAAATTGATATTGCTGAACTAGATGTAAACAATACTCAATGTTATGCAATTGTCTGCAAAGAGGTATTGTTTTCATTTGAGGATATGCCTCCTTCTTTGCCACCCGCTATTGCTAACCTTTTGCAGGAATATGAGGACGCTTTTCCCCGAAATGCCACCAGGACTACCTCCTATTAGAGGAATTGAGCACCAAATTGATCTAATTCCTGGTGCCACGTTGCCCAACCGCGCGCCATATAGAACCAATCCAGAGGAGACAAAGGAGGTACAACGCCAAATTCAGGAACTACTTGACGGAGATCATATTCGTGAGTCCCTTAGCCCCTGTGTTGTTCCTATTATTTTGGTACCTAAGAAAGATGGTTCTTCACGCATGTGTACTGATTGTGGAGCTATCAATAATATTACTATTCGATATCGTCATCCTATTCCATGTTTAGATGACATGCTTGATGAATTGAGTGGCTCTACCATGTTTTCTAAAGTTGATTTGCGTAGTGGTTACCACCAGATTCGTATGAAATTATGAGATGAATGGAAAACAGCATTTAAAACTAAGTTTGGTTTATATGAGTGGTTAGTAATGCCGTTTGGTTTAACTAATGCACCTAGCACTTTCATGAGATTAATGAACGAAGTTTTACGTGCTTTCATTGGACGTTTTGTGGTAACTTTGATGATATTCTGATTTAAGGACGACTCTTTTTGAAGGGGGGGAGCTGATGTAGCCCGACCTATGGTCGTTACCACATGTTGGTCTCCAACTTACGCCAAGTCGTCATGGACTCCAAAGGTGAATCCGTTTCTCTATGTGAGCCCCCTTCCTACCCTATTGAATGGTATGCTACTTCATACTCCGTCACATATGCATGATAGGTTCACATTGACAAGTACGGAGGCAAGGGAGGAAGCCCGGAGCATCAAGCCCGACAAGACGGAGGCTTGGAAGAGGAGGCGGAAGAAGACAGATCACCAAATGCTCTCTGTCTCCGGCGGTACTACCGGATCCGGCGACCGGTACTACCGGCCAACGATACTACCACCCCCGACTACCCTCCCAAATGCATTTACGCCAATAGAAGCCCAGGGACTGCATGGTACCACCGGGTCCCGAGCACTATTGACTTAAGCGGTACTCTGTCCCAAGTCCCAGATTACACTCATGACAAAGGCTCATGGCACTAGTTGGGCCACCGCCCATGTATTCCCCTTTACTTACCTATTCGCCTAGTTTATCCCCAAACTACCCCTGTTTATGTGGCTGGCCTATATATAGAGCCCCCACCCCTCATGTACCCTTTAGGCATAGATGATAGACTAAAGAAAACCCCCATTGTGGAATCTCTAGTTTTGCCTCATCCCCTTTACCAAGGGGACCGACTATCGTCACCAACCTCGATTGGACTTTGCATCACGCATCCATCGTTGAACAACGCCTTGGAGTTCGGTGTCTCGTCTCCAAGTTGTCAAGACCCTCCCCAAGGTGTTCTTCCCTCTCCGATGTGGATTTGAGGAAGCACGTTGACCGATCTTTCCTTGCGAGGATTCTATCGGACCGGCGGCCGCCGTTCAGGAGCAATCGGCCTTGTATCGTGTGAGTTTTGCCTGTGTTCATCGTGTTCTTCGCGAGGTGTGTGTTCGCTTCCGCTACCTTCTCCCTTTCCCCTCGCTTTCCCATCGATTTGACCACGAGATCCGTGAAGATCGGGCACCCAAGAGGTTAACCCCTCCATCAGGAGGAAGCCCGGAACATCAAGCCCGACAAGACGGAGGCTTGGAAGAGGAGGCGGAAGAATACTGATCAAATGCTCTCTGTCTCCAGCGGTACTACGGGATCAGGCGGCCGGTACTACCGGCCTGCTCCCTGATGTGGACATCCCTACTATTGATACACCCGTTGTACCTATAGCAACACACATACAAGGACCCATCACAAGATCTCGTGCCAAACAACTTAACTATCAGGTACTTTCGTTTCTTGGAACTATTCCTCACATACATGAGAATATGATGCTGCCTAAATCAGATGTATTTCTTACTCTTAGGAATGATGGACCAAGCATGGATGAGAGGGACAAGCATTGGAGCATGGCCATGCATGGAGATGGCAGCAAGCATGTGATGATCCAAGGGAAGGCCACGGATGAAGATTTCAGAACTTTGAGGCCTCCATAATGAAGAAAGAAGGCTTGGACGAAATATTCAAGATCAATACTTACTTAATTCGTCCATAGCTTAATATGGTGCTGCGACACTTTATTTTGGGCCAGCCCATGTAATTTTCGCAGGATTTTAATTAGCCACTTTTCGAGTCCGTATTTGAGGGAAAAGGACTTTTAGGGTTGGATTCGCCACCACTTCCATGGCTGGCCAAAACCCCACCTTTCGCCTTAAATACTCCCCATAGCCGCCCCTAGATTCGGATTTTTTAGACATTGTTAGCCATAGTCGCAACTTCGCCAAGGCTCGAAGGCCGCAGAGGCCTCTTGTAGTTCGCACCTATTCAGATCCCTCTTCAATAAAGCTTTCCTCTTAATTCCGATATCTTGATTGCAATATTGATTCTTACTTGTTTTCGATTTCGTAGGAATTAAGACCTCATTGTCAGGTGATCGTGTTCAGGATCGGTAACCTCCGGAGATTGGCCTAGCGATTGCATTGGCGCCGCCGTGTCGGATCGTCAAGCCCGAACTCCACCAAATCTACTATCATCATCTCATCGAAAGATCGGACACCTTTGCCCTATCACGGTCCCGGAGCGGCTCTACCGGTTGCGACTGGTACTACCCGGTCCAAGTCCCAAGATTATCGTGATGTGTGCACACAAGACTGGCCTTCGCCCATGTACCTCTCTAGCTCGTCCAAACCCTAGTTTTATCCCTAAACTACCCTTGTTTAGTGGTTGGCCTATAAATGGAGCCCCCACCCTCATGTATCCTCGTGCATAGATGATAGACTAAAGACAACCCCATTGTGGAATCTCTAGTTTGCCTCGCCCTTTACCAAGGGGACCGACTATCGTCACCAACCTCGATTGGACTTTGCATCACGCATCCATCGTTGAACAAGGCCTTGGAGTTCGATGTCTCGTCTCCAAGTTGTCAAGACCCTCCCCAAGGTGTTCTTCCCTCTCCGATGTGGATTTGAGGGAGCACGTTGACCGATCTTTCCTTGCGAGGATTCTATCGGACCGGTGTCCACCGTTCGGGAGCAATCGGCCTTGTATCGTGTGAGTTTTGCGTGTGTTCATCGTGTTCTTCGCGAGGTGTGTGTTCGCTTCCGCTACCTTATCCCTTTCCCCTCGCTTTCCCATCGATTTGACCACGAGATCCGTGAAGATCGGGCCACCCAAGAGGTTAACCCCTCCATCAGATGCTCTTGTTGAATCACAAGTGCCCTTGGTTGTGGCCGTGATAGGGCAAAGGTGTCCGATCTTTCGATGAGATGATGATAATCGATTTGGTGGAGTTCGGGCTTGACGACCCGACTACACGTGCGAGCACGAGCGCTAATGCAATCGCTAGGCCAATCTCCTAGAGGTTACCGATCCTGCGGGAACATGATCAGCCTGACCAGCGAGGGTCTTAATTCCTACCCGAAATTGATAACAAGTAAGAACCAATATTGCAATCAAGATATTGCGGATTAAGAGGAAAGCTTTATTGAAAAGGTGGGATCCTGAATAGGTGCGAAGTACAAGAGGCCTCATGACGCCGAGCCTTGGCGAGTTGCTACGATGGCTAACTTAATGTCTAAACAAAATCCGAGTCTAGGGTGACGGCTATGGGGAGTATTTAAGGACGAAAAGGTGGGGTTTCGGCCAGCCATGGAAGTGGTGGCCGAATCCAACCCTAGAAGTCCTTTTCCCCTCAAATACGGACTCTAAAAAGTGGCTAATTAAAATCCCGCGAAAATTACATGGGCCTGGCCCAAAATAAAGGTGTCGCAGCACCATATTAAGCTATGGACGAATTCGTGAAGTATTGATCTTGAATATTTCGTCCAAGCCTTCTTTCTTCATTGTGGTGGCCTCAAAGTTCTGAAATCTTCATCCGTGGCCTTCTCTTGGATCATTACATGCTTGCTGCCATCTCCATGCATGGCCATGCTCCAATGCTTGTCCCTCTGATCCATGCTTGGTCCATCATTCCTAAGAGTAAGAAATACATCTGATTTAGGCAGCATCATATTCTCATGTATGTGAGGAATAGTTCCAAGAAACGAAATTACCTGATAGTTAAGTTGTTTGGCACGAGATCTTGTGATGGGTCCTTGTATGTGTGTTGCTATAGGTACAACGGTTGTATCAATAGAAGGGATGTCCATGGGAAAGAGTCATCCTCGACTCTTCAACCTTCTCAACTTCATGTTCGCCATGGTAGGGTGATAGGTCCTTGACATTGAATGTCGGGCTCACAAGATATTTGGATGTTGGGATATCTATGATGTAGGCGTTGTTGTTGATCCTCTTTAGCACTTTGAAGGGTCCATCACCTCTTGGCTTTAGTTTGGAGTCGCGGTCCTTGGGGAAGCGGTCTTTACTCAAGTGTATCCACACAAGGTCGCCTTCTTCGAAGATCATCTCTTTCTTGTTCTTGTTTAGCTTTGATGCTTGGCGAAGGACTTGTTTCTCGATCGTAGCTCTTGTGTCTTCATGGAGTTTCTTCATTGTTTGGGCACGCTTGACTACGTCCATATTGGCACGTTCATGAATAGGTAGAGGTAGAATATCGAGCGCGGTGAGGGGCTCGAAGCCATAGACGATCATGAACGGGCTCCTCATGGTGGTGGAGTGCTTGGCACGGTTATAGGCGAACTCGGCATGTGGAATACATTCCTCCCAGTCTTTAAGGTTCTTCTTTATCAACACCCGGAGGAGTGTGCCAAGACTTCGATTGACAACCTCGGTTTGTCCATCGGTTTGAGGATGCGAGGCGACGAAGAGGAGCTTGATGCGAGCTTGGCCATGAGAGTCTTCCGAGTAGCTCATGAATTTTACGTCATGGAGACGATTGTTCTTGGTACACCGTAGTCAATTATTTCCTAAAACAAATTTGCTACATGTGAAGCATCATCGGTCTTATGGCACGGAATGAAATGTGCCATTTTTGAAAAGCGATCCACTACTACAAATATAGAATCATGACCATGTTTAGATCTAGGCAAGCCTAACACAAAGTCGATGCTAATGTCCGACCAAGGTGCATGAGGAATAGGCAATGGCATATAAAGACCAAAGGGGTTGGACTTAGACTTAGCTTGGATACATGTAGTGCATCTTTGGACGTGGCGCTCCACGTCGCGCTTCATCTTTGGCCAAAAGTAGTGAGTGGAGAGCATGTCATAAGTCTTGTCACGGCCAAAGTGACCCATAAGGCCTCCACCATGGGACTCTTGCGTATAAAAGTTGGAGAGACGATTTCGGAATGCAAAGTTTGTTTTGTTTGAAAAGAAAACCCTTATGCAAATAGAAATCATCCATCCCTTTGTGTATTGAACATGTTGCAAAAATTGGTCCAAAGAAAGGGTCGGACGCGTACAAAGATTTGATGTCATCGAGACCTAAGACATTTACTTCGAGTCGTGTAAGAAGGCTTATTCCTATGGTAAGCAATAGGACGCCCATAAATGGGATAGTTGAGGCGTGCGCCATCAAGTTTCTCACTATGGTAAGCAATAGGACGCCCATTTTGCATAAGGACGCCACCAATGCCAATACCACTAGCGTCACATTCAATCTCAAATGTTTTTGTGAAATCCGGTAATGCAAGAAGTGGTGCTTCTGTGAGCCTCTTTTTGAGCTCATCAAAAGCCTTTTGTTGTGCTTTTCCCCAAACGAACGTGACATTTTTCTTGGTCAATTCATTGAGGGGCCACGCAATGGTAGAAAAGTCTTTCACAAAGCGATGGTAAAAGCTAGCCAACCCATGAAAACTTCGAAGTTCACTAACATTTGTAGGGATGGGCCAATCTCGTATGTCCTTGACTTTTGAGACATCAACTTCAATGCCATTGGAAGACACAACAAAACCAAGGAAAATCAGCTTGTCTTTTGCAAAAGTGCACTTTGGGAGATTAGGTAAAGCTTTTCATGACGAAAGATTTGAAGGACCTCCTTAACATGAGTAACATGCTCCTCTAGTGACTTGCTATAGACAAGGATGTCATCAAAGTAAACAACTACACTCTTCCCAATGAGAGATCGCAAAATATGGTTCATGAGGCGCATGAAGGTAGATGGAGCATTTGATAAGCCAAAAGGCATAACCAACCATTCATAGAGACCAAGCTTGGTCTTGAAGGCGGTTTTCCACTCATCACCTTCGGCCATGCGAATTTGATGGTAACCACTACGAAGATCAATTTTCGAAAATATAGTGGCTCCACATAACTCATCAAGCATGTCATCAAGACGCGGTATAGGATGTCGATAACGCACGGTGATAGCATTGATTGGACGGCAGTCCATGCATAACCGCAACGTATCATCCGTTTTTGGGACTAGAATCACGGGAACCGCGCTTGGACTAGTGCTTACTTGGATCAAACCTTTGGAGACGAGTTGGTTGATTTGTCGTTCTATCTCCTTCGTCTCTTCCGGGTTCGTGCGATACGCGGCGCGGTTTGGGAGTGGCGCCGGTATGAGGTCGATTCGTGCTCGATTCCACGAAGAGGGGGTAGTCCATGAGGAAGCTCTTCGGGAAATACATCTTGGAATTCCTGCAAAACAGCCATCAAAGAAGGAGGAACATTTGTCAAGTCATTAGTTCCTTGCGCTAGTCCCTTGCATACAAGGACATAGTGCAAAATGGATGGGTTGTTCCGCACTTCTCTCATCTCACTTTTGGTGGCGAGAAGAACACTCTTAGTTTTTCCACTCGAGTTTGGCTTATGGCACTCGCTCACTATAGTGTGGTTCTCTCGCTCACCACTCTTCTCACAAGATGGTTTTGGGTATTGCGCCCTCGCTAAAGCCTTTGCATTGTCCGCAATTATTTGGCTAGGAGTCATTGGTTGCAACACACAAGTTTTGTCAAGCCATTTGAAGGTATAAGTGTTTGAGTGACCATTATGCAAAGCACGCTTGTCAAATTGCCACGGCCTGCCTAAAAGCATATGGCAAACCGTCATTGGGACCACGTCACATTCCACCGTGTCCTTGTATGGTCCAATTGAGAACGTTACCAAGACGGTGTGCTTGATCTTGACGGATCCTTGGTCACTTAGCCATTGGATATGGTAGGGGTGTTTATGCGGATGGAGGGTGAGGTTTAGTTTCTCACACAATTCCGTGCTTGCAAGATTGTGGCAACTCCCTCCATCGATGACAACTTTGATGGATCTCCCATTGATACCGGCACGAGTTTGGAAGATGTTTGATCGTTGGTCTTCATTCTCATTGGCTTGAGTAGTTAAGACCCTTGTGACCACAAGCGATGGACTTGCGTCATGCTCACATATGAGTAGCTCTTGGTCCTCTTCCAAATGTTGTCTTGCCATGGCTTCCTTGACCCTTGCATCAAACTCATCTTCACTCAAGTATTCTTCATCGCCGTTGTCATGGATGAACAAAACTTTCTTGTTCCCACATGCGGCCAACTTGTGTCCTTTGCCTCCACACTTGTAGCACTCACCATTGAATGGTTGTTCATCTCTTGTGTACTTGCCACTTGGGAGCGGTTTTCCTTGAGGAAGGGTTGGCTTGTGACGAGGTTTAATCTCGTCAATGCCCATTGTTATGGACTTGGGTTTTGGAGAAGATGGGGATGCTGGAGATCGTGGCACGGTTAACAGACAAGCAACCAGGGGACACGAGATTTACCCAGTTCAGCCCCTTGAGGGAAAACCCTACTCCTGCTTGTTCGCTCTTTGATTACTGGCAGAACCGAAGGTTACTGGTGCGCAGATTCGATCCGGGCGTGGATGCGTAAAGCGAAAGTATGAGTCGAGTTCTCCTAGGACGTGCCCTCCTGGCCTTTATATAGACTTAGGCAGGTCCCGGGCGTAGTCCTAGTCGGTTACAAGTTCTAGGGTTTTACCCCTTTGAATTTCCTATCTCCTCTAGTCTTGCTCTCCAAGGATCCGAAGACGTTATGGGCCTTGGCCACCCGAAAATCTTCATGGGTCAACAGATGTCCGCCGTGGGCCTTCCTTGGCTGGACTAGGTATGTCAAGTTACGCATCGTAGGGTATAACCATGTCAAGAGTTCTCGAGTGATCACCAATCGTAGATCCGCCGAGGACTCTTCCATCCTTCGGAGCAGCTATATGTTAATAGTATATGTGTGTAGGGATTGTTGATGCGCAGCACGACTCACCCGACGGATCGTGGTCGCTTAACTGCCTTAGGACTAAACAACACGATCTTCTTGAGGTTCGGTCCCTTAACCCGCCCGAACATATGTCAAGCGTAATTCAACTCAGCGCGGAGGACTTATAAGAGTGAATTCCAGTGATTTTAATTGGTGTACCCAACGCGTCTGTCGGATTTTTCATCGCACTACTGGTGCGGATTCATACTAGCAGAGCGCAACAAAAGGTTGCCGTGCCATCGATGATATCTCAGAGGTCTTATCTTTGCGTCACAGACGCGAGATCCAACATTTATCACCTCGGAGGTGCTTCGTGGCCAAGGAGATTGTCGCCACTCGGTGTTTTGTTGGGGCAGAGTTGCCAAAAGTTTTTATGCGTTGATCCGAAAGATCGCAATCGAAGATTTCATAGGGTACGACCAGCGCCCTATGGGAGTAGCCCCCAAGTGTCTGTTCGAGTCGTAGACTCTAACGTAGAATTTTAGTTCAAGCATTGTTTCAATCATTAGGTCCGCAGGACTCAAAAAATTTCGGATGCTTAAATCCATCCTCCCTATGGGAGTAGCCCCGAGTCCGTAGTGGAGTCGTAAACTCGACGTGGGACTCGGAGAAATAATTTTGTCCTCATTTGTTCCGTCGGGTGCGCGCCGGTGCTCCCGATAGGAGTAGCCCCTCAGTATTTAGTCGAATCGTAGATTCGGTGAGTACTTTTAGTGTGGAGCCAAATGGTGCTAGTATAGCTTTTGATGACGCCGTGCTACGATTGATGACCTCAGCGCTCGCTACGCCGAGATGACTTGACTGGACGAAGCGTGGGTCCCACTTGCTGACTTTGAATTTACCGGTCATGCGTGGCGTGGAGATGATTACGGCGTCTCCTCGATTTCCGCACGTAGTGGACGGCGTGGTATCGATGGTTCATTTTGGTGCTGACACGTGTACGGCCAGATCTACCGTTGGCGTTAGATCTTCTCGATGAACGGCCAGCAGCGCCGTCTTCACCGTTATAATCCCCGTGAAATCGTGGTTTGTTTTTAACCGCAGCAGCTTCATCTATTCACCGCCTCGTTCTTTGAGCTATTCTTGCTGCGTGCTGAGAGTTTCCTCCACATTTCCTTTGTCTTTCTTTGTTGGCAACGCCACTACCGCCGTAGCGCCATGGTGAAAACAAAGAAGTCCTCATCTGCAGTTGGGACCAGCGCCGCCGGAGGCAAGAAGGGCACCGCCATCGCCCGGCCACCGGTGGTCGGGCGGCGATCGAACGCGGAGAGCGATCTCCGAAACCGCACGAGCGGAGCCTGATCCCAAGACACGACGGCCGTGAGACTCCCGACAATGAGGTAATCCCCGCCCCCATCCGGGTATCGGGTTATGTTTGTTGCCTTCATGATTCGCTGGTTTTCTTTTCCAGTCCATGACTTCCTTCGTGGATCGCTCTTTTCTATGGGGTTCAGCTCCATCATCTGCCTCCCAACTCCCTTCTCCACATTGCGTGTTTTATCACGCTTATGAAAGTGTTGGCTTGGCATTGAGTCGACTTTGGCCTCTTCCTAAGCTTTATTCCGTGAAGAGGCACTGTTCAGATGGTGTGTATCCCATTGGGGTTTCATCATCTCTCTCATCCCAATGTGCAATTCTTTCCTTTTCCATGTCCGAATCTGTCCAAGATCTTGCGGAGGAAATGGTTTTACATCCGTGACTCCGATCGCATGGGCAAGATTTTGGTCTCGCCTTTTGACCCTCCCAATTGATTGAGAAGAAAAGATCCTGAAAACCAAATCTTAGACGGTGAGGTGGCGGAGATAGAGGCCCTGCATCGTGGTGGAGGATCTCCAACCGATTCACGAGAAGGAGGTGAACGGCGTCGACATCATTCGGACGTTTTTGAGCGCCGGTGCAGCCTCTCCAAGCGAGGGCACACCGATGTTCCTTTACTCGGGCGCCGTGATCCGACGAGGGTTTCACCGAGAAAATCTCCGGTGGAACTTGACAAGGCTCTTCGCTGTTGAAGTTCAAGGCCGACGAAGAAATCCGGAAGTCGCGACTCTCCCTTTTCTTTGACGCTGGTCATACCAAGGTGTAGATTTGCGCATTTAGTGCTTCCCTTTGTTTTGTCACCGTACTTTTCCTTTGTTTGCTAACAAAGTTCCTTTTCCTTTGCGTAGCGTCGAAGTGCCGCATGGCACCACCGCGTTCGAGAGGTATCCGAATGCCCTGGATAATGAAGTGGTGGATTCCGTGTCCGAAGCTATCCGCCGATCCCCAAGCGGAGGATGTCATTTAATCGAGTGAGGACCATTCGTGAACGATCGCGGAGCTCTAGCGAGTCGTCGGATGCCTCGATTCCTCGACTCCCGTAAATCCTCTAGGCCTTGGCGTCGTGATGATGTTCATGGGGTTCTTCCTCTCCCTTCCTCGCCATTCTGCGGCGGGCGGTTGCTCGCACCCGCCAAAGAAAGCTAAGAAGGAAGAAAAGAAGGAGGAGAAGAGGGCCAAGGGCTTCTCCTGTCTTCGACCTAATAGCGTTGGGCTCGTAAGTTTTCTTATTGCCACCGTTGTCCTTTGTTCCTTGTTATTTTTGCACTGTTTTGATTGGTTCGTATGCAGCAATCCTCCAACGGCTCTAGTGATGGTGCGCGAGATGATGGGGAGTCGAACATTGCGCCGCCTCCTCCTCGTGACGGTGGCGACTTACGCCAGTTCCTCCCGCAGGAGGGGCTGGTGGTTGCTGTAATTTCGCAGCGGGCCTGTGAGTTCGCCGAGCACGTAAGTTTTTCTCGCTTGATGTTACGGGAGCCCCGAGTGTCTTCGTGATGTCGATGTTGTTTAATGCTTCTTTGTGTTGGGCGTAGCCCCAAGTCCTGCTCTTACTACTATTGCTCACGCAGCCTTTTGTCCAAGAGGCCAAGCGGTGGAGGAACGCCTGACGCCGAGAGGGCTAAACCGCGGCAGCTTCAAGGTATTCGTCGCTTTGTAGTACTTCTCTTGCTTATCCTGGTCCTGTTCGCTGACACTTGCTTGTTGTAAATGCAGAGGAGCATAACGACTCTCCGTGAGGTCGATGCTCAAGAAGAGCCTTGCCATCGGAGCAGAAGGCCGGTTGTCACCGATGCGTAGAGAGCGCTTGAGCTGGAGCCGACGGCAGCGGTAAAAGCGCCGCAGCAGGAGGCCGCAGATCGTGAGGAGCAAATGGCCACCGCTGCGGCCGCCGTGAAAAAGGGGTGGCGAGAAGCTCATGGTCTTGCCAAGGCTATTTCGGTGAGCGTTAGCTTGTGTACTTGCTCTTTTTCATGGATCTTCTTCTATGTTGCCTTTCTTCATGTTTTCTTTTTGTCTCGTATGCCGCAGTATCGAGTTCGACCATGTGTGCTCGAGCTGGAGTGCTCTAGATGATGACATCAGAGCGGTCGAAGACCGCTGCAGACCGCTGTCAACTCCTCGCCAAGGCGAAAGAGGTCCTTGGTCGCTTCTACCAGGAGCTCTTCCCAAGGGCGCGGCCCTTGAAGATGTGGATGCCCTGGCAGAGGCTCTGTCACAGGCGCGCCTTTATAAGCGAAGCGTATGGGCATCGGCGCGTCTGTCGGGCTGGCGATGGCCATGGCGGCCGGGCGGAGCCGGACCTGCCCTGCCCAGTTACTCGGATGCCTACATTACGGATGGATCCGAGGTAGCGTTCGCCGCCTACTCCGCTTGCTGCAAACGATATGGGCCCAAGCTCATTGACTTTCTGTCTGAGTATGCATTGCGGCAGCAGGCGAGGCCAAAGTTAGGTTACCGTTCGAGGCGACTCGGTCCTCCGCATATAGGCATAGTAGACGTGGGGTAGTTTGTAGTCTATTTTTGTTGTAAATATCTTTGTAGTACCATCCTTGTGCCATGAGTGGCCTTATATACTTCAATGAATTCCTCCGTTGGTTTCTATCCTTGGTGAATGTCCTGTGCCTTCTTTTTCTGCTGCTATAGGTTCCTTCGGGTGTTGACACTTCATCCGAAAGGCCCTTGCGAGCATCATTTGATGATTCCTCGCAGCTCGCTTTTCTTCGAGATCGCGTGCGCAGCTTGGAGAGAGATTTGCTTGGGTTACGCGTCGCTACCGACGCTTGGAAATCCAAAGCGCACTGCCAGCAGAGAGGAGTATTTGATGGCGGAGCTGGGTCGGCCGTCGAGCAGCTGCAATGTAAGTTGATCCTTCTTCGGGTTGTAGCTCGATTCTTCGGTGAGCCTGCTGGCCTTACTCTTGTTTTGTGCGGTTGTCGCAGTGCCAATCTTGCTCCGAGGGAAGAAAAGGAGCGATATTGTTCGAGTCAATTGCTTGACTCAACAGATATGGAGGCCGCGGCTTCTTCCGATGGATCGTGATCGCGCCATAGTTCTCGGGCGACAGTGCAGGATCGTGTCTACCAGGTTTCGCGGGTGCTCCGCCAGTGCGTATATCGCTTCTCGGTCCGCACGTCATGTTTCCGCTGATGCCGTGCTAACGACCCTTGCGGTGTCTTCCGACGAGTTTCGAGTGCCAGAATGTCAAGGAGCCAAAGCGGCAGCAGCTCGTCGCAGGGTGAAGGCCGCCTTGTCTCTTGTGAGGTGCACCGCCGATGTAGATTTGGCTGTGTGGCGATCGGGCCACCTCCTCGACCAGATGGTGGCGAGTGGAATATGCGTCCGCATTACGCACCGTAAGGCAAGATGTCGAACAGATTGTAGATTTGTTTGAGCAGCGTTCGGGTTATTCTTCGTAATAGGTAGGACCTGAAAATAAACAGATAGATGTAAAATTTGTATATTGCGGTCATGCGGTATGTGCCCTTTGTTGTAAAGGTTTGCTTGTTTGCGAGCACGCAGTGCTTGATTTAGCACGTGCCCTTTTCGCTTGCCCGACGTGGTCACTACTCAGTGTACACGCTTATCCTCGATCGATGAAATCGTGAGGTGGGGGAGCCCCCGAGTGCATATGTAGCATGTAGTAAAGTTGCAGAAAATAGTCAACCGAGGGTTGGGGGCGGGGTACTTAGCTTTACTTATATCGTAGTGGAGGAGGTACATGATTCGGCTGAGTAGCCTTGGCTGAAAGCCTTACTGAAAGTAAAAAGGGGGGTAGGTCGCTACGGGTAGAATCATCGCAGGTGCGAGACGTTCCACGGGTTGGAGTATGCGACTCCAGACTCCACGTGCTTGAGGCGATAGGCGCCACCGATGACTTCGTGATGACATAGGGTCCTTCCCATGGTCAATCGAGTTTGTTGGTCGCTTTTGCTTGAGTCGCGAAGACGAGGTCTCCTTCGACGAAGGACCTTAGAAGCGAGCCGGTACCGTGATAGTTGCGGAGACTCTGCTGGTACACCGCTGATCGGCTGCTATATCCGCGCTTCATCGAGTGTGTGTCGACGGCGTCTTCGAGTGCAGCCGTGGATTTGGCTTCTTTGTCTGTGACGACTCGTGGAGCCCGATGGCGTGCCGGTAGCCTAACCTCGGCCCGTACCATGAAGAATGGTGTGTAGCCGGTGGAGCTGTTTGGCGTAGTCCGTAAGCTCCACAGGACATACGGTAGCTCGTCGTCCAGTTTCCAGCTTTGTGCTCGAGTGAGCTCATGAGGCGCTTCTTGATGCCGGCGCCGATTAGGCCGTTGGCCTTTTCCACTTGCCCATTTGTTTGCGGGTGTGCCACTGAGGCATACGTGATATTGATCCCGAGGCCTTCGCAGAAGTCCTGGAATTCTTCGGAGATGAAGTTCGATCCGTTGTCGGTGATGATCTTTGTCGCGGTACGCCAAACCTGAGACAATGGATTCAAGAACTTGACGGCGGTTTTGCCCTTACGGTTGGTGGTGGCATGTCTTGATCCACTTGGTGAATTTGTCGATCGCGACCGGAGGAAGACGTGTCCTCCCTTCGAGGATTTTGGCAGTTTGCCGATCATGTCAAGGCCCCATTGGGAAAAAGGCCAGGCTATGGGTATGGGTCGAAGTTCGAACCCAGGTGCGTGCGGTTTGTCGGCGAACCGTTGGCATCCGTTGCATCTTCGGACGATGTCTTTCGCGTCGCTCATGGCCGTTGGCGAGAATCCTTTCGCAGAGCTTTGGCGACGAGGCGGCTCGCATGGTGGCCGCAGATGCCCTCGTATATATCTTGGAGTATGGCCTTGCTGCCGTTGATGGTGACGCACCGTTGTACGCCCGTAATGCTGCGCTTGTACAGCTCGCCGCTGATGATGGTGAAGGCTTTTGACCGACGAGATACCTGTGGCATCCGCCATCTGTCTGGCAATTCTCCGCTTATCGAGGCCCGAGGTATGGACGTGTCCAAGTTTCTTGACTGCCATGACCTGCATCAGGTTGACCATGGCGACTTGGTATCCAACTTTTCGGGTCCTTCATGACCTTCGGTAGCGAGCCCCAGTGTTCTCGCTTCTTCGTGATCCTTTGGGGAATTTTCGCTGATGGATGGCACGCAGATCTGTTCGAGAACACACTGGTGGTACCTTTGCGCACGTGGAGCCGCTGTTGGCGAGGCTATCGGCCGCCTCGTTGCTCTCTCTTCTCACGCGCCGAAGTTCGCAGCCGTCGAATTCTCCTACGAGTGCGTTGTATAGCACGCGGTACGCGATCATATTTTCGGCGTGTCGTCGCACTCATTCATCGTCTGGCACGACAAGGTTGAGTCACCAGATGACCAGCGCGTTCGCCACATATTTTGCCATCTTCATGCCGTGGATGAGGGCAGATTCGCCTCGTTGTTGAGGCTCAATTTCATCCGAAGGACGTACTTCATCTTGTCACCTTGCGGGAGGTCGGTATGACTCCTGCCCCACTCCGCTTCGCTTGGAGCCGTCAAATGCATTGTCCAGACTGTGACATATGCAGGGGTGTCAGTATTGCAGCTCCATCCAATGCACGTGAAGTCCGGAAGGACTTGAGATTTGATTGCGTGTCGCTTCTCGTAGATGATGTCCGGGGTGATAGTTCAATGCCCCACAGGCCACGCGCGTCTGTGGCCTCTGGGTTATTCAGATGCTGTTTAGGGTGCCTCGTTGTGACCATCACCGATGCTCCACGGAAGTAGTGGCTCGGTCGTCGAGCCGTCATGAACACGCCTAGGCCACAGTAGTCTGGTACCGCTGTTTTGTTGGAGTGAGAACCTCGCTGAGGTAGTAAATTGGGCGTTGTACCCGTGGGTCTTGCCTTCTTCGGTCGTTCGACCACGAATCTTATCTTGACCACGGTGTGTGGCTGCTATGTGACAGAGGGCTCGCGCTCTTTTGGCGTGACCAAAGCAGGCGAGGTGGAGAGGAGCCGCTTGAGGCTTTTCGAATCGTCGTTGGCTTCGGTGTCCACTCGAACTTGTCCGCCTTTGCTAGCACCGGTAAAATGGTAGGGCCTTCTCGCCCATGCGGTGATGAACACCTTAGTGCCGCTACTCGCCTGCGAAATCGAACGCTCTTGAGGTTTTCGGCTTCTCCATTGTCATGATGGCTTTGATTTTCTTCGGTTCGCTTTGATCCCTCGTTGAGAGATGAAGTACCCGGCGGTGACCGAGGGACGCCTTAAGGCGCACTTTTCTGGATTGAGCTTGATTACATAGCGATCAAGGTTGTCGAATGTCTCGCGGAGATCGTCGATAAGTGTTCTTGCCTCCTTGGTTTTATGACTATGTCGTCGACATAGACTTGGACGCTATGCACCGATCTGGTCCTTGAGGCAGCCTGCATGCATCGCTGGTACGTGGCACCCGCGTTCTTTAGCCCGGGGCATTGTGTTGTAGCAGTATACTCGAACGGTGTGATGAACGCCGCTTTCTCTTGATCTTCACCTTGAGTCGAATCTGGTTATAGCTTTGAGTAGGCGCCGAGGAAGGAGAGTTTCTCACAACATGCGTCGAATCGATGATCTGGTCGATCCGGAAGAGGAAGTGGTCCTTAGGGCAGTGTTTATTTAGTGACGTGAAGTCCACGCGACTTATCCGGAGGATGTCCGTGTCCTTCTTGGGACCATCACCGTGTTTGCCAGCCCACTCGCTTTCCTTGATTTCTCGGATGAAGTCTGCCGCGAGTAACTGTTGATCTCCGTGCCGATAGCTTCGCTCGTGGCTCCGGCTTCGGATGGACCGCTTGACGGCTTGGTGTCCAGGAAGACATTGAGTGCGCCCTCGGCGAATTCTGGGGAACTTGGCATGTCCGCAGGACACCAGCGAAGATTCCTAACGCCACGGAGGAATTGACGGCGCGCTTTTCTATCTTGATCCGAGGTTGTTGGCGATCAGCGCCGTCTTGGAGGCATCCGTTGGATGGACCTGCACCTTCTTGGTGTTGATGGTGGAGTCGAAAGACATGTCAGTGCGTTCGCTTTGTGATCGGGGTAGCCATTGTCCGTCACCTCGCGAGCCTTACAAGCTCGCCTTGTATGCCGAAAAGATCGGGAGATTTTGTTGAAATCCCCGCATTGGTCCGATCGGGTGAAGCTCCGCGGATCGTGATGACGCCCTTGGTCCTGGCATCTTGATAGTAGGTATGCGTAGTGGGACGGCCAGAACCTTGCGAATGCTACACGTCCCAGATGGCATGGTATTAAGCGCTACCCACCACTTCAATTCTAGGCGCTCCGCCGAAAGTTGTCCGGCTTCGAAGATGACGTCGAGCCTTATTTTGCCCAGGGGGAAGATGCCCTTCCCTGGGACAATGCCGTGGAACGTTGTGTCTGATTGTTCCAGGCTGCATTGCGGGATCCGCATAGCTGCTAGAGTGCTTGGGAACATTAGGTTGATGCCGCTGCCGTCGTCCATGAAGACGCGACTCATCTTGAAGCCTACGATCTGCGCCTCCAGCACTGTGGCGCATGACTGGGCGAGGGATCCGCAAGGGTGATCCGCGAAAGTGAATGTGATGCAGACTCCGATCCCGAGGTACTCGTGGATTGCAGCGGAGTTGCCACGCCAAGTTGATTTGTCGTGATTTTCTTCGCACCCTATTTGTGGGGCATCCTTCGTATCATATTGAGTGCTCCTTTTGGTGGGGGTATCGACCCGGCGTTGTTTTTGAATGCGTGCGACTGGTTGCTTAGGGCCTCCAATAGGCGGCGGTGGAGGAGCTCCATGTGCTAGTTCACCTGGCGCAGGTGCGTTTCCGAACGCAGGGATTGGAGCGTGTTGCCTCATCTGCATCATGCCTTCGCTGAGTTTCTGGAACTCGCGGCAGTCCTTGAGCATGTGGCTAGCTTTCCTTTTGCCATCTTGTTTGTCGATGTAGAAGTGGATGGTGCATGGACCCTAAAGTTTGTCGAATGCTGAGGGCCCGTTCTCGCGGTCGCGGCGTTGCCACGACTGCGTTGGTCGTCCGTTGTCGCGGAAGTTTCCGCTGCGGTATCCTCCATTAGGCGGCTGTTGTCGTTCTGGCGGTCGGCGTAGCCATTGCGACCATGTCGGGTCCGTCGCGGTCCTCGTAAACGCGATCTCCTCTTTCTTGCGGCGTTCGCGTCTTCAGTAGTCGCCCTCTTCATCTGATTGCGCCCGCTGGATGCAATCTTCGCCGTCTGCCCAACTTTTGGCGATTTCCATGAGGTGGTCGAGTGTCTTGGGCTTTACACGCCCAAGTTCCTCCTTGAAGTCTGGGCGCTTGACGCCGTCCCTGAAGGCGTCGATGGCCCTTTCTTCGGAGATGTGTGCTACGGAGTTCTTGGTTGTAGACCAGCGTAGTATGTACGAGCGAATAGATTCACTCGTTCTCCGAGTGCAGGCTCGCAACTCTTCGATTGAGGCGGGCCTTTTGCTGGTGCCTTTGAAATTTCGGATGAAGCTATAAGCGAGCTCCTCCCAGCTTCGGATGGATCGATGATAGGTCGCTAAGCGACCCGCTACCGTTAGCTGCAGCTGAAGGCATTGCATGGCGGTTTATTTGTTGCCTCCGTGAAGCTTGACGGATGACAGATGGTCACTGAGCCAGGACGTTGGATCTTGCGTGCCGTTGAACTTCGGAGTATCCGAAGGAAGCTTGAAGTTGCGTGGCATCTGTGTTCGCCGGACGGATCTGCTGAAGCATCGAGCCCCGCAGAGTTCTCCTTCGTCTTCATCCATCTCAGATTCAAACGAGCATGCACGTTTGGCGCGTGCTTTGTCGATCTTGCGCTGTGTAAGCTTGTCTCTGGCGTCGTAGTCGCGTTTATGGCGGTGCGAGCTCTTCTTCCTTCGAGGAAGATCGTGTTCCTCTTCATCTTCGGATGAGGGAGTGGGGCTCGGCCGCGCTGGCCGAGCTTTCTTCTTCGGCTCCGTAGGAGCGTCTTCGTGGAGCGCAGCTCCGATTAGTCCTAGTCCGGTGAGTGCGGACCTATGCATGGCCCTTTTCGGGTCCCCCTCCGGAGGTGGGTGAGCCGCGAGATACGCAGTGGCTGCCATGATCGTAGCTTGTGGCGTCTTCGGGATGATGTTGTCGTCGGCGTCCATGTCCATGAACGATGTGTGGAGAGTTCGGGTCACGTCATGCCGCTCCTTCGGGTCCATGTTTTCCACCCGAGAGCGGTGCTTGTTTCCCTGGTTTCCGTTTGTGCTAGAGCCGGGTCCCATGGCGTAGAGCGCACTGTAGACCTCGACTCAGAGGCTGCTTGCTTGCGCTGTCGAGCGCGTCTCTGCATCTTGACTTGCTTCTTGTGCTCCTCGATGAGGAGGTAGTGGTATGCCCTCGGCAGATCACGGGGAGTCCAGAGGTAGGACTATTTCGCTTCGATGGTGCGGCGTGCTTCACCCATCCTTCTTTGCTAAGTTGGATGAGGTGGCCCTATTTTCCCGTTTAGCTGCTTCCACCGTTTGCGTTTCGTCCTGCGGGTTGGGGTTGGGCGGCGGGTTAGGTGTTTCCTCGTCGGTTTGGATGACTGCGGCGCATAGATAGCGCTCGCAGATTGGTTGGCTCCTGCCGCAGCTTTCGAATCCTGAACCGTAGGTCCCTTCATCCGAAGGTGGATCGCACAGATCGGAGTTGCAGCAGCTGCTGCTGTAGAACTCATCTGTCGATGGTGACGTGCGTAGCACGGAGTGTGGAGCCCACGAGGCGGGCCTGATTGACGGCACGGGCACCCGCTCAGGAGGCGAGGGTGCCGCTTGTCCCACCGGAAGCGAAGCTCAACAAGATTTCGAGTCCGCCTACGGGCTCGAAATCCTTCATGGTATCCGGCGAGTGGGCGGTGAAGTCGAAAGCGCCAAGAGGAGGTGATTCTCCGTCGCGGAGTTGTAGATCGATCGGGTCGGAACCGCCACGACCGCGACATCAGCAGCCCCAATTCCCACAGACGGCGCCAATTGACGAGGTTTAATCTCGCTAATGCCCATTGTTATGGACTTGGGTTTTGGAGAAGATGGGGATGCTGGAGATCGTGGCACGGTTAATGCACAAGCAACCAGGGGACACGAGATTTACCCTGTTTAGGCCCCGCAGGAAAACCCTACTCCGCTATGCGCTCTTTGATTACTGGAACCGAAGGTTACAGGGTCTTGTGATTCGATCTGGCGTGGATGCGTGTGCGAAAGTATGAGTCGAGTTCTCCTAGGACGTGCCCTCCTGGCCTTTATATAGACTTAGGCAGGTCTCGGGCGTAGTCCTAGTCGGTTACAAGTTCTAGGGTTTTACCCCTTTGATTTTCCTATCTCCTCTAGTCTTGCTCTCCAAGGATCCGAAGACGTTATGGGCCTTGGCCACCCGAAAATCTTCATGGGTCAGCGTATGTCTGCCGTGGGCCTTCCTTGGGCTGGACTAGGTATGCTGAAGTTACGTACCCGTAGGGTATAACCATGTCAGCTTGAATGGAAGCTTGGTGGTATTTGAGGAGCTTCCACTTGGTGTTGTCGAAGTAGTGGTTGGAGCTTGCTTGTATGTGAAGTATGTCTTTGGCTTGTTGAACTTGATGTCCTCTTGCACTTGACGCTCTACTTTGATGCAATGTGCACAAGCTCAACCATGTTGTTGTACCGTTGGAACTCGGTGATGCGCTTGATAGGATGGTTCAAGCCATTGAGGAAACGTGCCATTGTTTGTTCATCACGCTCTTCAATGTTGGCACGGATCATGTTGAGCTCCATTTGCTTGAAGTACTCTTCCACGGTCTTTGTTCCTTGACTAAGCGTTTGAAGCTTGTTGAAGAGGTCACGCGTGTAGTGTGAAGGAACAAAGCGGGATCTCATATGAGCCTTCATATCTTGCCAAGTTGATATTGGGGGCTCTTCTTTTGATTCACGAGCGAGTTGGACTTGTTCCCACCAAAGGTTGGCATATTCATCGAACTCGAGGGATGCCATGGCCATCATCTTCTCATTGCTAAAGTTGTGCATGCGGAAGATCTTGTCAACCTTGAGTTCCCATGAGAGGTATTCTTCGGGGTCATTGGAACCGGTGAACTTGGGCATGGTGAACTTGAGCTTGCCGAAAGTTTCTTCCTCATTGCGGTTCCGGGTGACGGTTGCCATGATTTTGGCGGCCATCTTCATCATCCGAGCTCTCATGTCTTGCTTGTTTATGGTGGCGTTGCTCTTGCGGTTGTTGAGGTGCCGCGTTTGGTGGTGGAACTTGGTTTGGACGACGAGCTTGGGGAGCTTGCTCTTGTTGTTGTCGCGGTTGAGGACGAGGAGGAGGTTGTTGGTCCTCACGGTGAGCTTGGGGAGCTTTCTCTTGTTCTTGTCTTGGTTGATGCCGAGGGGCATTATCTTACACCATGTGGCGAGGAGGACGTCGAGCCGCATGCGCAATGGGCTGCTCTCTGTCTTCTTGTTGTGGAGGAGGCTCGTCGTTTAGATCATGTTGACGGCGATGATGTTCATGTCTAGGGGGACGCCTTGGTGGGTCTTCAAGTTCTTCACGCCACCGGTGAACTTGTTCTTCCACTTCGGATGCTTCACTTGTTGTGGAAAGAACATGTCGATGGCGATGGGCATGGTGGTCCACGTGAGGTTGTTCTTGTTGAAGCACAAGTGCCCTTTGTTGTGGCCGGTCCGCTTCATGTCTTGGAGGTCTTGCGGAGAGGTCACCATCATAGCTTGACGTTGCGGCGTGTCGCGGCGATGGTACCGCTTGAGAAGAGCTCATGGAGTGAAGGACGGGTCCATCCCGGTGCCTTGAAGCGTGACGGCGAGGAGCACTTGATTCACTTGAGGAGTGCCGTGATGAGCTTGAGTCGCGCGAGCGTGGCCTTGCTAACCCATCAATGAGGCGTTGAAGCTTCTCATCCGTTGAGGCGAGGGCACGACCAAGAGCTTCATTTTGATGACCGAGGTTGTGTTGCATGGCATGCATTTGGCCTCGGACTTCCTCGAAGAGGTTGTCGATGTTCTTGAACTCCACTCGGGCTTCGCTAAATTGTTCATCTTGGCGCCGCTCAAGGGCTTCACAACGGTAGTTGAATTCTCCTCGAACCTTCCAATGGTCCCATCTTGTCATGTATGGATTGTCGTCCTCCGTAGGTGGTGGTGGTGGTTGGGATGGCTCGTCATTCCTGTCCATGATGCAAAGCCGACAAGGGTTGTATATGGAGAGTAAGGGTGCGTAGAGCTAGCCTTTTACCTCACCTTGGAGATTATATCAAACCAATTGCCACACAAAGGAGCGAACAGCGTGCAAAGTGAAATGGCAAATAAACTCACACACAAAGGAGCTACAACTCTCAAAAGCTTTTGGTGGATGGGTAGGATTGTGGGAAAGCCAAAGAACCAACCGAACGCAAGGGATAGTCAAAAGTGGAGAAAATCCAACAAAACGCAAGTCAAAAGGAAATGGTCAACTCAAAAGGTGACGAGAACCTACGACTACACACACGCGTGGAGAAAAATGGGGTTAGCACGACTATGAAAGTGAGCACGAAATGTCCTAACGAAGACTACGCTCGGGTGTCGTGCCAACGCAAGGAGAGACCACAACTCGTTTGCCAAAAGAGGGTAAGCAACGGATTCGTGCACTTGCCTTGGCGCGCTTCTTCCTCTCTCTTTTGCTTACAAGCTTGATTCTCTCTTTGTATTGGGAGACTATGTATCTTTCTATTTTTCTTTTGCTTTTTCTCTTTTTTTTTATTCTTTTTCTTTTTCTTTTTCTCCCTTGCTATGCTACTATGTTAACTTTTGTATTTGCCCTCACACTCTCACTTTCCAATGGCAAGTGCACAATGATTAGACAAACACAAAATGAGTTGCTCTCATAGGATAGGTACACACAAAGGAAGATATGGCTACAAGGGTTGACACAAGTTATACCTTAGTTGATGTTGATGATCTTGTGTCGATGGGGCGGGGAAGAGTTTGGGGTCCGTGGTGACGAAGAGCGCGGCGATGTTGCGGAAGCTATCTGTTAGTTGGTGACACGCACACGGAACACAAACAACAAGTGGAGAGATTGGCCAATGCAGGAAAAGAGGAAAAATGGGCAAAACTGGCGTCGGTAGGAGACTCCGGTCTCGGTAGGAGACTCCTGTGTGGGGATCTCGTGTTCTTGAGCGGAAATCACGCCTAGAGTCCTCAAATCCATGAAATTTGGCCAAAATTGGGCTGGGAAACGCAAAAGCTGAACCAACACCTTAGACAAGATTTGGTCGGATCAAAACCACAAATAACACTCCAAAACGACAGATCGATCCAAAGGCAAATTGGGGCTGTTTTTTGGGAAATTTTCGAATTTATGGTGGATAGAAGAAAAATTGGGGGGAAATTCGTGATCAACCTTGCTCTTGATACCAAGATGTTATGGGGTAACCCCGGGGTTGGCCCGATCTTTCACGAATTCCACGAGGAACGAGGGGGAAAACGGTGGTCGGAGGATGAAATCGAGGGAGGCGATGAAAACCACGAACACACGCAAACCACAACACGATACACGCCTATCCCTCACACCGGTGGCAACCGGTCCAACATAATCCCTAGGATCGGTGTTGGGCGAAGCTCGCTCTCCACGCCAACAACGGGGGATGAGGTGCTTGGTGAGATCTTGACGACTTGGGGGCGAGAAACCGAGAACCCAAGGCCTTGTACAACTTGAACGCACTAGGCAAGATCCAAGAGGAGGTGGACAATAGGTGCTCCTTATCAAGGAGCATGAGACCAATAGATTAAAAGATCCACAAGGGGTGTCTTAATCTATCATTATCCAAGTCTAGGGTTTACATATGAGGGGTGGGGCTATATATAGGCCAACCACATAAACAGGGGTAATTTTGGAATAAAACTGGAAGTTTGGGCGAATTTGGGGGTTACATGGGCCAGGCCCAAAAGGCTTTAACATGCTCAAGGCGTCCGGAGACTCAGGCCTCAGGGTCCGAGACTCTGGCCTGACCGGAGACTCCAATCAATCTCCGGACCCGCCTCCGGAGGGGGTATTAGACTGTCCCGGGCTTGGGTCTCCGGTCTAGACCGGAGGAAGGTCCGGAGACTCCGGTGTAGGGGACCGGAGACTCCGGTCTACACCGGAGACTCCGGTGTGCAGAGCTCCAGCAGCTTCTTCTCCTGGTCCTGCTTCCTTGGTGGCTTGGTGTGGTGGTGTTGCTTCATATCTGAGGATACACAACGTAGATGCATGAAGTAGCAAGCCATCCAAAGGTAGGCCAAAATCACATGAGGAAAGGAGCGAGTTAACCTTGGCTTGTAGGAGCTTGGCACGGGCGCGAGTCATGGGTCCACTTAGGGGACTAGGTGTTGTAGATGGAGGTGCGTCCATAGGACGGGCTGCATCACCGACATTACTACCGCAACGCTCGCCCACCGGTACGTGATGATGATAATGTTGCAAAGCTTAAATTAAATATTCCATCTTTTGAGGGTAAATATAATCCTGATGCATATCTTACATGGGAGATGGAAGTAGAACAACATTTTGCATGCTTAAAATATCCTGAGAATATGCGTGTTAGTGCTGCTACATGTGAATTTACTAAATTTGCTTCCCTTTGGTGTCGAGTATTGTCGCTTAAATCCTACTACTATTCCTAGTACTTGGACTTTTAAAACTGCTATGCGTGTTCGTTTTGTACCTCCCACTTATCAACGTGATTTACTAAAGAATCGACACGCTTAGAGCAAGGAAAAATTCTGTAGAAGAGTATTATCAGAATTGCAAACGGGATGGTTCGGTGTGGTCTTGTTGAATCTAATGAACAAATGCTTGCACGTTTCTTTGGTGGATTAAACAAGGACATTCAGCACATATTAGATTATAAGGAATATAATTCTATCACTGGTTTGTTTCATCTTGCTTGCAAAGCTGAACGTGAAGTGCAGGATCGCCAAACACCATGGAGGAGGACTAATAATTCTGCAGGTCGCACATCCTCTTGGACATCCCGACAATCAGCGCCTCCTCGTGATTCGCCACCAGCTACTACCACATCCAAGGCCACCACAAGATTTCCAGCTGCTCCTCCACCATCATCCAATGCTCCTGCTCGTAGTGCATCTTCTATGGCTTCCACGGGTAAGACAAAGGATATACAATGCCGCAAGTGCTGGGTTTTGGTCATATTGAGAGACAGTGCACAACACAACGTGTGATGATGGTGCGAGAAGATGGTCAATACGATTCAGCGAGTGACTCGATGAAGATACACTAACCCTTATTTCCTTGAGAGGGAGACAAATTCTGATGAGCCGCCCTTATTTCTGCGCCAGGTAATGGAGCTGCTGATCAATACAAGAGCTTAATTACACAACACAACGGTTGAGTGTGCAATTGAGCAAATCTGAGCAAGATCAACGCCACAACCTGTTCCAAACACGTGGTGTTGTCAAGGAAAGAGCTATACGGATCATCATTGATGGAGGGAGTTGTAATAATCTGGCCAGTGTTGACATGGTAGAGAAGCTCGCGCTTCCAACAAGGCAACGCCCACATTCATATTACATCCAATGGTTTGAGAGTTCTCGCAAGATCAAGGTAACAAGAACGGTACGCGTGCATTTTACTATTGGTACATATTCTGATTTTGTTGATTGTGATGTTGTACCTATGCAAGCTTGTTCTTTGTTACTTGGTAGACCATGGCAATTTTGCACCAATCGAGTTGAGTTTCTTGGCTATGTTGTTACATCACAGGGTATTGAAGTGGATCCAGCCAAGATTGAAGCTATTGAGAATTGGCCGTAGCCCAAGACGGTCACACAAGTGAGGAGTTTTCTTGGCCTCGCTGGTTTTTATAGGCGCTTTGTCAAAGACTTTGGATCACTTGCCGCGCCGCTGAATGAGCTTACCAAGAAGGATGTGCCCTTTGTTTGGGGCGATGCACAACAACAGGCCTTCGTCATATTGAAAGATAAGCTAACACATGCTCCCTTACTCCAACTTCCTGATTTTACTAAGACTTTTGAGCTTGAATGTGATGCTAGTGGAATTGGTTTGGGAGGGGTGTTATTACAAGAGGGAAAACCTGTTGCATATTTTAGCGAGAAATTGAGTGGGGCTAGTCTGAACTATTCTACTTATGATAAAGAATTATATGCGTTGGTTCGGACATTAGAAACTTGGCAACATTATCTATGGCCTAAGGAATTTGTTATTCATTCTGATCATGAATCTTTGAAGCATATTCGTAGTCAAGCTAAGTTGAATCGTCGTTATGCAAAGCGGGTTGAATTTATTGAGTCTTTTCCTTATGTTATCAAACACAAAAAGGGTAAAGATAATATTATTGTTGATGCTTTGTCGCGCTGCTATGCTTTGTTATCTCAACTTGACTTCAAAATATTTGGATTGGAAACTATTAAGGAACAATATGTGCATGATGCTGAATTTAAAGACGTGTTGCAGAATTGTAGAGATGGTAGAACTTGGAACAAGTTCGTCTTCAATGATGGATTTGTGTTCCGTACTAACAAACTATGCATTCCGGATAGTTCTGTTCGCCTTTTTGTTGTTACTGGAGGCGATGGAGGAGGATTGATGGGACACTTTGGTGTCAAGAAGACGGAGGATGTTCTTTGCACACTTCTTTTGGCCCCGTGTCGTCGAGATGTTGAGAGATTTGTGGCACGCTGCACTACTTGTCAAAAAGCTAAGTCTCGCCTTAATCCACATGGTTTATATATGCCTCTTCCTGTTCCTAGTGTTCCTTGGGAGGATATTTCTATGGACTTTGTTTTGGGATTGCCACGAACACGTATGGGAGGGATAGTATTTTGTTGTTGTGGATCGGTTTTCTAAGATGGCACACTTTATTCCTTGTCATAAACGGATGATGTCATGCGCATATTGCTGATTTATTCTTTCGTGAAATTGTTCGTTTGCATTGTGTGCCAAATACTATTGTCTCTGATCGTGATACTAAATTTCTTAGCCACTTTTGGAGATGTTTATGGGCTAAGTTGGGGACTAAATTGCTCTTTAGTACTACATGTCATCCCCAAACTGATGGTCAAACTGAAGTAGTAAATAGAACTTTGTCTACTATGTTGCGGGCTGTTTTAAAGAAGAACTTAAAATTGTGGGAAGAGTGTTTACCTCATATAGAATTTGCTTATAATCGTTCTTTGCATTCTACCACAAAGATGTGCCCATTTGAGATTGTGTATGGTTTTGTTCCTCGTGCACCTATTGATTTATTGCATTTACCTTCTTCGGTGCAACATAATTTGGATGCTACACAACGTGCTGAATTGATATTAAACTTGCATAAGACTACTAAAGATAACATTGAACATATGAATGCTAAGTATAAACTTGCTGGGGATAAAGGGAGAAAGCATGTTGTGTTTGATGTTGGTGATCTTGTTTGGTTACATTTGCGTAAAGATCGTTTTCCTGATTTACGCAAGTCTAAGTTAATGCCACGTGCTGCTGGTCCCTTTAAGGTGTTAGAGAAAATAAATGATAATGCATATAAACTTGAGTTGCCTGCAGACTTTGGTACGGTTAGTCCTACATTTAACATTGCAGATTTGAAGCCTTACTTTGGTGAGGAAGATGAGATTGCGTCGAGGACGACTTCAATTCAAGAAGGGGAGCATGATGTGGACATCCCTACTATTGATACAACCGTTATACCTACAGCAACACACATACAAGGACCCATCACAAGATCTCGTGCCAAACAACTTAACTATCAGGTACTTCCGTTTCTTGGAACTATTCCTCACATACATGAGAATATGATGCTGCCTAAATTAGATGTATTTCTTACTCTTAGGAATGATGGACCAAGCATGGATGAGAGGGACAAGCATTGGAGCATGGCCATGCATGGAGATGGCAGAAGCATGTGATGATCCAAGAGAAGGCCAAGGATGAAGATTTCAGAACTTTGAGGCCTCCATAATGAAGAAAGAAGGCTTGGACGAAATATTCAAGATCAATACTACTTAATTCGTCCATAGCTTAATATGGTGCTGCGACACCTTTATTTTGGGCCAGGCCCATGTAATTTTCGCAGGATTTTAATTAGCCACTTTTTAGAGTCCAGATTTGAGGAAAAGGACTTTTAGGTTGGATTCGGCCACCACTTCCATGGCTGGCCGAAACCCCACCTTTTCGCCCTTAAATACTCCCCATAGCCGACCCCATAGACTCGGATTTTGTTTAGACATTAAGTTAGCCATAGTCGCAACTTCGCCAAGGCTCGAGCGTCGCAGAGGCCTCTTGTACTTCGCACCTATTCAGGATCCCACCTCGTCAATAAAGCTTTCCTCTTAATCCCGCAATATCTTGATTGCAATATTGGTTCTTACTTGTTCTCGATTTCAGGTAGGAATTAAGACCTCGTCAGCCGATCGTGTTCCCGCAGGATCGGTAACCTCCGTGAGATTGGCCTAGCGATTGCATTGGCCAGGTTTCGCACGTGTAGTCGGATCGTCAAGCCCGAACTCCACCAAATCGACTATCTTCATCTCATCGAAAGATCGGACACCTTTGCCCTATCACCAAACAAGATCGCCAACATCAAACACAACATGCTTTCTCCCTTTATCCCTAGCAAGTCTATACTTAGCATTCATGTGTTCAATGTTATCTTTAGTAGTCTTATGCAAGTTTAATATCATTTCAGCGCGTTGTGTAGCATCCAAATTATGTTGCACCGAAGAAGGTAAAGGCAATAAATCAATAGGTGCACGAGGAACAAAACCATACACAATCTCAAATGGGCACATCTTTGTGGTAGAATGCAGCGAACGATTATAAGCAAATTCTATATGAGGTAAACACTCTTCCCACAATTTTAAGTTCTTCTTTAAAACAGCCCGCAACATAGTAGACAAAGTTCTATTTACTACTTCAGTTTGACCATCAGTTTGGGGATGACATGTAGTACTAAACAACAATTTAGTCCCCAACTTAGCCCATAAACATCTCCAAAAGTGGCTAAGAAATTTAGTATCACGATCAGAGACAATAGTATTTGGCACACAATGCAAACGAACAATTTCACGAAAGAACAAATTGGCAATATGAGCAGCATCATCCGTTTTATGACAAGGAATAAAGTGTGCCATCTTAGAAAACCGATCCACAACAAGAAAAATACTATCCCTCCCCTTCTGTGTTCGTGGCAAACCCAAAATAAAGTCCATAGAAATATCCTCCCAAGGAACACTAGGAATAGGAAGAGGCATATGTAAACCATGTGGATTAAGGCGAGACTTAGCTTTTTGACAAGTAGTGCAGCGTGCCACAAATCTCTCAACATCTCGACGACACGTACAAAAGAAGTGTGCAGCAAGAACATCCTCCGTCTTCTTGACACCAAAGTGTCCCATCAATCCTCCTCCATGCGCCTCCGATAACAACAAAAGACGAACAGAACTATCCGGAATGCATAGTTTGTTAGCACGGAACACAAATCCATCATTGAAGACGAACTTGTTCCATGTTCTACCATCTCAACAATTCTGCAACACATCTTTAAATTCAGCATCATGCACATATTGTTCCTTAATAGTTTCTAATCCAAATATTTTGAAGTCAAGTTGGGATAACAAAGTATAACGGCGCGACAAAGCATCAGCAATAATATTATCTTTACCCTTTTTGTGTTTGATAACATAAGGAAAAGACTCAATAAATTCAACCCACTTTGCATGACGACGATTCAATTTAGCTTGACTACGAATATGCTTCAAAGATTCATGATCAGAATGAACAACAAATTCTTTAGGCCATAGATAATGTTGCCAAGTTTCCAATGTCCGAACCAACGCATATAATTCTTTATCATAAGTAGAATAGTTCAGACTAGCCCCACTCAATTTCTCACTAAAATATGCAACAGGTTTTCCCTCTTGTAATAACACCCCTCCCAAACCAATTCCACTAGCATCACATTCAAGCTCAAAAGTCTTAGTAAAATCAGGAAGTTGGAGTAAGGGAGCATGTGATGTGGACATCCCTTCTATTGATACAACTGTTGTACCTACAGCAACACACATACAAGGACCCATCACAAGAGCTCGTGTCAAACAACTTAACTATCATGTACTTTCGTTTCTTGGAACTATTCCTCACATACATGAGAATATGATGCTGCCTAAATCAGATGTATTTCTTACTCTTAGGAATGATGGACCAAGCATGGATGAGAGGGACAAGCATTGGAGCATGGCCATGCATGGAGATGGGAGCAAGCATGTGATGATCCAAGAGAAGGCCACAGATGAAGATTTCAGAACTTCGAGGCCACCATAATGAAGAAAGAAGGCTTGGACGAAATATTCAAGATCAATACTTCACGAATTCGTCCATAGCTTAATATGGTGCTGCGACACCTTTATTTTGGGCCAGGGCCATGTAATTTTCGCAGGATTTTAATTAGCCACTTTTTAGAGTCCGTATTTGAGGGGAAAAGGACTTCTAGGGTTGGATTCGTCCACCACTTCCATGGCTGGCCGAAACCCCACCTTTTCGTCCTTAAATACTCCCCATAGCCGTCACCCTAGACTCGGATTTTGTTTAGACATTAAGTTAGCCATCGTAGCAACTTCGCCAAGACTCGAGCGTCGCAGAGGCCTCTTGTACTTCGCACCTATTCAGGATCCCACCTTTTCAATAAAGCTTTCCTCTTAATCCACAATATCTCGATTGCAATATTGGTTCTTACTTGTTCTCGATTTCAGGTAGGAATTAAGACCCTCGCTGGTCAGGCTGATCGTGTTCCCGCAGGATCGGTAACCTCTAGGAGATTGGCCTAGCGATTGCATTGGCGCTCGTGCTCGCACGTGTAGTCGGATCGTCAAGCCCGAACTCCACCAAATCAATTATCAGCATCTCATTGAAAGATCGGACACCTTTGCCCTATCAGCATGTGTTAGCATATCTTTCAATATGACGAAGGCCTGTTGTTGTGCATCGCCCCAAACAAAGGGCACATCCTTCTTGGTAAGCTCATTCAGCGGCGCGGCAATTGATCCAAAGTCTTTGACAAAGCGCCTATAAAAACCAGCGAGGCCAAGAAAACTCCTCACTTGTGTGACCGTCTTGGGGTCGCAATTCTCAATAGCTTCAATCTTGGCTGGATCCACTTCAATACCCTGTGATGTAACAACATAGCCAAGAAACGCAACTCGATTGGTGCAAAAGGTGCACTTCTCAAGGTTACCAAACAAACGTGCATCACGTAAAGCATTGAAAACGGCACGTAAATGGTCCAAATGATCCTCTAAAGATTTGCTATAAATCAGAATATCATCAAAGTAGACTACCACAAAACGTCCAATGAAAGCACGTAAAACTTCGTTCATTAATCTCATGAAAGTGCTAGGTGCATTAGTTAAACCAAACGGCATTACTAACCACTCATATAAACCGAACTTAGTTTTAAATGCTGTTTTCCATTCATCTCCTAATTTTATATGAATCTGGTGGTAACCACTACGCAAATCAACTTTAGAAAACATGGTAGAGCCACTCAATTCATGAAGCATGTCATCTAAACGTGGAATAGGATGACGATATCGAACAGTAATATTATTGATAGCTCTACAATCAGTACACATGCGGGAAGAACCATCTTTCTTAGGTACCAAAATAATAGGAACAGCACAGGGGCTAAGGGACTCACGAATATGATCTCTGTCGAGTAGTTCCTGAATTTGGCATTGTATCTCCTTTATCTCCTCTGGATTGGTTCTATATGGCGCGCGCTTGGGCAACGTAGCACCAGGAATTAGATCAATTTGGTGCTCAATTCCTCTAATAGGAGGTAGTCCTGGTGGCAGCTCAGCGGAAAAGACGTCCTCATATTCCTGCAAAAGGTTAGCAATAGCGGGTGGCAAAGAAGGAGGCATATCCTCGAATGAAAACAAAACCTCTTTGCAGACAATTGCATAACATTGAGTATTGTTTACATCTAGTTCAGAAAATCAATTTTATTTGCAAGCATACATGGACTCTTCAAACGAATTTCAGTAGCATGGGTAGAATCAGATTTAGTGTTCTTTGGTGGTACAAAATCTGCAGCAACAATCTGATTCTCACTTTTATTTTTCTCCTCAGTTTTAGCTCTACTAGCTCTAGCAAGATCATCTTTTAAAATCTCACCGAGCAACCTGAAATCTGATACCACTTGATAGGACAAAGGTGTCCGATCTTTCGATGAGATGATGATAATCGATTTGGTGGAGTTCGGGCTTGACGATCCGACTACACGTGCGAGCACGAGCGCCAATGCAATCGCTAGGCCAATCTCCTGGAGGTTACCGATCCTGCGGGAACACGATCAGCCTGACCAGAGAGGGTCTTAATTCCTACCTGAAATCGAGAACAAGTAAGAACCAATATTGCAATCAAGATATTGCGGATTAAGAGGAAAGCTTTATTGAAAAGGTGCGATCCTGAATAGGTGCGAAGTACAAGAGGCCTCTGGGACGCTCGAGCCTTGGCGAAGTTGCTACGATGGCTAACTTAATGTCTAAACAAAATCCGAGTCTAGGGTGACGGCTATGGGGAGTATTTAAGGATGAAAAGGTGGGGTTTCGGCCAGCCATGGAAGTGGTGGCCGAATCCAACCCTAGAAGTCCTTTTCCCCTCAAATACGGACTCTAAAAAGTGGCTAATTAAAATCCTGCGAAAATTACATGGGCCTGGCCCAAAATAAAGGTGTCGCGGCACCATATTGAGCTATGGACGAATTCGTGAAGTATTGATCTTGAATATTTCGTCCAAGCCTTCTTTCTTCATTATGGTGGCCTCAAAGTTCTGAAATCTTCATCCGTGGCCTTCTCTTGGATCATCACATGCTTGCTGCCATCTCCATGCATGGCCATGCTCCAATGCTTGTCCCTCTCATCCATGCTTGGTCCATCATTCCTAAGAGTAAGAAATACATCCGATTTAGGCAGCATCATATTCTCATGTATGTGAGGAATAGTTCCAAGAAATGAAAGTACCTGATAGTTAAGTTGTTTGGCACGAGATCTTGTGATGGGTCCTTGTATGTGTGTTGGTGTAGGTACAACGGTTGTATCAATAGAAGGGATGTCCACATCAGGCCGGTTCGCTTCACGTCGTGGAAGTCTTGCGGAGAGGTCACCATCATAGCTTGACGTCGCGGCGTGTCGCGGAGATGGTACCACTTGAGAAGAGCTCATGGATTGAAGGACGGGTCCATCCTGGTGCCTTGAAGCGTGACGGCGAGGTGCGCTTGATTCACTTGAGGAGTGCCGTGATGAGCTTGAATCGCGCGATCGTGGCCTTGCTAGCCCATCAATGAGGCATTGAAGCTTCTCATCCGTTGAGGCGAGGGCGCGACCAAGAGCTTCATTTTGATGACCGAGGTTGTGTTGCATGGCATGCATTTGGCCTCGGACTTCTTCGAAGCGGTTATCGATGTTCTTGAACTCCACTCGGGCTTCGCTAAATTGTTCATCTTGGCGACGCTCGAGGGCTTCACAACGGTAGTTGAATTCTCCTCGGACCTTCCAATGGTCCCATCTTGTCATGTATTGTGTTTCGTCCTCCGGAGGTGGTGGTGGTTGGGACGGCTCGCCATTCTTGTCCATGATGCAAAGCCGACAAGGGTTGTATATGGAGAATAAGGGTGCGTAGAGTTAGCCTTTTACCTCACCTTGGAGATTATATCAAACCAATTGCCACACAAAGGAGCGAATAGCTTGCAAAGTGAAATCGCAAAGAAACCCACACACAAATAAGCTACAACTCTCAAAAGCTTTTGGTGGATGGTTAGGGTTATGGAAAGCCAAAGAACCAATCGAACGCAAAGGATAGTCAAAAGTGGAGAAGATCCAACAAAACTCAAGTCAAAAGGAAATGGTCAACTCAAAAGGTGACGAGAACCTACGACTACACACACGCGTGTAGAAAAATGGGGTTAGCACGACTATGAAAGTGAGCACGAAATGGCCTAACGAAGACTACACTCGGTTGTCGTGCCAACTCAAGGAGAGACCACAACTCGTTTGCCAAAAGAGGGTAAGCAACGGATTTGTGCACTTGCCTTGGCATGCTTATTCCTCTCTCTTTTGCTTACAAGATTGATGCTCTCTTTGTATTGGGAGACTATGTATCTTTCTATTTTTCTTCCTCTTTTTTTTTGATTCTTTTTCTTTTTCTCCCTTTCTATGCTACTATGTTAACTTTTGTATTTGCCCTCACACTCTCTGTTGGGGTAACCCCTTGGGGTGGCCCGATCTTTCACGAATCTCCGCGGGAAACGAGGGGAAAGCGGTGGACAGGGGAGAAGGGGATGAACACCACGAACACACGCGCACAAAGATCCCGATGAACTCACGCACACAAACACGATACACGCTGATAACTCACGCCGGTGGCAACCGGTCCAACATAATCCCTAGGATCGGAGTTGGGCGAAGCTCTCTCTCCACGACCAACAACGGGGGCGAGATGCTTGGTGAGATCTTGACGACTTGGGGGCGAGAAACCGAGAACCCAAGGCCTTGTACAACTTGAACGCACTAGGCAAGATCCAAGAGGTTGTGGATAATAGGGTGCCCCTTGGTAGGAGCATGAGACCAATAGATGAAAGATCCACAAAGGGGTGTCCTCAATCTATTATTATCCAAGTCTAGGGTTTCCAATAGAGGGTGGGGGATATTTATAGGCTAGCCACATAAACAGGGGTAGCTTAGGAACGAAAAGGAGAAATATAGAGAGGGTTACAAGGCGCTGGGCCGACTTAACACGATCTGGTTCACGCACATCCGGTAGTACCGCTTCGGGGCCCGGTAGTACCGCTTGCAGTCCTGGGTCTTCCGTTGGCGTCGTCAGTAGGGGGCGATAGTTGGGGACGGTAGTGCCACTGTCCGATAGTACCGGTTCCAGATCCGGTAGTACCACTTGCCGTCCTAGGGCTTCTGTGGGCGTCGTCTATAGGGAGCGGTAGTAGGAGGCGGTAGTGCCGCTGGCCGGTAGTACCGGCCGCCTGGTCCGGTAGTACCGCCGGAGACAGAGAGTATTTGGCTTCTTTCGCTGGTGTTCCTCCGTTCCCTGGGTCCTTCTCTTCGTACCTGATGATGCACAAGGTATGCGTATGAAGTAGCAGGCTATCCAAGGGTGTATCGAAGTCACACAAGGAAAGGAGCGAGTTCACCTTAGCTTGTAGGAGTTTGGCTCGGGCGTGAGTCACGGGTCCACTTGGGGAGCTCGTGGGAGTTGATGTAGTAGCGTTTGTAGGACGGGCTGCATCACTCTCACTTTCCAATGGCAAGTGCACAATGCTTAGACAAACACAAAATGAGTTGCTCTCATAGGATAGGTACACACAAAGGAAGATATGGCTACAAGGGTTGAGACAAGTTATACCTTAGTTGATGATGATCTTGTGTCGATGGAGCGGGGAAAAGTTTGGGGTCCGTGGTGTCGAAGAGCGCGACGATGTTGCGGAAGCTATCTGTTAGTTGTAGACACGCACATGGAACACAAACAACAAGCGGACAGATTAGCCAATGCAGAAAAGAGGAAAAAGGTCAAAACTAGCGTCCAGGGCCGGAGACTCCGGTCTGGGCCGGAGACTCCGGTGCACAGGGTCGGAGACTCCGGTGTGGAAGATCTGCTCGTGTTCTTGAGCGGAAATTCACGCCTAGAGTCCTCAAATCCGCGAAAATTTGGCCAAAATTGGGCTGGGAAACGCAGGCAAAAGCTGGACCAACACCTTAGACAAGATTTGGTCGGATCAAAACCACAAATAACACTCCAAAACGATACATCGATCCAAAGGAAAACTGGGTCTGTTTTTTGGGAAAATTTCGAATTTATGGTGGATAGAAGAAAAATTGAGGGGAAATTCGTGATCAACCTTGCTCTTGATACCAATATGTTATGGGGTAACCCCTTGGGGTGGCCCGATCTTTCACGAATTCTGCGAGAATCGAGGGGAAAGCGGTGGAAGGGGAAAGGGGTGAAATCCACGAACACCCGCACACGAAGAACCCGATGAACTCACGCGCACAAAAACACGATACACGCCGATAACTCACGCCGGTGGCAACCGGTCCAACATAATCCCTAGGATCGGTGTTGGGTGAAGCTCTCTCTCCACGGCCAACAACGGGGGCGAGGTGCTTGGTGAGATCTTGACTACTTGGGCACGAACACCGAGATCCCAAGGACTTGTACAACTTGAACGCACTAGGCAATATCCAAGAGGTTGTGGATAATAGGGTGCCCCTTGGTAGGAGCATGAGACCAATAGATGAAAGATCCTCAAAGGGGTGTCCTCAACTATTATTATCCAAGTCTAGGGTTTACAATAGAGGGGTGGGGCTTTATATAGGCAAGCCACTTAAACAGGGGTAGTTTAGGAATAAAACTGGAAGTTTGGGTGAAATTGGGGGTTACATGGGCCAGGCCCAAAAGGCCTTGACATGCCTGGCGTCGATCAGTCCGGAGACTCCGGTCTGGGTCAGAGACTCCAGTCAATCTCCGGACCCGTCTCCGGAGGGGCTTTCTGGTTGTCCCGGGCTTGGTTCCTGGGGCCAGACCGGAGGATGGTCCGGAGACTCCGGTGTACAGGACCGGAGACTCCGTTGTACAGGACCGGAGACTCCGGTGTACATGACCGGAGACTACGGTGTTCTTAGGCCCATTCGACTTCGCTGGTCCTTCTTCCTTGGTGGCTTGGTGTGGTGATGTTGCTTCATATCTGAGGATACACAACGTAGTTACATGAAGTAGCAAGCCATCCAAAGGTAGACCAAAATCACATGAGGAGAGGAGCGAGTTAACCTTGGCTTGTAGGAGCTTGGCTCGGGCGCAAGTCATTGGTCCGCTTGGGGAACTAGGTGTTGTAGATGGAGGTGCGTCCGTAGGATGGGCTGCATCAGGCGTCCAAACATCATATACATCAAGAGGCGCCAAGAAATAAGAATCTTCATCGACAAACATCCTCTCATGAGCATCGACACCATAAAGAGGATACAAGACATCGTCAAAGGCATCTTCGCCATAAAGACGAAGATTTCATGATGAGCACCAATGATGGAGGGGTTAACCTCTTGGGTGCCCGATCTTCACGGATCTCGTGGTCAAATCGATGGGAAAGCGAGGGGAAAGGGAGAAGGTAGCGTAAGCAAACACACACCTCGCGAAGAACACGATGAACACACGCAAAACTCACACGATACAAGGCCGATTGCTCTAACGAAGGCACCGGTCCGATAGAATCCTCGCAAGGAAAGATCGGTCAACGTGCTCCCTCAAATTCACATCGGAGAGGGAAGAACACCTTGGGGAGGGTCTTGACAACTTGGAGACGAGACATCGAACTCCAAGGCCTTGTTCAACGATGGATGCGTGATGCAAAGTCCAATCGAGGTTGGTGACGATAGTCGGTCCCCTTGGTAAAGGGGATGAGGCAAAACTAGAGATTCCACAATGGGGGTTGTCTTTAGTCTATCATCTATGCCTAAGGGATACATGAGGGGTGGGGGCTCTATTTATAGGCCAACCACTAAACAAGGGTAGTTTGGGGATAAAACTAGGGTTTGGACGAGCTAAAGGGGTACATAGGTGCGTCCAGGCACACAGGACCGGTAGTACCGGACTTGGGTCCGGTAGTAAGTACCGCCTAGTACCGCCTGGGACCAGGTACCGCTTAGCATCCTGGAGCGTCATTGGGCCGCGACTCAGAAGTGAGGCGGTAGGGGCTAGAAGGCAGAGCGGTAACCGGTTCCAGTCCCAGAGTACCGCCGAGACAGAGTATTTGGCTTCACAGGTGTCGCCTGTTGGTGGCGGTGGGGGTAGAGTACGGCCGCCAGGTCCGAGTAATCACTGACATGAGAGCATTTGGCGATCGGTCTTCTTCCGCCTCCTCTTCCAAGCCTCCGTCTTGTCGGGCTTGATGCTCCGGGCTTCCTCCCTTGCCTCCGTACTTGTCAATGTGAACCTATCATGCATATGTGACGGAGTATGAAGTAGCATACCATTCAATAGGGTAGGAAGGGGGCTCTCATAGAGGAATGGATTCACCTTTGGAGTCCATGACGACTTGGCATAAGTTGGAGACCAAGATGTGGTAACGACCGTAGGTCGGGCTACATCAGCTCCCCCCTTCAAAAAGAGTCGTCCTCGACTCTACATGCTCATCACAAAGTAGAAGCGGTCGAGAGGCCTTCTTGATCCTGGGGTTCACCATATAGTCGTCCTCGGGAAGATTGACTTGACAACACTTGAATGTTCCTTCACCTTCCTTGAAGCCTACAAAGCTCACAACAAAAGCAAAGCAACACTCAAAGCGTAGCCAATTCATGAAGATTATTGCATGAGTCCTCAAGTAGAAGGAAGTCACCTTATCTTGTAGAGATAGCTCGATGAAGGGTAGCCATAGGTAACTCTCTTCGGTTTTTCTTGTCAACACGTGGTTGGTAGAGGTTGACGAGTATGCACTTCTACCTTCACACAACAAAGACCAAGCAAAATATTTTCGTGCGTGATAGAGGAGCATGTCAAATGTGGCATGTCCATTCTTGTTCACAACACTATTAGTACAATGCATGTATAGAAAATGGAATGCATATGCAAGGACAAAGTGCATGGAAATCGTTTGAACATCATCCAAATGTGGAAACTCAAAAACTCCATATAACATAGAAGTGGGGCATTCAAAGCATTGGATCCAAATTTCAAACAACATCTTTGATGCAAGAATAGGAGAATTTGGCAAAAACACACAAGGAAGAATATCCAAAACAAAAGTATTATGTTTGCAAACAAACCAAATGAAAGAGCAAGTGGTCCTTATGTTTGTTGCAACAACAAGACGAGATTCTTGGAAGCTCTCATGACAATACATGCTCTTAATGGAATTGTGGTTGCACACAAAACATCGGAAAGAGAAAATGTTCAACATTTTTGTTGCAACACACAAAGCATCATTATCTAAATGCGAAGAAACATGAATGTCACGAGGGGAGATAATACCATTAACATGCTTGCAATCAAACCATAGGAAAGAGCAATTTGCCAACATGAAAGATGCAAAGCATGCAAAAGGTATCAGAGCTGGGTTCGATCTTGAACTCACTTGTGGGATGCTCTCAAGAGCTCTTTTTGTCAACTCGTGCTCAACCGAGGTTGACATTCTCGTGCGGGTACCTACACACATCATATGTAAAAGGAAGAACGTGTGTGCATGGTAGAGATACACATCATCCATCATGACGTATCTCTTTTTGTGCACATCACCATTAATTTCAATCAAGTATGAAATAGATGCATGGTGAGTATGCAAGTGGGGAACATGCTTATCATGGCAATCATCAAAATCTCCAAAAATTGAGAAAGCTATGGGGGCCATCTCATTAGAACGCATATGATCAATATTGTTGCAAGCAAAACAAGTGAAATAGCAAGCATTCATCTTATCGCAAGCAACGGGAGAAATTGAATGACTAGCATGACAAGGCATGTCCAAAGCAATTGGAGGATACACACAAGATGCATAGCATGGCATGTTTATGGCAATGAGTTCGCAATCAAACAATTCCACATGATCAATATTATGCAAAGGCAAAGCATCACATGGGAATATGAGTGAAGCATATGTAATGTCACAAGTATCATCCATAGCATGCATATCCTCACAACTCATCATGTCCACTAGTGGGATCATGGCATCATCAACACCCTTATTGTTACCTTGTTCATACCTCTCATATGAAGTGGGTGTTGTGGAAGTAGTGGTCTCCTTGTGGACGACTTCGTCTTCTTGATGTAGCCATGGCATAGATTCAGCTTCATGCACCATGTACATCTTCTCCAATTGAGGCATCATTGCTTCATGGCTTGGCGCTTCTTCATCCATGGAACCTAGCATAACACAAGAGGACACACTAGAGGTAGAGGGTAAGTTGTTAGAAATCGACATGGTCTCACTTGACCTATCAACTACCACTCTCAACTCACTAGGAGTATCGCTCATGCCCTCCAAGTGGAAGCACTCAATCTCACATAAGGTGGAGTCACTCATCTCACTCTTGTTCTCACTCAAGTGGGCTAAGTGGCTCTCATACTCACATGGGATTGGTACCACATCATCACTCAAGCATATAGGGGTAGGCTCGGTTTCCTCAACTCCTTGTGCCTCCTTTGGTGAAGGGAAAATCCCATGCTCACCATTCTTGACCTTGTCGCCTCCAAGGTTGGATGCCATAAGATGGGCATCATTGCTCTCCTCCATGGTCGAAGGGAAAATCCCATGCTCGACCGTCTTGTGGCCATCTCATAGTAGTGGTGGAGGTAGGCTCATGCTATCCAACTTGGCGAAGTAGGCGTCTACATTTTCCTCGTTGGCGAGGTCGTGGAAGTCAAGCGTAGGCATTGAAGCTTGATGGCGTGGACGAAGGCTTGCTCTTGGTGCCATTTTGGTGGTGGCACTAGTAGTTGAAGGTGCCTTGTGACGGTGTCGACGGAGGTCATTGGCGTGCCTTGCCGATGGTTGATGTTGGTGAAGCACTTGGTCATCCACATGACGCTCACGACGGTGATCATTTGCCTTGGCACTCTTCTTGTGCTTGTGGTGCCTTCTTGAGCTTGATTGAGCATTATGGTTGGTGCTCATCATGAAATCTTCGTCTTTATGGCGAAGATGCCTTTGACGATGTCTTGTATCCTCTTTATGGTGGCGATGCTCATGAGAGGATGTTTGTCGATGAAGAGTCTTGTTTCTTGGCGCCTCTTGATGTATATGATGTTTGGACGCCACTCTTCTTTGGGTAGGAGGTGGATCTTGGCGTCTTGGAGGTGATGTAGCTTGGCGCCTTGGAGATGGTGTAGCTTTACGCCTTGGAGGTGATGGAGCTTGGCGCCTTGGAGATGGTGGCACTTGACGCCATCTAGGTGGTGGCACTTGTCGCCTTGGAGGTGGATCATCGAAGTAGGTGGTGCCCTTTGGTATGGCACGCTTGGCCTTGAAGGTCATGGAATCTTGATGATGCGCCTCCTCTTGCTTGGCGTAGTAGGCTTCCATCTCCACACGGTGGAGGAATTCTTCATGGCTCGTGGAGGAGCCATCAAACTCGATGAAGTTCTCCGTGTCCTCCATGTTTGGCGAGGCGTCATCGATGTCGTCCATGCTTGGGGAGTAATTGTTGGTGTAGTACTCCATATCACCCAAGCATGTGGAGCCATTGTCGGTGTAGTGCTCCATAGTCTCCATGCATGAGGAGCCATTGTCGACGTAGAGCTCCATGTCTTCCATGCATGTGGAGTCGTCGTAGGTGTAGTGCTCCGGGTCCTCAAAGCATGTGGAGCCATTGTCGGTGTTGTGCTCCGTCATGTCCTCTATACTTGTGGAGTCGTAGTCATGGTGGCTCATCATGGATTCTTCATAGATATCATCCTCGGTTCCGGAGTCCCTAGACATGATGCACAAGACCAAGCGGTGTATATGGAAGTGGTAGTGGGAGTTAGGGATACAACGTCAAACCTTACTTTACCTTGGAAGATCGTATCGTACAAGTGGCCACACTTGAGGGCAATAAACCAAGCAAAGTGAAGTTCACGCGGAACACCAAAACCAACTACGAACCAAAAAACATACACACACAAGGCCTATGGTGGATAGGTATGGAAAGTGGCATGTCAAGAACCAATCCGAAATCAAGATGTTGTAATGGCAAGTAAAGAACCACAATGATCACAAAGCAAACAAGTTAATCCACAAGATAGGAAATATGTACAAGGAAACACACACGGTGGGATAAATGGGACTTGTGCGACGGAGAAAGTGAGCTAACAACCAAATGATTACCTAGCGAAGACTATAAGCTCATGTCACACAAGTACAAGGAGAGACGCTAGTTCGATTGCACAAAATTGGTGGGCTACAAGATATGCACAATAAGTACTACCTATATGATGTTCATCGAGCTTGCGCTTTCTATTCTATGAGGCACATGTATAATTCTTTATTTTTTCTCTTTCTTTTTTTTTCTATTTTTTTTCCTTTTTCTTTTTCTTTTTCTTTTTCTTTTCACTTGCCTCTTCCTTGTGCCAACAACTATACAAGATAACTATATGAGATAGCGCTCACAATGTTTGCTCGGAATCTACAAGGTATCAAATGTGCATAGCCCAAGCAATCATAAGAGGAACTAGTCTCAATAGGTATTTGTTGCTCGCAAAGATAGTGGGGTTCACAAAGGAATGCAAGTGGGGAGAAGTCGCGGAATGTTTATACCTTTCGTCGACGATCTTCACCCTTTATTGTTGGATTCCGCCTTGCTCACGGAATTTGGATGGAGTAGATAGCATGAACAACGTGGATGATGATGTAGAGCTCCTTCTCCTCTTCAAAACGAGCTAAAGAACACCAAAATCCGAGTTCGAATGCAAAAGTTATGCTCAAAACGTTGAGAGGCTGAAATATGGAACTTGCTGTTTTCTTTCTGTCTTGGGCGGTAGTACCGGATTTTGGTACCGGTGGGCGGTAGTACCGTAGATTTGGAGCGGTAGTACCGCTCGAGACAGAGAAAACCAGATCTGACGCGATTTCGCGAGTTTGGGGCGATTTGGGCGGAAAATCTTCAAGAAAAACACCAAATCGAAGGGGGAAATCAAGGAATTAGGCCATGGGAACGCAAAGGAAGGTAGATCAACAAGTTTAGCAAGTAATCCACGGATCAAAACCTACCAAAACGCACTCAAATCACAGATCGATCCAAAACACGAATTAGGGCTATTTTTGGTGGAAAATTTTCGAATTTATGGGGAAAAGACCAAATCGATGAGAAATCCATGGCAACCAAAAGCTGCTGATACCAGATGATGGAGGGGTTAACCTCTTGGGTGCCCGATCTTCACGGATCTCGTGGTCAAATCGATGGGAAAGCGAGGGGAAAGGGCACACCTCGCGAAGAACACGATGAACACACGCAAAACTCACACGGTACAAGGCCGATTGCTCCCGAACGGCGGCCACCGGTCCGATAGAATCCTCGCAAGGAAAGATCGGTCAACGTGCTCCCTCAAATCCACATCGGAGAGGGAAGAACACCTTGGGGAGGGTCTTGACAACTTGGAGACGAGACATCGAACTCCAAGGCCTTGTTCAACGATGGATGCGTGATGCAAAGTCCAATCGAGGTTGGTGACGATAGTCGGTCCCCTTGGTAAAGGGGATGAGCCAAAACTAGAGATTCCACAATGGGGGTTGTCTTTAGTCTATCATCTATGCCTAAGGGATACATGAGGGGTGGGGGCTCTATTTATAGGCCAACCACTAAACAAGGGTAGTTTGGGGATAAAACTAGGGTTTGGACGAGCTAAAGGGGTACATGGGCCAAAGGCCCAAGCACACAGATCTGGGTAGTGACTTGGGTCCGTAGTACCGTCAACAATAGTACCGCCTGACCGTAGTACCGCTTATGGTCCCGGAGAGCGCCACCGAGCCGTCGGTAGTGAAGGTTAGGGGTCAGAAAGTAGTACAGTTCCAGTCCAGTAGTACCATGGAGACGAGAGTATTTGGCTCACATGCTGGCTTGGTGGCGGAAGGCCACGGGCGGTAGTACGGTCGCCAGGTCCAGTAGTAATTACCGTGATGAGAGCATTTGGCGATCTGTCTTCTTCTGCCTCCTCTTCCAAGCCTCCGTCTTGTCGGGCTTGATGCTCCGGGCTTCCTCCCTTGCCTCCGTACTTGTCAATGTGAACCTATCATGCATATGTGACGGAGTATGAAGTAGCATACCATTCAATAGGGTAGGAAGGGGGCTCTCATAGAGGAATGGATTCACCTTTGGAGTCCATGACGACTTGGCATAAGTTGGAGACCAAGATGTGGTAACGACCGTAGGTCGGGCTACATCAACCAACCACAATGCTCAAGCAAGCTCAAGAAGGCACCACAAGCACAAGAAGAGTGCCAAGGCAAGTGATCATCGTCGCAAGCGTCATGTGGATGACCAAGTGCTTCACTAACAGAAACCTTCGGCAAGGCACGCCAATGACCTCCATCAACACCATAATAGGGCACCTTCAACTACTCGTGCCACCACCACAATGGCACCAAGAGCAAGCCTTCCTCCACGCCATCAAGCTTCAACGCCTACGCTTGACTTCCGCGACCTCGCGAACGAGGAAAATGTAAACCTCTACTTCGCCAAGTTGGATAGCATGAGCCTACCTCCACCGCTACTACGAGATGGCCACAAGACGGTCGAGCATAGGATTGTCCCTTCGACCGTGGAGGAGAGCGATGATGCCCATCTTATGGCATCCAACCTTGAAGGCGACAAGCTCAAGAATGGTGAGCATGGGATTTTCCCTTCACCAAAGGAGGCGCATGGAGTTGAGGAAACCGAGCCTATCCCCATATGCTTGAGTGATGATGTGGTACCAATCCCATGTGAGTATGAGAGCCACTTAGCCCACTTGAGTGAGAACAAGAGTGAGATGAGTGACTCCACCTTATGTGAGATTAAGTGCTTCCACTTGGAGGGCATGAGCGATACTCCTAGTGAGTTGAGAGTGGTAGTTGATAGGTTAAGTGAGACCATTTCGATTTCTAACAACTTACCCTCTACCTCTAGTGTGTTCTCTTGTGTTGTGCTAGGTTCCATGGATGAAGAAGCGCCAAGCCATGAAGCAATGATGCCTCAATTAGAGAAGATGTACATGGTGCACGAAGATGATGCTACGCCATGGCTACATCAAGAAAACGAAGTCGTCTAGAAGGAGTCCACTACTACCACAACACCCACTTCATATGAGAGGTATGACCAAGGTAACAATAAGGGTGTTGATGATGCCATGATCCCACTAGTGGACATGATGAATTGTGAGGATATGCATGTTATGGATGATACTTGTGACATTACACATGCTTCACTCATATTCCCATGTGATGCTTTACCTTTGTATAATATTGATCATGTGGAATTGTTTGGTTTCGATATCATTGCCATAAACATGCCATGCTATGCATCTTGTGTGTATCCTCCAATTGCTTTGGACTTGCCTTGTCATGCTAGTCACTCAATTTCTCCCGTTGCTTGCGATAAGATGAATACATGCTATTTCACTTGTTTTGCTTGCAACAATATTGATCATTTGCGTTATAATGAGATGGCCCCCATAGCTTTCTCAATTTTTGGAGATTTTGATGATTTCCATGATAAGCATGTTCCCCACTTGCATACTCACCATGCATCTATTTCATACTTGATTGACATTAATGGTGATGTGCACAAGAAGAGATACGTCATGATGGATGATGTGTATCTCTACCATGCACACACGTTCTTCCTTTTGTGTATGATGTGTGTAGGTACCCGAACTATCATGTCAACCTCGGTTGAGCACGAGTTGACAAAAAGAGCTCTTGAGAGCATCCCACCAGTGAGTTCAAGATCGAACCTAGCACTGATACCTTTTGCACGCTTTGCATGTTTCATGTTGACAAATTGCTCTTTCCTATGGTTTGATTGCAAGCATGTTAATTGTATTATCTCCCCTTATGACAATCATGTTTCTTCGCTTTTGAATAATGATGCTTTTTGTGTTGCAACAAAAATGTTGAACATTTTATCTTTCCGATGTTTTGGGTGCAACCATAATGCCATTAAGAGCATGTATTGTCATGAGAGCTTCCGAGAATCTCGTCTTGTTGTTGCCACAAACATAAGGACCACTTGCTATTTCATTTGGTTTGTTTGCAAACATGTCATTTTTTTCCACTTGGGATACTCATATTCCCATGATACTTGATGTTGATGATATGTGTATGGCATCCCACATATTGAACAATTTCTCTTTCCAATGGTTGGTTTGCACACATAATGATGTTGCTTTGGATATTTTTCCTCATGTGTTTTTGCCGAATTCTCCTATTCTTGCTTCAAAGATGTTGATTGAAATTTTGATCCAATGCTTTGAGTGCCCCACTACTACGTTATATGGAATTTTTGAGTTCCCACATTTGGAGAATGTTCAAACGATTTACTTGCACTTTGACCTTGCATATGCATTCCATTTGCTATCCTTGTATTGTGCTAATAGTGTTGTGAACAAGAATGGACATGCCACATTTGACATGCTCCTCTATCACGCACGAAAATATTTTGCTTGGTCTTTGTTGTGTGTAGGTACAAATGCATACACGTCAACCTCTACCAACCATGTGTTGACAAGACGAACCGAAGAGAGTCACCTATGTCTACCCTTCATCGATCTATCTCTACAAGATAAGGTGACTTCCTTCTACTTGAGGACTCATGCAATAATCTTCATGAATTGGCTACGCTTTGAGTGTTGCTTTGCTTTTGTTGTGAGCTTTGTAGGCTTCAAGGAAGGTGAAGGAACATTGAAGTGTTGTCAAGTCAATCTTCCCGAGGACGACTATATGGTGAACCCCAGGATCAAGGATGTCCTTCGACCTCTTCTACATCGTGATGAACATGGAGAGTCGAGGACGAATCTTTTTGAAGGGGGGGAGATGATGCAGCCCGACCTACGGTCGTTACCACATCATGGTCTCCAACTTACGCCAAGTCGTCATGGACTCCAAAGGTGAATCTGTTCCTCTATGCGAGCCCACTTCCTACCCTATTGAATGGTATGATACTTCATACTCCGTCACATATGCATGATAGGTTCACACCGACAAGTACGGAGGCAAGGGAGGAAGCCCGGAACATCAAGCCCGATAAGACGGAGGCTTGGAAGAGGAGACGGAAGAAGCCACGGCTGAACCACCGGAGTCTCCGGCCTACACCGGAGTCTCCGGTCCTGCTACACCGGAGTCTCCGGACCGACCTCCGGACCGACCGCAGCAACCGACCCGGGGACATTTTGTATGCCCCTCCGGAGACGACACCGGAGATAGACCGGAGTCTCCGGCCCACCACACCGGAGTCTCCGGCCCACACTACCCCTGTTTATGTGGCTGGTCTATAAATAGAGCCCCCACCCCTTCATGTGTCCTTTAGGCATAGATGATAGACTAAAGACAACCCCCTTGTGTGGAATCTCTAGTTTTGCCTCATCCCGTTTACCAAGGGGACCGACTATCGTCACCAACCTCGATTGGACTTTACATCACGCATCCATCGTTGAACAAGGCCTTGGAGTTTGGTGTCTCGTCTCCAAGTTGTCAAGACCCTCCCCAAGGTGTTCTTCCCTCTCCGATGTGGATTTGAGGGAGCACGTTGACCGATATTTCCTTGCGAGGATTCTATCGGACCGGTGGCCGCCGTTCGGGAGCAATCGGCCTTATATCGTGCGAGTTTTGCGTGTGTTCATCGTGTTCTTCGCGAGGTGTGTGTTCGCTTCCGCTACCTTCTCCCTTTCCCCTCGCTTTTCCATCGATTTGACCACGAGATCCGTGAAGATCGGGCCACCCAAGAGGTTAACCCCTCCATCAAGGGTCTTGACAACATGGAGACGAGACACCGAACTCCAAGGCCTTGTTCAACGATGGATGCGTGATGCAAAGTCCAATCGAGGTTGGTGATGATAGTCGGTCCCCTTTGTAAAAGGGGATGACGTAAAACTAGAGATTTCACAATGGGGGTTGTCTTTAGTCTATCATCTATGCCTAAGGGATACATGAGGGTGGGGGCTCTATTTATAGGCCAGCCACTAAACAAGGGTAGTTTGGGGATAAACTAGGCAAATAGGTAAGTAAAGGGGAATACATGGGCTGTGGCCCAGCCCAGTGTGTGAGCACGTGCATGACCGGTAGTACGGACTTAGGACCGTAGTACCGGTCATCACCGGTAATACTCATGGTATCTCGTATTACTATGGGCGGTAGTCCGCAAGCGACAGGCATCCAAAGGGCGATGGCGCATGCTTGATGCAGGCGAAGTACCGGTCATGTGGGGCGGTGATATGGGATCCCTTGTGGGATTGACCCTAGGGTGGCCCGATCTTCACGAATTTGATGCGGGGAGTGAGGGGATTCCCGATGAACACGATGAACGCAACACAAATGCAAGGTAAAGATACAAACACACGCAAACACAACCCGATTCGATTTGCTCCCGTTGGCTCGAACAACCAATCCAATAGAATCCTCGGCGAGAGACCGTTAGGTAGAATCACCAAAGGAGAGATCGGCAAGCGGATGATAGAATCCAAATCAAAGGAGAGAGTAGAAACCAAGTAGAATCCCAAGGGGAGAGACCTAGCACTACTAGAATCCTTGATGAGGAGAGACCAAACACTTGAGGAGGGTCTTGACGACTTGGAGACGAACAACCGAACTCCAAGGCCTTGTACAACTCATAGATTAACTATAGAGAGGGGTTCCCATCTAGGGTTAGGAACAAGCCTTCATTCATCTTCAACTCTAGGGTTTCAAGGAGGGGGTGGGGGCTTATATATAGGCCAGCCACGAGCTAGGGGTAAAACATGCATAAATAGGAAGTTCTGGGCGTTACATGGGCCAGGCCCAACCCGAGGCACACAGGCCCGATACGCTTGGTCCGGAGACTCCGGTGTGATGGCCGGAGACTCCATTCACATTCACATGTCTCAAGTAGGATTCCATTCACATGATAGCCAAAGGAGGGTGGGGAATGGAATGAGTTCACCTTTGAGGGTGTGGTTGATGTAGCATGGTGTGGACCAATGGTGAATGCCATGTGTTGGGCTGCAACATCTCCCCCGCTTCAAAACGAGTCGTCCGCGACGAAGTTCCATCATCATATAGGGAGGAAGGTGTGTGCAAGGTCTTGAGCTTGTATGTTGTGGGATCTCCAGTGTCGTAGCCTTGTTCAAATTGGTCGAAGATCTTGAAGTTGTGCTTGTCATCAAGGTGTGGTTGGAGATCTTGTAGCGTGTTCCTTGTATGTGGTAGGTGAGGTTGTGCATCCTGCAAAACCGACAACAAGGAGAAAGAGTTGTATGAAGGATTGTTAGTATTGGGTACGCTCAAATCACTCTTCTCACGTGTGGTGGCTTGCGACGTGGCACTCATGATTTTTCCACTCATTTGGGGCTGGTAGCACTCACTCACGTGTTGGTGGATCACTCTCTCACCACTCATCTCACAAGGGTCCTTAGCTTGCTTTATCTTGGGCAAATGACGCCATGTTGGAAGTGATAATTTGGCTTGGCGTCATAGGTTGTAGCACCAATGTCTTGTCTTTCCACTTAAAGGAGTATTGGTTGGAGGTACCATCATGTAGTGCACCCTTGTCGTATTGCCATGGTCTTCCAAGGAGCATGTGACACACGGTCATAGCACGACATCACACTCGACGGTGTCTTGATATGGACCAATCTTGAAGGAGACGTTGACCTTGTGTTTGATTTGAATGGTACCATTGTCATCAAGCCACTTGACATGATAGGGCTGAGGATGCTCCATGTATGGTAACTTGAGTTTCTCACAAAGATCGATGCTCGCAAGGTTGTGACAACTTCCTCCATCAATGATAACTTTTATGGACTTGCCATCAATTCCGCTCGGGTTTGGAAGATGTTGAGGCGTTGATCCTCTCTAGGGATGGAGTTGGTCGTCAAAACTTGGCGATGACAAGTGAGGGGCTTGGATCATGTTCACATAGAAGCGTGTCCTCATCTTGCATTGCGCATCCTTTGCTATAGCGGCTTGGTTCATAGCTTCAATTGCCTTCGCCACGGAATATGTTGCGCCGTTCTCATCCGTTAGCATGACTCTTGTGTTGATGCACTCATAAGACTTGTGGCCCTTTCCTCCACACTTGTAGCAAACTACTTGACTTTCCGTTGTTGTGTTGGAGGTGGATGCCATAGGTCTCTTGGATTGCTTGGAGGAGCTTGTTGTTTGGTTTGTTGGCTTGGAGGGGCTACTCGAGTTGAGTGAAGCGTAGTACGCCTTTTGCTTCTCATAAGCATGTTCCTTTTGTAAGTGGCGCTCGGCCTTTGTTGCTTGGTGAAGAAGGTTCACGAGAGTCTTGTAAGGTTGGAAATCGACTATCTTGCGTATTGGGCGGCTCAAACCATTGAGGAACCGTGCTATTGTTTGCTCCTCGAGTTCCTTCACATCGGCTCTCATCATAGTCATCTCCATTTCCTTATTGAACTCTTCAATTGTCTTTGTGCCTTGCTTCAAGTTTTGTAGCTTGTTGAAGAGGTCTTGGCGATAGTGCTCGGGGACAAATCTTGCATACATCACATTCTTCATCTCGGTCCAAGTGGTGACCGGTGGCTCTTCTTGCTTCTCACGATTGCTTTGGTAGTCCTCCCACCAAACATTGGCGTAGTCCTCAAACTCAAGGGATGCCATTGCCACTTTCTTCTCTTCGGGAAAGTTGTGGACTCGGAAGATCTTGTCGACTTTGAGCTCCCATTCAAGGTATGCATCGGCATTTTCTTCTCCTTTGAACTTGGGCATAACGAACTTGAGCTTCCCAAACTTGCCATCATCATGCTCATGGTGGTTGTTGCGATGTTCTTGGTGCATACTTGCGTCACTTGGAGGGCGTGGCGGAGGAGGAGGAGGCTCTTGATTGCCTTGAGGTTGTTGTGGGGGGTTTTCTTGATGATGCTCGAAGTCTCTTCTTCGCCGTTGGTCGGCATCATTGACGTTCATAGCTTGACGGTGTCGGTGGTGCTGTTGTGCATGTCGGTTATTGCGTCGAGCTTGGCGTGCATCCTCATCATCATCACTTGTGTCCCATACCGGTTCTTGATTTTGTTGACGTTGCTCGTGGTGGTCATGAGGAGGATGACGACGCCGATCATTATGGTTAGCTTCATCTTGGCGTTCTTGAGGTTGGTGCACGTCGATGATTGCTTGTTGTGGTGGTGGTGGACCATGCTCTTGTCGTTGTTGTTGAAGTTGGGGAGCATTTGGGTCCACCGCTTGAGGGGCGATGTGAGCTTGTGGGTTCCCATTATGGTGGTGGGGTTCTCCGCGGCGGGAGTGTGACCTTGAAGACTCGCCATGTCGACTTGAGGAGCGCGTGCGGGAGGAACTTGATGAGCTTGAGCGATGACCGTGTCGGTTGCCAAGGTTGGCGATAGCTTGGTGAAGAGCTTGGAATTGAGCATGGTGCTCCTCTTGACGTTGCCGCTCACGGTACTCAAATTCTCGAAAAGTATCATCAAGACGGTGCTCGAGTCGCTCAAATTGATTGTTGAATTCTTGGCGTTGTGCCCATAAGTTGTATGCCGTGGCAAAGCCATCTTGGTTGTTGAAATTGCTATCTCCGCTAGCTCCACTTTCCCTAGACATGGTGCACAAACACACTTGATAGATATGGTGAGATTGGTGGAATGGTTATTGCTACCTTGCCTCACCGGAGTCAACGATTGGAAAGATCGTTGTTGCCGAGAGCAAAGCGAATAGCGGGTACACAAGACACACACACAAAGGCTTATGGTGGTAGGTTAGAAAGGTGGAAAGCAAATGGAACAATCAAAAGAAAAGGATATTGTCAAAAGTGGGTAAAATCCAACAAAAACAAAGTCAAAGGAAAAGGTCAAAAAGGGTGACGAGAACCTACGACTATACACACACGGTGGAGATTAATGTGGCTAGCACGACTATGAAAAATGAGCAAAGAACAAAATTGGACCTAACGAAGACTAATGCTCGGTGTCGTGCCAACACTAGGAGAGACCGTAGCCCGTTCGCACAAGATTGAGAAGCAACGGATTTGTACGCTTGCCTTGCTCTTGCTCGCACTCTTGCTTAGAAGCTTTGGACTCTCTTTAGCTATTGGTATCTTTTTCTTTGTTTCTTTTGCTTAGAAGCTTTTTTTTGTATACTATGGAGTCAATTTTGTTATTGCCTCTATATCATGACTATGCAAGAGCAAGCGCACAATGCTTCGGCAAACATAGGAAGGCTACTTTCGATAGGTTAGGTAACACACACAGAAAGAAGGGGGTTAACAATGGTTGTGCAAGTTATACCTTTTAGTGATGTTGAACTTGCAATCGTTGGTGAAGGGATGGTTCGAGTTCCGCGGTGTCGATGTCGAGCACGAGGTGTTGTTGGTGTTGCGGAAGCTTGTTAGTTGATAGACACTCAGGTGAAACACAAACACACAAGGGGAGTTAGTCGAAAAAGGAAAAGGGGTCAAATTTTTGTACAGGGCCGAAGACTCCGGTGTGATGGGGTCGGAGATTCTGGTGTGGTCCGGAGACTCCGGTCTGGTTCCAGCACGACGAACAGCTCGAGTTCGTGAGCGGAAATTCGGCCCTTTAACCCTCAAATCCAGAAAATTTCGACCAAATTGGGCTAGGAAACGCAGGGCAAAGGTAGACCAAATCCAAGGACAAGTTTCTAATTGATCAAAACCACAATCAACTCACCAAATCAAGAGATCGATCCAAAAGCAAATTGGGGCTAAATTTTTTGGTATTTTCGAATTTATGGTGGATATGGGGGAATGAAGTCAAATCAAGAGATCGATCCAAAAGCAAATTGGGGCTAAATTTTTTGGTATTTTCGAATTTATGGTGGATATGGGGGAACGAAGTCAAATCCGTGGCAACCAAAAGCTCTGATACCAGTTGATATGGGATCCCTTGTGGGATTGACCCTAGGGTGGCCCGATCTTCACGAATTTGATGCGGGGAGTGAGGGGATTCCCGATGAACACGATGAACGCAACACAAATGCAAGGTAAAGATACAAACACACGCAAACACAACCCGATTCGATTTGCTCCCGTTGGCTCGAACAACCAATCCAATAGAATCTGATAGGGCAAAGGTGTCCGATCTTTCGATGAGATGAAGATAGTCGATTTGGTGGAGTTCGGGCTTAACGATCCGACTACACGTGCGAGCACGAGCGCCAATGCAATCGCTAGGCCAATCTCCTGGAGGTTACCGATCCTGCGGGAACAAGATCAGCCTGACCAGCGAGGGTCTTAATTCCTACCTGAAATCGAGAACAAGTAAGAACTAATATTGCAATCAAGATATTGCGGATTAAGATGAAAGCTTTATTGAAGAAGTGGGATCCTGAATAGGTGCGAAGTACAAGAGGCCTCTGCAACGCTCGAGCCTTGGCGAAGTTGCGACTATGGCTAACTTAATGTCTAAACAAAATCCGAGTCTATGGGGTCAGCTATGGGGAGTATTTAAGGGCGAAAAGGTGGGGTTTCGGCCAGCCATGGAAGTGGTGGCCGAATCCAACCCTAGAAGTCCTTTCCCCCTCAAATACGGACTCTAAAAAGTGGCTAATTAAAATCCTGCAAAAATTACATGGGCCTGGCCCAAAATAAAGGTGTCGCAGCACCATATTAAGCTATGGACGAATTCGTAAAGTATTGATCTTGAATATTTCGTCCAAGCCTTCTTTCTTCATTATGGAGGCCTCACAGTTCTGAAATCTTCATCCGTGGCCTTCTCTTGGATCATCACATGCTTGCTGCCATCTCCATGCATGGCCATGCTCCAATGCTTGTCCCTCTCATCCATGCTTGGTCCATCATTCCTAAGAGTAAGAAATACATCTGACTTAGGCAAAATCATATTCTCATGTATGTGAGGGATAGTTCCAAGAAACGAAAGTACCTGATAGTTAAGTTGTTTGGCACGAGATCTTGTGATGGGTCCTTGTATGTGTGTAGCTGTAGGTACAACGGTTGTATCAATAGAAGGGATGTCCACATCATGCTCCCCTTCTTGAATTGAAGTCGTCCTCGACGCAATCTCATCTTCCTCACCAAAGTAAGGCTTCAAATCTGCAATGTTAAATGTAGGACTAACCGTACCAAAGTCTGCAGGCAACTCAAGTTTATATGCATTATCATTTATTTTTTCTAACACCTTAAATGGACCAGCAGCACGCGGCATTAACTTAGACTTGCGTAAATCAGGAAAACGATCTTTACGCAAATGTAACCAAACAAGATCTCCAACATCAAACACAATATGCTTTCTCCCTTTATCCCCATCAAGTTTATACTTAGCATTCATGTGTTCAATGTTATCTTTAGTAGTCTTATGCAAGTTTAATATCATTGCAGCGCGTTGTGTAGCATCCAAATTATTTTGCACCGAAGAAGGTAAAGGCAATAAATCAATAGGTGCACGAGGAACAAAACCATACACAATCTCAAACGGGCACATCTTTGTGGTAGAATGCAACGAACGATTATAAGCAAATTCTATATGAGGTAAACACTCTTCCCACAATTTTAAGTTCTTCTTTAAAACAGCCCGCAACATAGTAGACAAAGTTCTATTTACTACTTCAGTTTGTCCATCAGTTTGGGGATGACATGTAGTACTAAACAGCAATTTAGTCCCCAACTTAGCCCATAAACATCTCCAAAAGTGACTAAGAAATTTAGTATCACGATCAGAAACAATATATTTGGCACACCATGCAAACGAACAATTTCACGAAAGAACAAATCAGCAATATGTGCAGCATCATCCGTTTTATGACAAGGGATAAAGTGTGCCATCTTAGAAAACCGATCCACAACAACAAAAATACTATCCCTCCCCTTCTGTGTTCGTGGCAATCCCAAAACAAAGTCCATAGAAATATCCTCCCAAGGAACACTAGGGACAGGAAGAGGCATATATAAACCATGTGGATTAAGGAGAGACTTAGCTTTTTGACAAGTAGTGCAGCGTGCCACAAATCTCTCAACATCTCGACGCATACATGGCCAAAAGAAGTGTGCAGCAAGAACATCCTCCGTCTTCTTGACACCAAAGTGTCCCATCAATCCTCCTCCATGCGCCTCAGAACAACAAAAGACTAATGTAACAATCTGGAATGCATAGTTTGTTAGCGCGGAACACAAATCCATCATTAAAGACGAACTTGTTCCATGTTCTACCATCTCTACAATTCTGCAACACATCTTTAAATTCAGCATCATGCACATATTGTTCCTTAATAGTTTCTAATCCAAATATATTGAAGTCAAGTTGAGATACCAAAGCATAACGGCGTGACAAAGCATCAGCAATAATATTATCTTTACCCTTTTTGTGTTTGATAACATAAGGAAAAGACTCAATAAATTCAACCCACTTTGCATGACGACGATTCAACTTAGCTTGACTACGAATATGCTTTAAAGATTCATGATCGGAATGTATAACAAATTCTTTAGGCCATAGATAATGTTGCCAAGTTTCTAATGTCCGAACTAACGCATATAATTCTTTATCATAAGTAGAATAGTTCAGACTAGCCCCACTCAATTTCTAACTAAAATATGCAGGTTTTCCCTCTTGTAATAACACCCCTCCCAAACCAATTCCACTAGCATCACATTCAAGCTCAAAAGTCTTAGTAAAATCAGGAAGTTGGAGTAAGGGAGCATGTGTTAACTTATCTTTCAATATGTCGAAGGCCTGTTGTTGTGCATCGCCCCAAACAAAGGGCACATCCTTCTTGGTAAGCTCATTCAGCAGCGTGGCAATTGATCCAAAGTCTTTGACAAAGCGCCTATAAAAACTCCTCACTTGTGTGACCGTCTTGGGCTGCGGCCAATTCTCAATAGCTTCAATCTTGGCTGGTCCACTTCAATACCCTGTGATGTAACAACATAGCCAAGAAACGCAACTCGATTGGTGCAAAAGGTGCACTTCTCAAGGTTACCAAACAAATGTGCATTACGTAAAGCATTGAAAACAGCACGTAAATGGTCCAAATGATCCTCTAAAGATTTGCTATAAATCAGAATATCATCAAAGTAGACTACCACAAAACGTCCAATGAAAGCACGTAAACCTTCGTTCATTAATCTCATGAAAGTGCTAGGTGCATTAGTTAAACCAAACGGCATTACTAACCACTCATATAAACCGAACTTAGTTTTAAATGCTGTTTTCCATTCATCTCCTAATTTCATACGAATCTGGTGGTAACCACTACGCAAATCAACTTTAGAAAACATGGTAGAGCCACTCAATTCATCAAGCATGTCATCTAAACGTGGAATAGGATGACGATATCGAATAGTAATATTATTGATAGCTCTACAATCAGTACGCATGCGCGAAGAACCATCTTTCTTAGGTACCAAAATAATAGGAACAGCACAGGGGCCAAGGGACTCACGAATATGATCTCTGTCGAGTAGTTCCTGAATTTGGCGTTGTATCTCCTTTGTCTCCTCTGGATTGGTTCTATATGGTAGCGGTTGGGCAACGTGGCACCAGGAATTAGATCAATTTGGTGCTCAATGCCTCTAATAGGAGGTAGTCCTGGTGGCTCAAGAGGAAAGACGTCCTCATATTCCCCAAAAGGTTAGCAATAGCGGGTGGCAAAGAAGGAGGCATATCCTCAAATGAAAACAAAACCTATTTGCAAATAATTGCATAACATTGAGTATTGTTTACATCTAGTTCAGCAATATCAATTTTATTTGCAAGCATACATGGACTCTTCAAACGAATTTCAGTAGCATGGGTAGAATCAGATTTAGTGTTCTTTGGTGGTACAAAATCTGCAGCAACAATCTGATTCTCACTTTTATTTTTCTCCTCAGTTTTAGCTCTACTAGCTCTAGCAAGTTCATCTTTTAAAATCTGTTCGGGAGTCATAGGTTTTAGACCAATTTTCTTTCCATCATGCATAAGAGAATAGTGATTAGTTTTGCCATTATGAACAGATTCTCTATCAAATTACCATGGTCTACCAAGTAACAAAGAACAAGCTTGCATAGGTACAACATCACAATCAACAAAATCAGAATATGTACCGATAGTAAAATGCACGCGTACCGTTCTTGTTACCTTGATCTTGCGAGAACTCTCAAACCATTGGATGTAATATGAATGTGGGCATTGTCTTGTTGGAAGCGCAAGCTTCTCTACCATGTCCACACTGGCCAGATTATTACAACTCCCTCCATCAATGATGATCCGTATAGCTCTTTCCTTGACAACACCACGTGTTTGGAACAGGTTGTGGCGTTGATCTTGCTCAGATTTGCTCAATTGCACACTCAACACACGTTGTGTAATTAAGCTCTTGTATTGATCAGCAGCTTCAGCTCCCATTACCTCTGTCTCTTCATCAAGATCAATTGTCTCCATCTCGAGCAGAAATAAGGGCTAGTGTATCTTCATCAAGTCACTCGCTGAATCGTATTGACCATCTTCTCGCACCATCATCACACGTTGTGTTGTGCCTTCGTCTCTCAATATGACCAAAACCCAGCACTTGCGGCATTGTATATCCTTTGTCTTACCCGTGGAAGCCATAGAAGATGCACTACTGACGGGAGCATTGGATGATGGTGGAGGAGCATGGAAATCTTGTGGTGGCCTTGGATGTGGTAGTAGCTGGTGGCGAATCACGAGGAGGCGCTGATTGTCGGGATGTCCAAGAGGATGTGCGACCTGCAGAATTATTAGTCCTCCTCCATGGTGTTTGGCGATCCTGCACTTCACGTTCAGCTTTGCAAGCAAGATGAAACAAACGAGTGATAGAATTATATTCCTTATAATCTAATATGTGCTGAATGTCCTTGTTTAATCCACCAAAGAAACGTGCAAGCATTTGTTCATTAGATTCAACAAGACCACACCGAACCATCCCCGTTTGCAATTCCTGATAATACTCTTCTCTGAGTTTTTCCCTTGCTCTAAACGTGTGATTCTTTAGTAAATCACGTTGATAAGTGGGAGGTACAAAACGAACACAAATAGCAGTTTTTAGAGCAGTCCAAGTACTAGGAATAGTAGTAGGATTTAAACGACAATACTCAGACCACCAAAGGGAAGCAAATTAGTAAATTCACATGTAGCAGCACTAACACGCATATTCTCAGGATATTTTAAACATGCAAAACGTTGTTCGACTTCCATCTCCCATGTAAGATATGCATCAGGATTATATTTACCCTCAAAAGATGGAATATTCAATTTAAGCTTAGCAACATGCTCATCATCACGTCTCGTGGTCGGCGTTGCGGTGGTAATGTCGGGACGCCGTCGGCGGTATATGTGGAGGTTGTTCAACCTCCTCGTCAAACAGATCGTCAAATGCCGTGGTCGTAGTAGTACCCGTCGTCTGTCCCCAATGTCGCGCCAACGCTGGCGGAAGTCTGAGGCGTCGGTAGTCAGATAGCCGCGAAGTCTTGAGCGTGCTGCAGCCGAACCAGCAGTCCGACCCATGATCGGAATGCGCCGTGCGCCATGTGTGGGTGCCGGTGCGGGTGCGGGCAATCGGTTCAAAAGCTCCTTGAACCGAACATCAAGCTTGGCGTTGAAGGATTTCTCTAGTCCATCGATCTTGTCCATGGCGTTGGTGAGCTTGGTGTCAAACTCCCCAAGGCGCGTATCCACGTCTTCAGCGCGACTGACCAAGAGCGCGGAGAAGTGGGCATGTAGTTCTTCGTTCGTCATTGTGGCAGGGTTCCGTGAAGTATCTGTCATGGTTAGTCCTTAAAAAGCACAGGTATATAGTACGGAAATATGGTGGAAGTCACGCGTAATCCGTCAAGCATTATACGAAGCTCTTACAAGTTCTTACCAAACTGCTGGAAAAGGCGATGTGCAACCGCGAGGATCAGTGGGTCCAGAGATTGAACCAAGCGATTACCAGGAGTCGAGACACCGCACGTGGAGAATATCTGTGGAGCTCTGGGAAGGCTTAGCAAAAGGGGGTTAGCAATTATCAAAACAGCAATGCAAAAGTTGAAAGAATGCTCAACGACGGTACTGTGCTGGTCCTAGGCTAGACCGTACTAGAGACGCGAGCCTAGATCACCAACGATGTCACGAAGCGGCACAACAAGCACTATATGATGATATGGCACCCTGAAAAGCGAACCGAGAGGTGGAAAATCACTATGATGGCGACTATCTAAAACTGATCTACGGGGTCTAAAAATAGGTTAGCCCCCTCCGGAAAGCGCGCAGGCGCCAAAAAAATGTTGCTATAACGACCGATGGAGAAAAGTGATCCCTGGGGTCGAAAAACAGTATAGCCAGAATTTTTTTTTTGCTCTCCTTCTGGACTTACGACCCAACTCTTAGCTCGACACGGACTTTAGCTGAACACGGAAACAACAAAGAAGGAAAGTAAAAAGAAATAACTAGGAAACAACAACTCTACTCGGACTCGTACCACGCAGGAAACCGATCGGATCGTATTTGCGGAAAGCGGTGGCGGAGTATTAGGGTTTATGGTGGCGGAATATGGTGGCGGAATATGGTGGCGGTGACTATTATGATCAGAACTCGAAACTCTAAGGGACGAACACTAAGACCAGCAACTCGACGCGATGATGTAGACACAAATTCAACAATGCAAAAACTGAAAAGATAATGCGAGGCGTAGATTGGTTATAGAATGGATCTAAACTCTAACTGTGTTTTTGGCTTTTTCGTGGGTTATAGGTAAAAACAGATCTAATCTACGAAAATAGTAAAATCTCACCGAGCAACCTGAAATATGATACCACTTGATAGGGCAAAGGTGTCCGATCTTTCGATGAGATGATGATGTGGCTTACAACCACTTTTGTGGCCCGATCTTCATAGATTCGAGGGGATTTGGGGGAGGAGAGCGAAGAACACGATGAACACGAGAGGGAAATCGAAGATACAAACGCACACCACACCCAAATCGGTTTGCTCTCGTTGGCCCGAACCACCAACCCAATAGAATCACAAAGGGAGAGACCAAAGGTAGAATCCCTTGCGAGAGATTGGCAAGCTCTTGATAGAATCACACGTAGGGAGAGAGTAGCAACCAAGTAGAATCCCAAAGGGGAGAGACCTAGCACTACTAGAATCCATACATGGGAGAGATCAAGAACTAGAAGAGCGCCTTGACGAATTCAATTAAGAAGGCCTTGATACAACTCATAGATAATCTAATGAGAGGGGGTTCCCATCCAGGGGTTGGCCTAAGCCATGAGTCTCAACTCATCATCTATTCCATCCTAGGGTTTACATATGGGGGTGGGGGCATATATATAGGCCAGCCACGCACTAGGGGTAAAACAGGCATAAACAGGAAGTTCTGGGCGTTACATGGGCCAGGCCCAACCTGAGGCGCGCAGGCCCGATACACTCGGTCCGGAGATTCCGGTGTAGAGGTCCGGAGACTCCGGTCTGGACCGGAGACTTCGGTCAATCTCCGGTGTCGTCTCCGGGAGCATCTTGACTGTCCTGGCGCTGGTTGCAGGGTCGGTCCGAGATGGACCGGAGACTCGTGGTAGGCGGAGACTCCGGTGTCAGCGGAGACTCCGGTCTAGCTCCAGCATCTTCTTGCGTCTCCTCTTCCAGGCCTCATGCTTGGGGGTCTTGGCTCCTGGTTCATCCTTGTCGCATCCGCTTGGCATCATGGTCATGGACCTAGTCATACAATTGATAGTTGGCTCAAGTAGGATCCCATTCAAGTAATGACCAAGGGAAGGCAAAAGATGGAAGGAGTTCACCTTGATTGGGATGTTTGGCATATTATGATGGTGACCAATGGTGAACGCCATGTGTTGGGCGGCATCATCTCCCCCCTCTTGAAAAAGAGTCGACCTCGACGATACTCCATCATCATCTTGTAAGGAAGGAGGTGTGCCCGTTATGTCTTGATGGATGCTCTCTAGAGCTCGTTTTGTCAACTCGTGCTCAATCGAGGTTGACATTGGAGTATGGATACCTACACACAACATAGATAAACAGCGGAAGAAGTGTGTGCGTGATAGATAAACACATCATCCATCATGATGTCTTCTCTTGTGCACATCACCATTAGCATGAAACAATATGTCATAGAAGGCATGGTGAGTATGCAAGCAAAAGGTGGACATATACTTATCATGGCATGTATCAAAATCTTCAAAGGTTGAGAAAGCTATGGGGGCGATCTCAATATGAATCATATGAGCATTATTGCAATCAACAACGGAAGACAATGAAAAACGTGCATGATCAAGCATGTCCAAAGTATGAGTATGGTTGCCTACAAACATAGGGAAAGAGCAATTGTTCATCACTTTTGTCGCAACAATTGTGGGATAAAAGAAAGATTTGTAGCATGGCACATCTATGGCAATATCATCGCACTCAAATAATTCCACATGATCAACATTATGCAAAGGCAAAGCATCACATGGGAATAAGAATGATGCATATGAAATGTCACAAGTAGAGTCCATAATATGCAAATCCTCACAATTCATCATGTCCACTGGTGGGATCATGGCATCAACAACACCCGTATCTTTACCTTGGTTGTACCTCTCATTTGAAGTGGATGTTGTGAAAGGGGTGGCCTCCATGTGGACGACTTCTTCATCATATATGGGGATGGCATCAACTTCATCCACCATGTACATCTTCTCGATAGGGGGGGCCATAATCTCCAAGCTTGGCGTCTCTTGCTCCAAGGTACCTAACACATCACGAGAAAACACACTAGAGGTAGAGGGTAAGTTGTTAGAAATTGGGATGGCCTCACTTGCCCTATCAACTACCACTCTCAACTCACTCGGTGTATCACTCATGTCCTCAAAGTGGAAGCACACAATCTCACATATGGTGGAGTCACTCGTCTCACTTTTGCTCTCACTCAAGTGGGCTAAGTGGCTCTCAAACTCACATGGGATTGGTACCACATCATCACTAAAGCATATGGGAATAGGCTCAGTTTCGTCAACTCCACGCGCCTCGTTTGGTGAAGGGAAAATCCCATGCTCACCATCCTCCACCTTGCAACCCTTGTCCAAGGTTTGGCACCATGTCTTGAAAGCGTCAACTTCATGAGAGGACATCTTGATTGGTTCATCCAACTTCGCGAAGTAGAGAGCCATAGTGTCCTTCTCATTTGTGGACGATCTTATAGCTTGTGTAGGGGGCTTCCTTGAAGAAGGTTTGTCGTGGAAGTTCTTGGCTTTGGAAGCTTCATGGCGAGAGTGACGGCTCGTTTGCTTGTTCACCTTCTTTGTTCGTGAGGTAGTGCCAACGTCATATGAGGTCTTCTCTCTTGAGGGTCTTGGAACTTGTGTAGTAATCGTCCTCAGAGGAGAAGTGGTGTCGTAGATGTTCTTGTAGTTGGGCACCTCATGTCGAACTTGTTTTGTCGATGTAGCTTGGTATGACGGTATCTTTCTTTCTTGTTCTCGTGGCGAGAGGACTTATGCTGTCTTGAGCTTGTAGCGCATATAGCATGGATGCTCTTGAGCTCTTGTTGTTGGCGACGCACTTGTCTTGGCTCATGTGTATTGGTACTTGTTGAGTTGTCGCGCCTTCTTGAACTTGATGGGTATCTTGATGGACAACCCTCATGGTATGTAGTTCCTTTTGAAGGGTGCGACTCGAAGAGCTTGTCCTTGTCGGCCTCTTGGAGATGTGCCTTCGCTTGCATGGCATGGAAGTTCTCGGTCTCCATGTGGTGGACGGAGTCATTGTATCTCAAGAGGGAGTCGCCGTCATAGTCGATGAAGTGTTCGATGTCCTCCATGCTTGAGAAGTCGAACTCCTCATGGTGCTCCATGTGCTCCACGCTTGGGGAGTCGTCGTTGGTGTAGTACTCGAAGTCCTCCAAGCATGCGGAGCCAATGTCGGTGTAGTGCTCCATCATGACACCGATGCTTGTGGAGTTGTCGTTGCCGTGGCTCATCATGGATTCCTCTTCATCGGTTCCGGAGTCCCTATACATGTTGCACACAAGACCAAGTGTGATATAGTGGAAGTTGGATTGAAGGATGCTACGCCTTGGCTCACCTTGTAGATAGTATTGGATCAATGGTATGGACCAAGAGCAAACCAAATACAAAGGATAAGTGGCGTTGTATCAACGAACACAAGAAACACCAAACGCACACGGCTTATGAGGAGCTTAGGTATGGAAAGTGGCAAGCAAATTGGAACAACCGGAAACCAAGATTTGTAAAGGCAAGTAAAGATCCATGGTGGTCACAAAGCAAACAAGTTGATCCACAAGATAGAAATTAAGATCAAGGAAACACACACACGGTGGGATAAATGGGACTTGTGCGACGAAAAAAGCGAGCTAAGAACCAAATGAAGGCCTAGCAAAGACTATAAGCTCATGTCGCACAAGTACAAGGAGAGACGCTAGTTCGATTGCACAAAAATTTGAAGGGCTACAAGATTTGCACAATAAGTACCACCTACAAGTTTGTCATCGAGCTTGCGCTTCCTATTCTATACGGCACATGTATCTTTTTTTTTTTTTGTATTTTGTATTTTGTATTTTTTTTCTCTCTCTTTTTTTTCCTTTTTCTCTTGCTTTTCCTTGTGCCAACAACTATACAAGATAACTATATGAGATAGCGCTCACAAATTTTGCTCGGAATTCTACAAGGTATCAAATGTGCAAAGCCCAAGCAATCAAAGGAGGAACTAGTCTCAATAGGTGCTTGTTTTATCGCAAAGATGGTGTGGCTCTCAAAGGAAAACAAGTAGGGGAGATTGCGGAAATGATATACCTTTCGTCGAAGATCTTCACCCTTGCTCACAGTTTTTTTGTTGGTGTAGATAGCAGGAACACGTGGATGATGGTGTAGGGCTCCTTCTCCTCTTCGAAACGAGCTAAAGAACACCAAAATCCGAGTTCGAATGCAAAAGTTATGCTCAAAACAGTGTTGCAAATTTTCTGTTTGCAGGCAGGGCGGAGACTCCGGTCTGGAGGTCCGGAGACTCCGGTCTGGAGCTCAAAAAGTTCGGAGACTCCGGTCTAGGCCGGAGACTCCGGTCCGGGAGATTCCAGGACGTCCAGAACTCGAACGGGGCGCGTTTTGGGCGGAAAAACTCGAACCAAAACCTCAAAATTGATGGGGAAATCAAGGAATTGGGCTAAGGGAACGCAAAGGAAGGTAGACCAACGAGTATAGCAGCGGATCTATGGATCAAAACCTACCAAAACGCTCTCAAAATCCAGATCGATCCAAATCACGAATATGGCTATTTTTGGTGGAAATTTTCGAAATTAGGCAAGAAAAAGAAAATTGGTGGCTAGAAACTCAACACAAACTCGAGTCCATGGCAACTAAAGGCTCTTGATACCATATGATGTGGCTTACAACCACTTTTGTGGCCCGATCTTCATAGATTCGAGGGGATTTGGGGGAGGAGAGCGAAGAACACGATGAACACGAGAGGGAAATCGAGATATACAACGCACACACCACCAAATCGGTTTGCTCTCGTTGGCCCGAACCACCAACCCAATAGAATCACAAAGGGAGAGACCAAAGGTAGAATCCCTTGCGAGAGATTGGCAAGCTCTTGTGATAGGGCAAAGGTGTCCGATCTTTCGATGAGATGATGATAGTCGATTTGGTGGAGTTCGGGCTTGACGATCCGACTACACGTGCGAGCACGAGCGCCAATGCAATCGCTAGGCCAATCTCCTGGAGGTTACCGATCCTGCGGGAACACAATCAGCCTGACCAGCGAGGGTCTTAATTCCTACCTGAAATCGAGAACAAGTAAGAACCAATATTGCAATCAAGATATTGCGGAATTAAGAGGAAAGCTTTATTGAAGAGGTGGGATCCTGAATAGGTGCGAAGTACAAGAGGCCTCTGCGACGCTCGAGCCTTGGCGAAGTTGCGACTATGGCTAACTTAATGTCTAAACAAAATCCGAGTTTAGGGGGTCGACTATGGGGAGTATTTAAGGGCGAAAAGGTGGGGTTTCGGCCAGCCATGGAAGTGGTGGCCGAATCCAACCCTAAAAGTCCCTTTCCCCTCAAATACGGACTCTAAAGAGTGGATAATTAAAATCCTGCGAAAATTACATGGGCCTGGCCCAAAATAAAGGTGTCGCAGCACCATATTAAGCTATGGACGAATTCGTAAAGTATTGATCTTGAATATTTCGTCCAAGCCTTCTTTCTTCATTATGGAGGCCTCAAAGTTCTGAAATCTTCATCCGTGGCCTTCTCTTGGATCATCACATGCTTGCTGCCATCTCCATGCATGGCCATGCTCCAATGCTTGTCCCTCTCATCCATGCTTGGTCCATCATTCCTAAGAGTAAGAAATACATCTGATTTAGGCAGCATCATATTCTCATGTATGTGAGGAATAGTTCCAAGAAACGAAAGTACCTGATAGTTAAGTTGTTTGGCACGAGATCTTGTGATGGGTCCTTGTATGTGTGTTGTTGTAGGTACAACGGTTGTATCAATAGTAGGGATGTCCACATCATGCTCCCTTTCTTGAATTGAAGTCGTCCTCGACGCAATCTCATCTTCCTCACCAAAGTAAGGCTTCAAATCTGCAATGTTAAACGTAGGACTAACTGCACTAAAGTCTGCAGGCAACTCAAGTTTATATGCATTATCATTTATTTTCTCTAACACCTTAAAGGGACCAGCAGCACGTGGCATTAACTTAGACTTGCGTAAATCAGGAAAACGATCTTTACGCAAATGTAACCAAACAAGATCGCCAACATCAAACACAACATGCTTTCTCCCTTTATCCCCAGCAATTTTATACTTAGCATTCATGTGTTCAATGTTATCTTTAGTAGTCTTATGCAAGTTTAATATCATTTCAGCGTGTTGTGTAGCATCCAAATTATGTTGCACCGAAGAAGGTAAAGGCAATAAATCAATAGGTGCACGAGGAACAAAACCATACACAATCTCAAATGGGCACATCGTTGTGGTAGAATGCAACGAACGATTATAAGCAAATTCTATGAGGTAAACACTCTTCCCACAATTTTAAGTTCTTCTTTAAAACAGCCCGCAACATAGTAGACAAAGTTCTATTTACTACTTCAGTTTGTCCATCAGTTTAGGGATGACATGTAGTACTAAACAACAAATTAGTCCCCAACTTAGCCCATAAACATCTCCAAAAGTGACTAAGAAATTTAGTATCACGATCAGAAACAATAGTATTTGGCACACCATGCAAACGAACAATTTCACGAAAGAACAAATCAGCAATATGCGCAGCATCATCCGTTTTATGACAAGGAATAAAGTGTGCCATCTTAGAAAACCGATCCACAACAACAAAAATACTATCCCTCCCCTTCTGTGTTCGTGGCAATCCCAAAACAAAGTCCATAGAAATATCCTCCCAAGGAACACTAGGAACAGGAAGAGGCATATATAAACCATGTGGATTAAGGCGAGACTTAGCTTTTTGACAAGTAGTGCAGCGTGCCACAAATCTCTCAACATCTCGACGCATACGTGGCCAAAAGAAGTGTGCAGCAAGAACATCCTCCGTCTTCTTGACACCAAAGTGTCCCATCAATCCTCCTCCATGCGCCTCCTGTAACAACAAAAGACGAACAGAACTATCTGGAATGCATAGTTTGTTAGCACGGAACACAAATCCATCATTGAAGACGAACTTGTTCCAAGTTCTACCATCTCTACAATTCTGCAACACATCTTTAAATTCAGCATCATGCACATATTGTTCTTTAATAGTTTCCAATCCAAATATTTTGAAGTCAAGTTGAGATAACAAAGCATAACGGCGTGACAAAGCATCAGCAATAATATTATCTTTACCCTTTTTGTGTTTGATAACATAAGGAAAAGACTCAATAAATTCAACCCACTTTGCATGACGATTCAACTTAGCTTGACTACGAATATGCTTTAAAGATTCATGATCAGAATGAATAACAAATTCCTTAGGCCATAGATAATGTTGCCAAGTTTCTAATGTCCGAACCAACTCATATAATTCTTTATCATAAGTAGAATAGTTCAGACTAGCCCCACTCAATTTCTCGCTAAAATATGCAACAGGTTTTCCCTCTTGTAATAACACCCCTCCCAAACCAATTCCGCTAGCATCACATTCAAGCTCAAAAGTCTTAGTAAAATCAGGAAGTTGGAGTAAGGGAGCATGTGTTAGCTTATCTTTCAATATGACGAAGGCATGTTGTTGTGCATCGCCCAAACAAAGGCACATCCTTCTTGGTAAGCTCATTCAAGCGCCGCAATTGATCCAAAGTCTTTGACAAAGCGCCTATAAAAACCAGCGAGGCCAAGAAAACTCCTCACTTGTGTGACCGTCTTGGGCTGCGGCCAATTCTCAATAGCTTCAATCTTGGCTGGATCCACTTTAATACCCTGTGATGTAACAACATAGCCAAGAACGAACTCGATTGGTGCAAAAGGTGCACTTCTCAAGGTTACCAAACAAACGTGCATCACGCAGCATTGAAAACAAAGCGTAAATGGTCCAAATGATCCTCTAAAGATTTGCTATAAATCAGAATATCATCAAAGTAGACTACCACAAAACGTCCAATGAAAGCACGTAAAACTTCGTTCATTAATCTCATGAAAGTGCTAGGTGCATTAGTTAAACCAAACGGCATTACTAACCACTCATATAAACCGAACTTAGTTTTAAATGTTGTTTTCCATTCATCTCCTATTTTCATACGAATCTGGTGGTAACCACTACGCAAATCAACTTTAGAAAACATGGTAGAGCCACTCAATTCATCAAGCATGTCATCTAAACGTGGAATAGGATGACGATATCGAATAGTAATATTATTGATAGCTCTACAATCAGTACACATGCGCGAAGAACCATCTTTCTTAGGTACCAAAATAATAGGAACAACACAAGGGCTAAGGGACTCACGAATATGATCTCTGTCGAGTAGTTCCTGAATTTGGCGTTGTATCTCCTTTGTCTCCTCTGGATTGGTTCTATATGGCGCGCGGTTGGGCAACGTGGCACCAGGAATTAGATCAATTTGGTGCTCAATTCCTCTAATAGGAGGTAGTCCTGGTGCAACTCAGCGGGAAAGACGTCCTCATATTCCTGCAAAAGGTTAGCAACATCGGGTGGCAAAAAAGGAGGCATATCCGCAAATAAAAACAAAACCTCTTTGCAAACAATTGCATAACATTGAGTATTGTTTACATCTAGTTCAGCAATATCAATTTTATTTGCAAGCATACATGGACTCTTCAAACGAATTTCAGTAGCATGTGTAGAATCAGATTTAGTGTTCTTTGGTGGTACAAAATCTGCAGCAACAATCTGATTCTCACTTTTATTTTTCTCCTCAGTTTTAGCTCTACTAGCTCTAGCAAGATCATCTTTTAAAATCTGTTCGGGAGTCATAGGTTTTAGACCAATTTTCTTTCCATCATGCATAAGAGAATAGTGATTAGTTTTGCCATTATGAACAGATTCTCTATCAAATTGCCATGGTCTACCAAGTAACAAAGAACAAGCTTGCATAGGTACAACATCACAATCAACAAAATCAGAATATGTACCGATAGTAAAATGCACGCGTATCGTTCTTGTTACCTTGATCTTGCGAGAACTCTCAAACCATTGGATGTAATATGAATGTGGGCGTTGTCTTGTTGGAAGCGCAAGCTTCTCTACCATGTCCACACTGGCCAGATTATTACAACTCCCTCCATCAATGATGATCCGTATAGCTCTTTCCTTGACAACACCACGTGTTTGGAACAGGTTGTGGCATTGATCTTGCTCAGATTTGCTCAATTGCACACTCAACACGTTGTGTAATTAAGCTCTTGTATTGATCGGCAGCTTCAGCTCCATTACCTCGCTCTTCATCGAGATTTAATTGTCTCCATCTCGAGCAGAAATAAGGGCTAGTGTATCTTCATCGAAGTCACTCGCTGAATCGTATTGACCATCTTCTCGCACCATCATCACGTTGTGTTGTGCCATCTCTCAATATGACCAAAACCCAGACTTGCGGCATTGTATATCCTTTGTCTTACCGTGGAAGCCATAGAAGATGCACTACTGACGGGAGCATTGGATGATGGTGGAGGAGCAGCTGGAAATCTTGTGGTGGCCTTGGATGTGGTAGTAGCTGGTGGCGAATCATGAGGAGGCGCTGATTGTCGGGATGTCCAAGAGGATGTGCGACCTGCAGAATTATTAGTCCTCCTCCATGGTGTTTGGCGATCCTGCACTTCACGTTCAGCTTTGCAAGCAAGATGAAACAAACGAGTGATAGAATTATATTCCTTATAATCTAATATGTGCTGAATGTCCTTGTTTAATCCACCAAAGAAACGTGCAAGCATTTGTTCATTAGATTCAACAAGACCACACCGAACCATCCCCGTTTGCAATTCCTGATAATACTCTTCTACAGAGTTTTTCCCTTGCTCTAAACGTGTCAGATTCTTTAGTAAATCACGTTGATAAGTGGGAGGTACAAAACGAACACGCATAGCAGTTTTTAGAGCAGTCCAAGTACTTGGAATAGTAGTAGGATTTAAACGACAATACTCAGACCACCAAAGGGAAGCAAATTAGTAAATTCACATGTAGCAGCACTAACACGCATATTCTCAGGATATTTTAAACATGCAAAACGTTGTTCGACTTCCATCTCCCATGTAAGATATGCATCAGGATTATATTTACCCTCAAAAGATGGAATATTCAATTTAAGCTTAGCAACATGCTCATCATCACGTACCGGTGGTCGGGCGTTGCGGTGGTAATGTCGGGGACGTCCAGCAGGTACATGTGGAGGTTGTTCAACCTCCTCGTCAAAATCGTCGTCGTCGTGGTCGTAGTAGTACCCGTCGTCCCTAACGCCGCAACGCATGGCGGAAGTCTGAGGTCGTCGCCGGTTTGCGCCAGTGCGGCGGCCGCCGAACCAGTAGTCCGACCCGTGATCGGAACGCGATGTGCGCCATGTGTGGGTGCGGGTGACGGCAATCTGTTCAAAAGCTCCTTGAACCGAGCGTCAAGCTTGGCGTTGAAGGATTTCTCGAGCCCATCGATCTTGTCCACGGCGTTGGAGAGCTTGGTGTCAAACTCCCCTAGGCGTGTATCCACGTCTTCAGCGCGACTGACCAAGAGCGCGGAGAAGTGGGCATGTAGTTCTTCGTTCGTCATTGTGGCAGGGTTCCGCGAAGTATCTGTCATGGTTAGTCCTTTAAAAAGCACAGGTATATACTACGGAAATAGGGTGGAAGGCACGCGTAATCCGTCAAGCAATATACGAAGCTCTTACAAGTTCTTACCAAACAGCAGAAAAGGCGATGTACAACCGCGAGGATCAGTGGGTCCAGAGATTGAACCGAGCGATTACCGGGAGTTGAGACACCGCACGTGGAGAATATCTGTGGAGCTCTGGGAAGGCTTAGCAAAAGGGGGTTAGCAATTATCAAAACAGCAATGCAAAAGTTGAAAGAATGCTCAACGACGGTACTGTGCTGGTCCTAGGCTAGACCGTACTAGAGACGCGAGCCTAGATCACCAACGATGTCACGACGCGGCACAACAAGCACTGTATGATGATATGGCACCCTGAAAAGCGAACCGAGAGGTGGAAAATCACTATAATGGCGAGTGTCTAAAACTGATCTACGGGGTCTAAAAATAGGTTAGCCCCAAAAAAAAATTCGAATTATTTTTTTTATTTTGCTCCGGAAAGCGCGCAGGCGCCAAAAAAATGTTGCTATAACGGCCGATGGAGAAAAGTGATCCCCGGGGTCGAAAAACAGTATAGCCAGAAAAAAAATTTGGAGGCGGTTCCAGACATCCCTACTATTGATACAACCGTTGTACCTACAGCAACACACATACAAGGACCCATCACAAGATCTCGTGCCAAACAACTTAACTATCAGGTACTTTCGTTTCTTGGAACTATTCCTCACATACATGAGAATATGATGCTGCCTAAATCAGATATATTTCTTACTCTTAGGAATGATGGACCAAGCATGGATGAGAGGGACAAGCATTGGAGCATGGCCATGCATGGAGATGGCAGCAACCATGTGATGATCCAAGAGAAGGCCACGGATGAAGATTTCAGAACTTTGAGGCCACCATAATGAAGAAAGGAGGCTTGGACGAAATATTCAAGATCAATACTTTACGAATTCATCCATAGCTTAATATGGTGCTGCGACACCTTTATTTTGGGCCAGGCCCATGTAATTTTCGCAGGATTTTAATTAGCTACTTTTTAGAGTCCGTATTTGAGGGGAAAAGGACTTTTAGGGCTGGATTCGGCCACCGCTTCCTTGGCTGGCCGAAACCCCACCTTTTCTCCCTTAAATACTCCCCATAGCCGACCCCATAGACTCGGATTTTGTTTAGACATTCAGTTAGCCATAGTCGCAACTTCGCCAAGGCTCGAGCGTCGCAGAGGCCTCTTGTACTTCGCACCTATTCAGGATCCCACCTCTTCAATAAAGCTTTCATCTTAATCCGCAATATCTTGATTGCAATATTGGTTCTTACTTGTTCTCGATTTCAGGTAGGAATTAAGACCCTCGTTGGTCAGGCTGATCGTGTTCCCGCAGGATCGGTAACCTCCAGGAGATTGGCCTAGCGATTGCATTGGCGCTCGTGCTCGCACGTGTAGTCGGATCGTCAAGCCCGAACTCCACCAAATCGACTATCTTCATCTCATCGAAAGATCGGACACCTTTTCCCTATCAAGTGGTATCAGATTTCAGGTTGCTCGGTGAGATTTTACTGTTTTTCGTAGATTAGATCTGTTTTTACCTATAACCCACGAAAAAGCCAAAAACACAGTTAGAGTTTAGATCCATCCCATAACCAATCTACGCCTCGCATTATCTTTTCAGTTTTTGCATTGTTGAATTTGTGTCTACATCGTCACGTCGAGTTGCTGGTCTTAGTGTCTCGTCCCTTAGAGTTTCGAGTTCTGATCATAGTAGTCACCGCCACACTCGCCGATCACCGCCACCATATTCCGCCGCCATATACCCTACCACCATAAACCCGTTTAGATTATAAGGACATTCAACACATATTAGATTATAAGGAGTATACTTCTATCACTCGTTTGTTTCATCTTGCTTGCAAAGCTGAACGTGAAGTGCAGGATCGCCAAACACCACGGAGGAGGACTAATAATTCTGCAGGTCGCACATCCTCTTGGACATCCCGACAATCAGCGCCTCCTCGTGATTCGCCACTAGCTACTACCACATCCAAGGCCACCACAAGATTTCCAGCTGCTCCTCCACCATCATCCACTGCTCCTGCTCGTAGTGCATCTTCTATGGCTTCCACGGGTAAGACAAAGGATATACAATGCCGCAAGTGCTGGGGTTTTGGTCATATTGATAGACAGTGCACCACACAACGTGTGATGATGGTGCGAGAAGATGGTCAATACGATTTAGCGAGTGACTTCGATCAAGATACACTAGCCCTTATTTCTGCTCGAGATGGAGACAATTCTGATGCTGATGAAGAGCCAGAGGTAATGGGAGTTGAAGCTGCTGATCAATACAAGAGCTTAATTACACAACGTGTGTTGAGTGTGCAATTGAACAAATCTGAGCAAGATCAACGCCACAACCTGTTCCAAACACGTGGTGTTGTCAAGGAAAGAGCTATACGGATCATCATTGATGGAGGGAGTTGTAATAATCTGGCCAGTGTTGACATGGTAGAGAAGCTTGCGCTTCCAACAAGACAACGCCCACATTCATATTACATCCAATGGTTTGAGAGTTCTCGCAAGATCAAGGTAACAAGAACGGTACGCATGCATTTTACTATTGGTACATATTCTGATTTTGTTGATTGTGATGTTGTACCTATGCAAGCTTGTTCTTTGTTACTTGGTAGACCATGGCAATTTGATAGAGAATCTGTTCATAATGGCAAAACTAATCACTATTCTCTTATGCATGATGGAAAGAAAATTGGTCTAAAACCTATGACTCCCGAACAGATTTTAAAAGATGATCTTGCTAGAGCTAGTAGAGCTAAAACTGAGGAGAAAAATAAAAGTGAGAATCAGATTGTTGCTGCAGATTTTATACCACCAAAGAACACTAAATCTGATTCTACACATGCTACTGAAATTCGTTTGAAGAGTCCATGTATGCTTGCAAATAAAATTGATATTGCTGAACTAGATGTCAACAATACTCAATGTTATGCAATTATCTGCAAAGAGGTTTTGTTTTCATTTGAGGATATGCCTCCTTCTTTGCCACCCGCTGTTGCTAACCTTTTGCAGGAATATGAGGACGTCTTTCCCGCTGAACTGCCACCAGGACTACCTCCTATTAGAGGAATTGAGCACCAAATTGATCTAATTCCTGGTGCCACGTTGCCCAACCACGCGCCATATAGAACCAATCCAGAGGAGACAAAGGAGATACAACGCCAAATTCAGGAACTACTCGATAGAGATCATATTCGTGAGTCCCTTAGCCCCTGTGCTGTTCCTATTATTTTGGTACCTAAGAAAGATGGTTCTTCGCGCATGTGTACTGATTGTAGAGCTATCAATAATATTACTATTCGATATCGTCATCCTATTCCACGTTTAGATGACATGCTTGATGAATTGAGTGGCTCTACCATGTTTTCTAAAGTTGATTTGCGTAGTGGTTACCACCAGATTCGTATGAAATTAGGAGATGAATGGAAAACAGCATTTAAAACTAAGTTCGGTTTATATGAGTGGTTAGTAATGCCGTTTGGTTTAACTAATGCACCTAGCACTTTCATGAGATTAATGAACGAAGTTTTACGTGCTTTCATTGGACGTTTTGTGGTAGTCTACTTTGATGATATTCTGATTTATAGCAAATCTTTAGAGGATCATTTGGACCATTTACGTGCTGTTTTCAATGCTTTACGTGATGCACGTTTGTTTGGTAACCTTGAGAAGTGCACCTTTTGCACCAATTGAGTTGCGTTTCTTGGCTATGTTGTTACATCATAGGGTATTGAAGTGGATCCAGCCAAGATTGAAGCTATTGAGAATTGGCCGCAGCCCAAGACGGTCACACAAGTGAGGAGTTTTCTTGGCCTCGCTGGTTTTTATAGGCGCTTTGTCAAAGACTTTGGATCAATTGCCGCGCCGTTGAATGAGCTTACCAAGAAGGATGTGCCCTTTGTTTGGGGCGATGCACAACAACAGGCCTTCGTCATATTGAAAGATAAGCTAACACATGCTCCCTTACTCCAACTTCCTAATTTTACTAAGACTTTTGAGCTTGAATGTGATGCTAGTGGAATAGGTTTGGGAGGGGTGTTATTACAAGAGGGAAAACATGTTGCATATTTTAGTGAGAAATTGAGTGGGGCTAGTCTGAACTATTCTACTTATGATAAAGAATTATATGCGTTGGTTCGGACATTAGAAACTTGGCAACATTATCTATGGCCTAAGGAATTGTCATTCATTCTGATCATGAATCTTTGAAGCATATTCGTAGTCAAGCTAAGTTGAATCGTCATGCAAAGTGGGTTGAATTTATTGAGTCTTTTCCTTATGTTATCAAACACAAAAAGGGTAAAGATAATATTATTGCTGATGCTTTGTCGCGCCGTTATGCTTTGTTATCTCAACTTGACTTCAAAATATTTGGATTAGAAACTATTAAGGAACAATATGTGCATGATGCTGAATTTAAAGATGTGTTGCAGAATTGTAGAGATGGTAGAACATGGAACAAGTTCGTCTTCAATGATGGATTTGTGTTCTGCTAACAAACTATGCATTCAGATAGTTCATTCGTCTTTTTGTTCAGAGGCGCATGGAGGAGGATTGATGGGACACTTTGGTGTCAAGAAGACGGAGGATGTTCTTGTCAGCACACTTGATGCAGCCTGGCCCACGACCGCTACTACATCTACTCCCACGAGCTCCCAAGTGGACCCATGACTCGCCCGAGCCAAACTCCTTCAAGCTAAGGTGAACTCGCTCTCCTTGTGTGACTTGATACACCCTTGGATGGCTCACTTCATACGCATACACTGTGCATCATCAGTACGAAGAGAAGGACCCAAGGCAGAGCAAATGGAGGGAAGCAACCGATCGCCGGTACCGCCAAAGAAGATTACCGTTGAGCGACCATTACCAATGTTCAGCGGTCCTACCGCCGCTCACGGGATGCCCAGAAGAACCACTCCATGACGCCTTGACGCCAATGCTACATTACCGCCCAGCAACCGACAAATGGACGCGCCAGACCTCCCTCCAGACTCCAGCTGGCCTCCTAAAGGGCTCCGACCTTGTACCCCCTACTACTTGATTATCACTCGTGCGTCTGACCCGGAGTTGACCCGATTCGACTATATATAACCCCACCTCTATTGTAAACCCCTGAGACTTGGATAATAGATATATGAAACCCTTTGAGGAACTTATATCTATTGGACTCATGCTCCTACCAAGGAGCACCGGATTATCCACCCCCTATTGGATCTTGCCTAGTGCTCTGTTGTACAAGGCCTTGGGTTCTCGGTTTCTCGCCCCCAAGTCGTCAAGATCTCACCAAGCACCTCGTCCCCCGTTGTTGGCGTGGAGAGCGAGCTTCGCCCAACACCGATCCTAGGGATTATGTTGGACCGGTTGCCACCGGCGTGAGAGATCGGCGTGTATCGTGTTTTATGTGCGTGTGTTCGTGGTTTTCATCTCTTCTTCCCCCGACCACCGCTTTTCCCCCTCGTTTCTCGTGGAATTCATGAAAGATCGGGCCAACCCAAGGGGTACCCCATAACACTTCTTTTGGCCACGTATGCGTCGAGATGTTGAGAGATTTGTGTTACGCTGCACTACTTGTCAAAAAGCTAAGTCTCGCCTTAATCCACATGGTTTATATATGCCTCTTCCTGTTCCTAGTGTTCCTTGGGAGGATATTTCTATGGACTTTGTTTTGGGATTGCCACGAACACAGAAGGGGAGGGATAGTATTTTTGTTGTTGTGGATCGGTTTTCTAAGATGGCACACTTTATTCCTTGTCATAAAACGGATGATGCTGCTCATATTGCTGATTTATTCTTTCGTGAAATTGTTCGTTTGCATGGTGTGCCAAATACTATTGTCTCTGATCGTGATACTAAATTTCTTAGCTACTTTTGGAGATGTTTATGGGCTAAGTTGGGGACTAAATTGCTCTTTAGTACTACATGTCATGCCCAAACTGATGGTCAAACTGAAGTAGTAAATAGAACTTTGTCTACTATGTTGCGGGCTATTTTAAAGAAGAACTTAAAATTGTGGGAAGAGTGTTTACCTCATATAGAATTTGCTTATAATCGTTCGCTGCGTTCTACCACAAAGATGTGCCCATTTGAGATTGTGTATGGTTTTGTTCCTCGTGCACCTATTGATTTATTGCCTTTACCTTCTTCGGTGCAACATAATTTGGATGCTACACAACGTGCTGAAATGATATTGAACTTGCATAAGACTACTAAAGATAACATTGAACACATGAATCTAAGTATAAACTTGCTGGGGATAAAGGGAGAAAGCATGTTGTGTTTGATGTTGGCGATCTTGTTTGGTTACATTTGCGTAAAGATCGTTTTCCTGATTTACGCAAGTCTAAGTTAATGCCATGTTTTTCTGGTCCCTTTAAGGTGTTAGAGAAAATAAATGATAATGCATATAAACTTGAGTTGCCTGCAGACTTTGGTACGGTTAGTCCTACGTTTAACATTGCAGATTTGAAGCCTTACTTTGGTGAGGAAGATGAGATTGCGTCGAGGACGACTTCAATTCAAGAAGGGGAGCATGATGTGGACATCCCTTCTATTGATACAACCGTTGTACCTACAACAACACACATAAAGGGCCCATCACAAGATCTCGTGCCAAACAACTTAACTATCAGGTACTTTCGTTTCTTGGAACTATTCCTCACATACATGAGAATATGATGCTGCCTAAATCAGATGTATTTCTTACTCTTAGGAATGATGGACCAAGCATGGATGAGAGGGACAAGCATTGGAGCATGGCCATGCGTGGAGATGGCAGCAAGCATGTGATGATCCAAGAGAAGGCCACGGATGAAGATTTCAGAACTTTGAGGCCACCATAATGAAGAAAGAAGGCTTGGACGAAATATTCAAGATCAATACTTTACCAATTCGTCCATAGCTTAATATGGTGCTGCGACACCTTTATTTTGGGCCAGGCCCATGTAATTTTCGCAGGATTTTAATTAGCCACTTTTTAGATGCCGTATGTGAGGGGAAAAGGACTTTTAGGGTTGGATTTGGCCACCACTTCCATGGCTGGCCGAAACCCCACCTTTTCGCCCTTAAAAACTCCCCATAGCCGTCCCCCTAGACTCGGATTTTGTTTAGACATTAAGTTAGCCATCATAGCAACTTCGCCAAGGCTCGAGCGTCGCAGAGGCCTCTTGTACTTCGCACCTATTCAGGATCCCACCTTTTCAATAAAGCTTTCCTCTTAATCCGCAATATCTTGATTGCAATATTAGTTCTTACTTGTTCTCGATTTCAGGTAGGAATTAAGACCCTCGTTGGTCAGGCTGATCGTGTTCACGCAGGATCGGTAACCTCCAGGAGATTGGCCTAGCGATTGCAGTGGCGCTCGTGCTCGCACGTGTAGTCGGATCGTCATGCCCGAACTCCACCAAATCGAATATCTCCATCTCATCGAAAGATGATGTGGCTTACAACCACTTTTGTGGCCCGATCTTCATAGATTCGAGGGGATTTGGGGGAGGAGAGCGAAGAACACGAGAGGGAAATCGAAGATACAAACGCACACCACACCCAAATCGGTTTGCTCTCGTTGGCCCGAACCACCAACCCAATAGAATCACAAAGGGAGAGACCAAAGGTAGAATCCCTTGCGAGAGATTGGCAAGCTCTTGATAGAATCACACGTAGGGAGAGAGTAGCAACCAAGTAGAATCCCAAAGGGGAGAGACCTAGCACTACTAGAATCCATACATGGGAGAGATCAAGAACTAGAAGAGCGCCTTGACGACTTCAATTAAGAAGGCCTTGATACAACTCATAGATAATCTAATGAGAGGGGGTTCCCATCCAGGGTTTGGCCTAAGCCATGAGTCTCAACTCATCATCTATTCCATCCTAGGGTTTACATATGGGGGTGGGGGCATATATATAGGCCAGCCACGCACTAGGGGTAAAACAGGCATAAACAGGAAGTTCTGGGCGTTACATGGGCCAGGCCCAACCTGAGGCGCGCAGGCCCGATACACTCGGTCCGAAGATTCCGGTGTAGAGGTCCGGAGACTCCGGTCAATCTCCGGTGTCGTCTCCGGAGGGGCATCTTGGACCGCCCCGGCGCTGGGTTCGGGTCGGTCCGGAGATGGACCGGAGACTCCAGTGGTAGACTGAGACTCCGGTGCTGGGGCGAGACTCGTCCTGCTCCAGATCTTCTTCGTCTCCTCTTCCGGGCCTCATGCTTTGGGGTCTTGGCTCCTGGTTCATCCTTGTCGCATCCGCTTGGCATCATGGTCATGGACCTAGTCATACAATTGATAGTTGGCTCAAGTAGGATCCCATTCAAGTAATGACCAAGGGAAGGCAAAAGATGGAAGGAGTTCACCTTGATTGGGATGTTTGGCATATTATGATGGTGACCAATGGTGAACGCCATGTGTTGGGCGGCATCATCTCCCCCCTCTTGAAAAAGAGTCGACCTCGACGATACTCCATCATCATCTTGTAAGGAAGGAGGTGTGCCCGTTATGTCTTGATGGATGCTCTCTAGAGCTCGTTTTGTCAACTCGTGCTCAATCGAGGTTGACATTGGAGTATGGGTACCTACACACACCATAGATAAACGGAAGAGCGTGTGTGCGTGATAGATAAACACATCATCCATCATGATGCGTCTTCTCTTGTGCACATCACCATTAGCATGAAACAATATGTCATAGAAGGCATGGTGATTATGCAAGCAAAAGGTGGACATATACTTATCATGGCATGTATCAAAATCTTCAAAGGTTGAGAAAGCTATGGGGGCGATCTCAATATGAACCATATGAGCATTATTGCAATCAACAACGGAAGACAATGAAAAACATGAATGATCAAGCATTTCCAAAGTATGAGTATGGTTGCCTACAAACATAGGGAAATAGCAATTGTTTATCAAGTTTGTCGCAACAATTGCGGGATAAAAGAAAGATTTGTAGCATGGCACATCTATGGCAATATCATCGCACTCAAATAATTCCATATGATCAACATTATGCAAAGGCAAAGCATCACATGGGAATAAGAATGATGCATATGAAATGTCACAAGTAGAGTCCATAACATGCATATCCTCACAATTCATCATGTCCACTAGTGGGATCATGGCATCAACAACACCCGTATGTATACCTTGGTTGTACCTCTCATTTGAAGTGGATGTTGTGAAAGGGGTGGCCTCCATGTGGACGACTTCTTCATCATATATGGGGATGGCATCATCTTCATCCACCATGTACATCTTCTCGATAGGGGGGGCCATAATATCCAAGCTTGGCGTCTCTTGCTCCAAGGTACCTAACACATCACGAGAAAACACACTAGAGGTAGAGGGTAAGTTGTTAGAAATTGGGATGGCCTCACTTGCCCTATCAACTACCACTCTCAACTCACTCGGTGTATCACTCATGTCCTCAAAGTGGAAGCACACAATCTCACATATGGTGGAGTCACTGTCTCACTTTGCTCTCACTCAAGTGGGCTAAGTGGCTCTCAAACTCACATGGGATTGGTACCACATCATCACTAAAGCATATGGGAATAGGCTCAGTTTAAATTAACTCCACGCCCTGCTTGGTGAAGGGAAAATCCCATGCTCACCATCCTCCACCTTGCAACCCTTGTCCAAGGTTTGGCACCATGTCTTGAAAGCGTCAACTTCATGAGAGGACATCTTGATTGGTTCATCCAACTTCACGAAGTAGAGAGCCATAGCGTCCTTCTCATTTGTTGACGATCTTATAGCTTGTGTAGGGGGCTTCCTTGAAGAAGGTTTGTCGTGGAAGTTCTTGGCTTTGGAAGCTTCATGGCGAGAGTGACTACTGCTTGCTTGTTCACCTTCTTTGTTCGTGAGGTAGTGCCAACGTCATATGAGGTATTCTCTCTTGAGGGTCTTGGAACTTGTGTAGTAATCGTCCTCAGAGGGGAAGTGGTGTCATAGATGTTCTTGTAGTTGGGCACCTCATGTCGAACTTGTTTTGTCGACGTAGCTTGGTGGCACGAACGGTACCTTTCTTTCTTGTTCTCGTGGCGGAGAGGACTTGTACGCCGTCTTGAGCTTGTAGCGCATATAGCATGGATGCTCTTGAGCTCTTGTTGTTGGCGACGCACTTGTCTTGGCTCATGTGTATTGGTACTTGTTGAGTTGTCGCGCCTTCTTGAACTTGATGGGTATCTTGATGGACAACCCTCATGGTATGTAGTTCCTTTTGAAGGGTGCGACTCGAAGAGCTTGTCCTTGTCGGCCTCTTGGAGATGTGCCTTCGCTTGCATGGCATGGAAGTTCTCGGTCTCCATGTGGTGGACGGAGTCATTGTATCTCAAGAGGGAGTCGCCATCATAGTCGATGAAGTGTTCGATGTCCTCCATGCTTGAGAAGTCGAAGTCCTCATGGTGCTCCATGTGCTCCACGCTTGGGGAGTCGTCGTTGGTGTAGTACTCGAAGTCCTCCAAGCATGCGGAGCCAACGTCGGTGTAGTGCTCCATCATGTCACCGATGCTTGTGGAGTCGTCGTTGCCGTGGCTCATCATGGATTCCTCTTCATCGGTTCCGGAGTCCCTATACATGTTGCTCACAAGACCAAGTGTGATATAGTGGAAGTTGGATTCAAGGATGCTACGCCTTGGCTCACCTTGTAGATAGTATTGGATCAATGGTATGGACCAAGAGCAAACCAAATACAAAGGATAAGTGGCGTTGTATCAACGAACACAAGAAACACCAAACGCACACGGCTTATGAGGAGCTTAGGTATGGAAAGTGGCAAGCAAATTGGAACAACCGGAAACCAAGATTTGTAAAGGCAAGTAAAGATCCACGGTGGTCACAAAGCAAACAAGTTGATCCACAATATAGAAATTAAGATCAAGGAAACACACACAGTGGGATAAATGGGACTTGTGCGGCGGAAAAAGCGAGCTAAGAACCAAATGAAGTTCTAGCAAAGACTATAAGCTCATGTCGCACAAGTACAAGGAGAGACGCTAGTTCGATTGCACAAAAATTGAAGGGCTACAAGATTTGCACAATAAGTACCACCTACAAGTTTGTCATCGAGCTTGCGCTTCCTATTCTATATGGCACATGTATCTTTTTTTTGTATTTTGTATTTTTCTCTATTTTTTTTCTCTTTTTCACTTGCTTTTCCTTGTGCCAACAACTATACAAGATAACTATATGAGATAGCGCTCACAAATTTTGCTCGGAATTCTACAAGGTATCAATTGTGAAAAGCCCAAGCAATCAAAGGAGGAACTAGTCTCAATAGGTGCTTGTTTTATCGCAAAGATGGTGTGGCTCTCAAAGGAAAACAAGTAGGGGAGATCGCGGAAATGATATACCTTTCGTCGAAGATCTTCACCCTTGCTCACAGTTTTTTTGTAGTTGTAGATAGCATGAACGCATGGATGATGGTGTAGGGCTCCTTCTCCTCTTCGAAACGAGCTAAAGAACACCAAAATCCGAGTTCGAATGCAAAAGTTATGCTCAAAACAGTGTTGCAGATTTTCTGTTTGCAGGGAGGGCGGAGACTCCGGTCCGAGGTCCGAGACTCCTGGAGCTCAAAAGGCCGGAGACTCGGTCTAGACCGAGACTCCGGTCCGGGAGATTCCAGGACGCCCGAACTCGAACGGACACGTTTTGGGCGGAAAAACTCAACCAAAAACCTCAAAATTGATGGGGAAATCAAGGAATTGGGCTAAGGGAACACAAAGGAAGGTAGATCAACGAGTATAGCAGCGGATCTATGGATCAAAACCTACCAAAACGCTCTCAAAATCCAGATCGATCCAAATCACGAATATGGCTATTTTTGGTGGAAATTTTCGAATTTAGGCAAGAAAAAGAAAATTGGTGGCTAGAAACTCAACACAAACTCGAATCCATGGCAACTAAAGGCTCTTGATACCATATGATGTGGCTTACAACCACTTTTGTGGCCCGATCTTCATAGATTCGAGGGGATTTGGGGGAGGAGAGCGAAGAACACGATGAACACGAGAGGGAAATCGAAGATACAAACGCACACCACACCCAAATCGGTTTGCTCGTTGGCTTAACCACCAACCCAATAGAATCACAAAGGGAGAGACCAAAGGTAGAATCCCTTGCGAGAGATTGGCAAGCTCTTGATAGAATCACACGTAGGGAGAGAGTAGCAACCAAGTAGAATCCCAAAGGGGAGAGACCTAGCACTACTAGAATCCATACATGGGAGAGATCAAGAACTAGAAGAGCGCCTTGACGACTTCAATTAAGAAGGCCTTGATACAACTCATAGATAATCTAATGAGAGGGGGTTCCCATCCAGGGTTTGGCCTAAGCCATGAGTCTCAACTCATCATCTATTCCATCCTAGGGTTTACATATGGGGGTGGGGGCATATATATAGGCCAGCCACGCACTAGGGGTAAAACAGGCATAAACAGGAAGTTCTGGGCGTTACATGGGCCAGGCCCAACCTGAGGCGCGCAGGCCCGATACACTCGGTCCGGAGATTCCGGTGTAGAGGTCCGGAGACTCCGGTCTGGACCGGAGACTCCGGTCAATCTCCGGTGTCGTCTCCGGAGGGGCATACTTGTTGCCCCTCGGCGCTGGTTCTGGGTCGGTCCGAGATGGACCGGAGACTCGGTGTGGTAGACGAGACTCCGGTGTCTTCAGGAGACTCGGTCTGCTCCAAGATCTTCTTGCGCTCTCTTCCAGGCCTCATGCTTGGGGGTCTTGGCTCCTGGTTCATCCTTGTCGCATCCGCTTGGCATCATGGTCATGGACCTAGTCATACAATTGATAGTTGGCTCAAGTAGGATCCCATTCAAGTAATGACCAAGGGAAGGCAAAAGATGGAAGGAGTTCACCTTGATTGGGATGTTTGGCATATTATGATGGTGACCAATGGTGAACGCCATGTGTTGGGCGGCATCAAAAGATCGATTTGGAGATAAAGATAATCGATTTGGTGGAGTTCGGGCTTGACGATCCGACTACACGTGCGAGCACGAGGGCCAATGCAATCGCTAGACCACTCTCCTGGAGGTTACCGATCCTGCGGGAACACTATCAGCCTGACCAGCGAGGGTCTTAATTCCTACCTGAAATCGAGAACAAGTAAGAACTAATATTGCAATCAAGATATTGCGGATTCAGATGAAAGCTTTATTGAAAAGGTGGGATCCTGAATAGGTGCGAAGTACAAGAGGCCTCTGCGACGCTCGAGCCTTGGCGAAGTTGCGACTATGGCTAACTTAATGTCTAAACAAAATCCGAGTCTAGGGGGACGGCTATGGGGAGTATTTAAGGGCGAAAAGGTGGGGTTTCGGCCAGCCATGGAATTGGTGGCCGAATCCAACCCTAAAAGTCCTTTTCCCCTCAAATACGGACTCTAAAAAGTAGCTAATTAAAATCCTGCGAAAATGACATAGGTCTGGCCCAAAATAAAGGTGTCGCAGCACCATATTAAGCTATGGACGAATTCGTAAAGTATTGATCTTGAATATTTCGTCCAAGCCTTCTTTCTTCATTATGGTGGCCTCAAAGTTCTGAAATCTTCATCCGTGGCCTTTTCTTGGATCATCACATGCTTGCTGCCATCTCCACGCATGGCCATGCTCCAATGCTTGTCCCTCTCATCCATGCTTGGTCCATCATTCCTAAGAGTAAGAAATATATCTGATTTAGGCAGCATCATATTCTCATGTATGTGAGGAATAGTTCCAAGAAACGAAAGTACCTGATAGTTAAGTTGTTTGGCACGAGATCTTGTGATGGGTCCTTGTATGTGTGTTGCTGTAGGTACAACGGTTGTATCTATAGAAGGGATGTCCACATCATGCTCCCCTTCTTGAATTGAAGTCGTCCTCGACGCAATCTCATTTTCCTCACCAAAGTAAGGCTTCAAATCTGCAATGTTAAACGTAGGACTAACTGCATTCAAAGTCTGCAGCAACTCAAGTTTATATGCATTATCATTTATTTTCTCTAACACCTTAAAGGGACCAGCAGCACGTGGCATTAACTTAGACTTGCGTAAATCAGGAAAACGATCTTTACGCAAATGTAACCAAACCAGATCGCCAACATCAAACACAACATGCTTTCTCCCTTTATCCCCAGCAAGTTTATACTTAGCATTCATGTGTTCAATGTTATCTTTAGTAGTCTTATGCAAGTTTAATATCATTTCAGCGCGTTGTGTAGCATCCAAATTATGTTGCACCGAAGAAGGTAAAGGCGATAAATCAATAGGTGCACGAGGAACAAAACCATACACAATCTCAAATGGGCACATCTTTGTGGTAGAATGCAGCGAACGATTATAAGCAAATTCTATATGAGGTAAACACTCTTCCCACAATTTTAAGTTCTTCTTTAAAACAGCCCGCAACATAGTAGACAAAGTTCTATTTACTACTTCAGTTTGACCATCAGTTTGGGGATGACATGTAGTACTAAAGAGCAATTTAGTCCCCAACTTAGCCCATAAACATCTCCAAAAGTGGCTAAGAAATTTAGTATCACGATCAGAGACAATAGTATTTGGCACACCATGCAAACGAACAATTTCACGAAAGAACAAATCAGCAATATGCGCAGCATCATCCGTTTTATGACAAGGAATAAAGTGTGCCATCTTAGAAAACCGATCCACAACAACAAAAATACTATCCCTCCCCTTCTGTGTTCGTGGCAATCCCAAAACAAAGTCCATAGAAATATCCTCCCAAGGAACACTAGGAACAGGAAGAGGCATATATAAACCATGTGGATTAAGGCGAGACTTAGCTTTTTGACAAGTAGTGCAGCGTGCCACAAATCTCTCAACATCTCGACGCATACGTGGCCAAAAGAAGTGTGCAGCAAGAACATCCTCCGTCTTCTTGACACCAAAGTGTCCCATCAATCCTCCTCCATGCGCCTCCTGTATGCGTATGAAGTAGCAGGCCATCCAAGGGTGTATCGAAGTCACACAAGGAGAGGAGCGAGTTCACCTTAGCTTGAAGGAGTTTGGCTCGGGCGCGAGTCATGGGTCCACTTGGGGAGCTCGTGGGAGTAGATGTAGTAGCGGTCGTAGGACGGGCTGCATCAAGAAGTGTGCAGCAAGAACATCCTCCGTCTTCTTGACACCAAAGTGTCCCATCAATCCTCCTCCGTGCTCCTCCTGTAACAACAAAAGACGAACAGAACAATCTGGAATGCATAGTTTGTTAGCGCGGAACACAAATCCATCATTAAAGACGAACTTGTTCCATGTTCTACCATCTCTACAATTCTGCAACACATCTTTAAATTCAGCATCATGCACATATTGTTCCTTAATAGTTTCTAATCCAAATATTTTGAAGTCAAGTTGAGATAACAAAGCATAACGGCGTGACAAAGCATCAGCAATAATATTATCTTTACCCTTTTTGTGTTTGATAACATAAGGAAAAGACTCAATAAATTCAACCCACTTTTCATGACGACGATTCAACTTAGCTTGACTACGAATATGCTTTAAAGATTCATGATCGGAATGTATAACAAATTCTTCAGGCCATAGATAATGTTGCCAAGTTTCTAATGTCCGAACTAACGCATATAATTCTTTATCATAAGTAGAATAGTTCAGACTAGCCCCACTCAATTTCTCACTAAAATATGCAACAGGTTTTCCATCTTGTAACAACACTGGCCAGATTATTACAACTCCCTCCATCAATGATGATCCGTATAGCTCTGTCCTTGACAACACCACGTGTTTGGAACAGGTTGTGGTGTTGATCTTGCTCAGATTTTCTCAATTGCACACTCAACACACGTTGTGTAATTAAGCTCTTGTATTGATCAGCAGCTTCAGCTCCCATTACCTCTGGCTCTTCATCAGCATCAGAATTGTCTCCATCTCGAGCAGAAATAAGGGCTAGTGTATCTTCATCGAAGTCACTCGCTGAATCGTATTGACCATCTTCTCGCACCATCATCACACGTTGTGTTGTGCACTGTCTCTCAATATGACCAAAACCCCAGCACTTGCGGCATTGTATATCCTTTGTCTTACCCGTGGAAGCCATAGAAGATGCACTACGAGCAGGAGCATTGAATGATGGTGGAGGAGCAGCTGGAAATCTTGTGGTGGCCTTGGATGTGGTAGTAGCTGGTGGCGAATCACGAGGAGGCGCTGATTGTCGGAATGTCCAAGAGGATGTGCGACCTGCAGAATTATTAGTCCTCCTCCATGGTGTTTGGCGATCCTGCACTTCACGTTCAGCTTTGCAAGCAAGATGAAACAAACGAGTGATAGAATTATATTCCTTATAATCTAATATGTGCTGAATGTCCTTGTTTAATCCACCAAAGAAACGTGCAAGCATTTGTTCATTAGATTCAACAAGACCACACGAACCATCCCCGTTTGCAATTCCTGATAATACTCTTCTACAGAATTCTTCCCTTGCTCTAAACGTGTCAGATTCTTTAGTAAATCACGTTGATAAGTGGGAGGTACAAAACGAACACGCATAGCAGTTTTTAGAGCAGTCCAAGTACTAGGAATAGTAGTAGGATTTAAACGACAATACTGCACCACCAAAGGGAAGCAAATTTAGTAAATTCACATGTAGCAGCACTAACACGCATATTCTCAGGATATTTTAAACATGCAAAATGTTGTTCGACTTCCATCTCCCATGTAAGATATGCATCAGGATTATATTTACCCTCAAAAGATGGAATATTCAATTTAAGCTTAGCAACATGCTCATCATCACGTACCGGTGGTCGTGCGTTGATGGTAATGTCGGGGCGTCCAGCGGTACATGTGGAGGTTGTTCAACCTCCTAGTCAAAATCGTCGTCGTCGTGGTCGTAGTAGTACCCGTCGTCATCTCCCCAACGCCGCAGCACCGGCGGAAGTCGAGTCGTCGACTCCAGCGGTTACCCAGGTGCGTGCCGCCGAACCAGTAGTCCGACCCGTGATCGGAACGCGCCGTGCGCCATGTGTGGGTGCGGGTGCCGGCAATCTGTTCAAAAGCTCCTTGAACCGAGCGTCAAGCTTTGCGTTGAAGGATTTCTCGAGCCCATCGATCTTGTCCACGGCGTTGGAGAGCTTGGTGTCAAACTCCCCGAGGCGCGTATCCACGTCTTCAGCGCGACTGACCAAGAGCGCGGAGAAGTGGGCATGTAGTTCTTCGTTCGTCATTGTGGCAGGGTTCCGCGAAGTATCTGTCATGGTTAGTCCTTTAAAAAGCACAGGTATATACTACGGAAATAGGGTGGAAGGCACGCGTAATCCGTCAAGCAATATACGAAGCTCTTACAAGTTCTTACCAAACAGCAGGAAAAGGCGATGTGCAACCGCGAGGATCAGTGGGTCCAGAGATTGAACCGAGCGATTACCGGGAGTCGAGACACCGCACGTGGAGAATATCTGTGGAGCTCTGGGAAGGCTTAGCAAAAGGGGGTTAGCAATTATCAAAACAGCAATGCAAAAGTTGAAAGAATGCTCAACGACGGTACTGTGCTGGTCCTAGGCTAGATCGTACTAGAGACGCGATCCTAGATCACCAACGATGTCACGACGCGGCACAACAAGCACTGTATGATGATATGGCACCCGGAAAAGCGAACCGAGAGGTGGAAAATCACTATGATGGCGAGTGTCTAGAACTGATCTACGGGGTCTAAAAATAGGTTAGCCCCAAAAAAAAATTCGAATTTTTTTATTTTGCTCCGGAAAGCGCGCCGGCGCCAAAAAAATATCGCTATAACGGCCGATGGAGAGAAGTGATCCCCGGGGTCGAAAAACAGTATAGCCAGAAAAAAAATTTGGAGGCGGTTCCAGACTTTTTTTTTTTTTTGCTCTCCTTCCGGACTTACGACCGGACTCTTAGCTCGACACGGACTTTAGCTGAACACGGAAACAACAAAGAAGGAAAGGAAAAAGAAATAACGAGGGAACAATAACTCTACTTGGACTAGTACCACGACAGGAAACTGATCGGATCTGTCGCGTGCGTAGGAAGGTGTATGAGTATTAGGGTTTATGGTGGTAGGGTATATGGCGGCGGAATATGGTGGCGGAATATGGTGGCGGTGATCGGCGAGTGTGGCGGTGACTACTATGATCAGAACTCGAAACTCTAAGGGACGAGACACTAAGACCAGCAACTCGACGCGACGATGTAGACACAATTTCAACAATGCAAAAACTAAAAAGATAATGCGAGGCGTAGATTGGTTATGGGATGGATCTAAACTCTAACTGTGTTTTTGGCTTTTTCGTGGGTTATAGGTAAAAACAGATCTAATCTACGAAAAATAGTAAAATCTCACCGAGCAACCTGAGCTCTGATACCACTTGATAGGGCAACGGTGTCCGATCTTTCGATGAGATGAAGATAGTCGATTTGGGTGGAGCTCGGGCTTGACGATCCGACTGCGGCGAAAGCACGAGCGCCAATGCAATCGCTAGGCCAATCTCCTGGAGGTTACCGATCCTGCGGGAACACGATCAGCCTGACCAGCGAGGGTATTAATTCCTACCTAAAATCGAGAACAAGTAAGAACCAATATTGCAATCAAGATATTGCGGAATTAAGAGGAAAGCTTTATTGAAGAGGTGGGATCCTGAATAGGTGCGAAGTACAAGAGGCCTCTGCGACGCTCGAGCCTTGGCGAAGTTGCGACTATGGCTAACTTAATGTCTAAACAAAATCCGAGTCTAGGGGTCGACTGGGAGTATTTAAGGCGAAAGGTGGGGTTTCGGCCAGCCATGGAAGTGGTGGCCGAATCCAACCCTAAAAGTCCTTTTCCCCTCAAATACGGACTCTAAAAAGTGGCTAATTAAAATCCTGCGAAAATTACATGGGCCTGGCCCAAAATAAAGGTGTCGCAGCACCATATTAAGCTATGGACGAATTAAGAAGTATTGATCTTGAATATTTCGTCCAAGCCTTCTTTCTTCATTATGGAGGCCTCAAAGTTCTGAAATCTTCATCCGTGGCCTTCTCTTGGATCATCACATGCTTGCTGCCATCTCCATGCATGGCCATGCTCCAATGCTTGTCCCTCTCATCCATGCTTGGTCCATCATTCCTAAGAGTAAGAAATACATCTGATTTAGGCAGCATCATATTCTCATATATGTGAGGAATAGTTCCAAGAAACGAAAGTACCTGATAGTTAAGTTGTTTGGCACGAGATCTTGTGATGGGTCCTTGTATGTGTGTTGTTGTAGGTACAACGGTTGTATCAATAGTAGGGATGTCCACATCAGAAAGTGGCATGTCAAGAAACAATCCGAAATCAAGATATTGTAATGGCAAGTAAAGAACCACAATGATCACAAAGCAAACAAGTCAATCCACAAGATAGGAAATATGTACAAGGAAACACACACGGTGGGATAAATGGGACTTGTGCGACGGAGAAAGTGAGCTAAGAACCAAATGATTACCTAGCGAAGACTATAATCTCGTGTCACACAAGTATAAGGAGAGACGCTAGTTCGATTGCACAAAATTGGTGGGCTACAAGATATGCACAATAAGTACCACCTATATGATGTTCATCGAGCTTGCGCTTCCTATTCTATAAGGCACATGTGTAATTCTTTCTTTTTCTCTTTTCCTTTTTTCTCTTTTCTTTTTCTTTTTCTTTTTGTATCACTCTTTTTATTTTTATTCTTTTTCACTTGCCTCTGCCTTGTGCCAACAACTATACAAGATAACTATATAAGATAGCGCTCACAATGTTTGATCGGAATCTACAAGGTATCAAATGTGCATAGCCCAAGCAATCATAAGAGGAACTAGTCTCAATAGGTGTTTGTTGCTCGCAAAGATAGTGGGGTTCACAAAGGAATGCAAGTGGGGGAAGTCACGAAATGTTTATACCTTTCGTCAACGATCTTCACCCTTTATTGTTAGATTCCGCCTTGCTCACGGAATTTGGATGGACTAGATAGCATGAACAACGTGGATGATGATGTAGAGCTCCTTCTCCTCTTCGAAACGAGCTAAAGAACACCAAAATCCGAGTTCGAATGCCAAAGTTATGCTCAAAACGGTGAGGGGCTGAAATCTGGGAATCTGTTTTTTCTGTTCAGTACTGGGGGGTAGTACCGCTTGGATGAGAGGTAGTACCGGTTGTGAGCGGTAGTACCGGATTTTGGGACCGGTAGTACCGCTTGGTCCTGGGACGCCCAGATTTGATGCGTTTTCGCGATTTTGGGGTGATTTGGGCGGAAAATCTTCAAGAAAAACACCAAATCGAAGGGGGAAATCAAGGAATTAGACCATGGGAACGCAAAGGAAGGTAGATCAACAAGTTTAGCAAGTAATCCACAGATCAAAACCTACCAAAACGCACTCAAATCACAGATCGATCCAAAACACGAATTGGGGCTATTTTTGGTGGATTTTTCGAATTTATGGGGAAAAGACCAAATCGATGAGAAATCCGTGGCAACCAAAAGCTGCTGATACCACATGATGGAGGGGTTAACCTCTCGGGTGGCCCGATCTTCACGGATCTCGTGGTCAAATCGATGGGAAAGCGAGGGGAAAGGGAGAAGGTAGCGGAAGCGAACACTCACCTCGCGAAGAACACGATGAACACACGCAAAACTCACACGATACAAGGCCGATTGCTCCCGAACGGTGGCCACCGGTCCGATAGAATCCTCGCAAGGAAAGATCGGTCAACGTGCTCCCTCAAATCCACATCGGAGAGGGAAGAACACCTTGGGGAGGGTCTTGACAACTTGGAGACGAGACATCGAACTCCAAGGCCTTGTTCAACGATGGATGCGTGATGCAAAGTCCAATCGAGGTTGATGACGATAGTCGGTCCCCTTGGTAATGGGGATGAGGCAAAACTAGAGATTCCACAATGGCGGTTGTCTTTAGTCTATCATCTATGCCTAAGGGATACATGAGGGGTGGGGGCTCTATTTATAGGCCAGCCACTAAACAAGGGTAGTTTGGGGATAAACTTGGCGAATAGGTAAGTAAGGGGAATACATGGGCTGTGGCCCAATAGGTGCGCGTAGGCACACATGACCGGTAGTACCGGACTTAGGACTGGTAGTACCGGTCATCGCCGGTAGTACCGCTCTAGCACCGGTAGTACCGCTTGCGGTCTTGGAGCATCCGTTGGAGCCGTCGATGTGGCCGGTAGAAGGGGGATAGTATCGTGACGGTTACCGTTCGACAACCGTAGACCGCTTGGACTGCAGCTATCGACTGCCTTCTTCTTCTCCTCTTCCAAGCCTCCGTCTTGTCGGGCTTGATGTTCCGGGCTTCCTCCCTTGCCTCCGTACTGGTCGGTGTGAACCTATCATGCATATGTGACGGAGTATGAAGTAGCATACCATTCAATAGGGCAGGAAGGGGGCTCGCATAGAGGAACGGATTCACCTTTGGAGTCCATGACGACTTGGCGTAAGTTGGAGACCTTGATGTAATAACGACCGTAGGTCAGGCTACATCATGATCTAGGCTCGCGTCTCTAGTACGGTCTAGTCTAGGAACAGCACAGTACCGTCGTTGAGCATTCTTTCAACTTTTGCATTGCTGTTTTGATAATTGCTAACCCTCCTTGCTAAGCCTTCCCAGAGCTCCACAGTTATTCTCCACGTGCGGTGTCTCGACTCCTAGTAATCGCTTGGTTCAATCTCTGGACCCACTGATCCTCGCGGTTGCACATCGCCTTTTCCTGCTGTTTGGTAAGAACTTGTAAGAGCTTCGTATATTGCTTGACGATACGCGCGTGACTTCCACCATATTTCCGCATTTATATACCATGCTTTTTAAGGACTAACCATGACAGATACTTCACGGAACCCTGCCACAATGACGAACGAAGAACTACATGCCCACTTCTCCGCGCTCTTGGTCAGTCGCGCTGAAGACGTGGATACGCGCCTCGGGGAGTTTGACACCAAGCTCACCAATGCCGTGGACAAGATCGATGGACTCGAAAAATCCTTCAACGCCAAGCTTGACGTTCGGTTCAAGGAGCTTTTGAACCGATTGCCCGCACCCGCATTCGGATCACAGGTCGGACTGCTGGTTCGGCTGCCGTCGCACCCAAGACCACATTGCGGCTGGCCACCAGACTTCCATGACTTCTTTGCTGCCGTCAAGAACATTGGGGACGAACGACGGGTACTACTATGACCCCGACGACGATGATCTGTTTGACGAGGAGGTTGAACAACCTCCACAGGTTCCTGTCCGTCTCGACATTACTACGCAACGCCGACCACGATGCGTGATGATGATCATGTTGCAAAGCTTAAATTAAATATTCCATCTTTTGAGGGTAAATATAATCCTGATGCATATCTTACATGAGAGATGGAAGTAGAACAACTTGCATGCTTAAAATATCCTGAGAATATGCGTGTTAGTGCTGCTACATGTGAATTTACTAAATTTGCTTCCCTTTGGTGGTCTGAGTATTGTCGTTTAAATCCTACTACTATTCCGAGTACTTGGACTGCTTTAAAAACTGCTATGCGTGTTCGTTTTGTACCTCCCACTTATCAACGTGATTTACTAAAGAATCTGACACGCTTAGAGCAAGGGAAAAATTCTGTAGAAGAGTATTATCAGGAATTGCAAACGGGGATGGTTCGGTGTGGTCTTGTTGAATCTAATGAACAAATGCTTGCACGTTTCTTTGGTGGATTAAACAAGGACATTCAGCACATATTAGATTATAAGGAATATAATTCTATCACTCGTTTGTTTCATCTTGCTTGCAAAGCTGAACGTGAAGTGCAGGATCGCCAAACACCATGGAGGACTAATAATTCTGCAGGTCGCACATCCACTTGGCCATCCCGACAATCAGGGCCTCCTCGTGATTCGCCTCCAGCTACTACCACATCCAAGGCCACCACAAGATTTCCAGCTGCTCCTCCACCATCATCCAATGCTCCTGCTCGTAGTGCATCTTCTATGGCTTCCACGGGTAAGACAAAGGATATACAATGCCGCAAGTGCTGGGGTTTTGGTCATATTGAGACAGGCACAACACAACGTGTGATGATGGTGCGAGAAGATGGTCAATCTGATTCAGCGAGTGACTTTGATGAAGATACACTAGCCCTTATTTCTACTCGAGATGGAGACAATTCGTCGATGAAGAGACAGAGGTAATGGGAGCTGAAGCTGATCAATACAAGAGCTTAATTACACAACGTGTGTTGAGTGTGCAATTGAGAAAATCTGAGAAAGATCAACGACAACATGTTCCAAACACGTGGTGGTGTCAAGAAAAGAGCTATACGGATCATCATTGATGGAGGGAGTTGTAATAATCTGCCAAGGTTGACATGGTAGAGAAGCTTGCGCTTCCAACAAGACAACGCCCACATTCATATTACATCCAATGGTTTGAGAGTTCTCGCAAGATCAAGGTAACAAGAACGGTACGCGTGCATTTTACTATTGGTACATATTCTGATTTTGTTGATTGTGATGTTGTACCTATGGAAGCTTGTTCTTTGTTACTTGGTAGACCATGGCAATTTGATAGAGAATCTGTTCATAATGGCAAAACTAATCACTATTCTCTTATGCATGATGGAAAGAAAATTGGTCTAAAACCTATGACTCCCGAACAGATTTTAAAAGATGATCTTGCTAGAGCTAGTAGAGCTAAAACTGAGGAGAAAAATAAAAGTAAGAATCAGATTGTTGCTGCAGATTTTATACCACCAAAGAACACTAAATCTGATTCTACACATGCTACTGAAATTCGTTTGAAGAGTCCATGTATGCTTGCAAATAAAATTGATATTGTTGAACTAGATGTAAACAATACTCAATGTTATGCAATTGTTTGCAAAGAGGTTTTGTTTTCATTTGAGAATATGCCTCCTTCTTTGCCACCCGCTATTGCTAACCTTTTGCAGGAATATGAGGACATCTTTCCCATTGAGTCGCCACCAGACTACCTCCTATTAGAAGAATTGAGCACCAAATTGATCTAATTCCTGGTGCCACGTTGCCCAACCAAGGCCATATATAGAACCAATCTAGAGGAGACAAAGGAGATACAGCCAAATTCAGGAACTACTCGAGAGATCATATTCGTGAGTCCCTTAGCCCCGTGTTGTTCCTATTATTTTGGTACCTAAGAAAGATGGTTCTTCACATGTGTACTGATTGTAGAGCTATCAATAATATTACTATTCGATATCGTCATCCTATTCCACGTTTAGATGACATGCTTGATAAATTGAGTGGCTCTACCATGTTTTCTAAAGTTGATTTGCGTAGTGGTTACCACCAGATTCGTATGAAATTAGGAGATGAATAGAAAACAGCATTTAAAACTAAGTTCGGTTTATATGAGTGGTTAGTAATGCCGTTTGGTTTAACTAATGCACCTAGCACTTTCATGAGATTAATGAATGAAGTTTTACGGGCTTTCATTGGACGTTTGTGGTAGTCTACATTGATGATATTCTGATTTATAGCAAATCTTTAGAGGATCATTTGGACCATTTACGTGCTGTTTTCAATGCTTTACGTGATGCACGTTTGTTTGGTAACCTTGAGAAGTGCACCTTTTGCACCAATCGAGTTGCGTTTCTTGGCTATGTTGTTACATCACAGGGTATTGAAGTGGATCCAGCCAAGATTGAAGCTATTGAGAATTGGCCGCAGCCCAAGACGGTCACACAAGTGAGGAGTTCTCTTGGCCTCGCTGGTTTTTATAGGCGCTTTGTCAAAGACTTTGGATCAATTGCCGCGCCTCTGAATGAGCTTACCAAGAAGGATGTGCCCTTTGTTTGGGGCGATGCACAACAACAGGCCTTCGTCATATTGAAAGATAAGCTAACACATGCTCCCTTACTCCAACTTCCTGATTTTACTAAGACTTTTGAGCTTGAATGTGATGCTAGTGCAATTGGTTTGGGAGGGGTGTTATTACAAGAGGAAAACCTGTTGCATATTTTAGTGAGAAATTGAGTGGGGCTAGTCTGAAATATTCTACTTATGATAAAGAGTTATATGCGTTGGTTCGGACATTAGAAACTTGGCAACATTATCTATGGCCTAAGGAATTTGTTATTCATTCTGATCATGAATCTTTGAAGCATATTCATAGTCAAGCTAAGTTGAATCGTCGTCATGCAAAGTGGGTTGAATTTATTGAGTCTTTTCCTTATGTTATCAAACACAAAAAGGGTAAAGATAATATTATTGCTGATGCTTTGTTGCGCCGTTATGCTTTGTTATCTCAACTTGACTTCAAAATATTTGGATTGGAAACTATTAAGGAACAATATGTGCATGATGCTGAATTTAAAGATGTGTTGCATAATTGTAGAGATGGTAGAACTTGGAACAAGTTCGTCTTTAATGATGGATTTGTGTTCCGCGCTAACAAACTATGCATTCCAGATAGTTCTGTCCGTCTTTTGTTGTTACAGGAGGCGCATGGAGGAGGATTGATGGGACACTTTGGTGTCAAGAAGACGGAGGATGTTCTTGCTGCACACTTCTTTTGGCCACGTATGCGTAGAGATGTTGAGAGGTTTGTGGCACGCTGCACTACTTGTCAAAAAGCTAAGTCTCGCCTTAATCCACATGGTTTATATATGCCTCTTCCTGTTCCTAGTGTTCCTTGGGAGGATATTTCTATGGACTTTGTTTTGGGATTGCCAACACGTAAGGAGGGATAGTATTTTTGTTGTTGTGGATCGATTTTCTAAGATGGCACACTTTATTCCTTGTCATAAAACGGATGATGCTGCACATATTGCTGATTTGTTCTTTCGTGAAATTGTTCGTTTGCATGGTGTGCCAAATACTATTGTCTCTGATCGTGATACTAAATTTCTTAGCCACTTTTGGAGATGTTTATGGGCTAAGTTGGGGACTAAATTGCTCTTTAGTACTACATGTCATCCCCAAACTGATGGTCAAACTGAAGTAGTAAATAGAACTTTGTCTACTATGTTGCGGGCTGTTTTAAAGAAGAACTTAAAATTGTGGGAAGAGTGTTTACCTCATATAGAATTTGCTTATAATCGTCATGCATTCTACCACAAAGATGTGCCCATTTGAGATTGTGTATGGTTTTGTTCCTCGTGCACCTATTGATTTATTGCCTTTACCTTCTTCGGTGCAACATAATTTGGATGCTACACAACGCACTGAAATGATATTAAACTTGCATAAGACTACTAAAGATAACATTGAACACATGAATGCTAAGTATAAACTTGCTGGGGATAAAGGGAGAAAGCATGTTGTGTTTGATGTTGGCGATCTTGTTTGGTTCATTTGCGTAAAGATCGTTTTCCTGATTTACGCAAGTCTAAGTTAATGCCATGTGCTGCTGGTCCCTTTAAGGTGTTAGAGAAAATAAATGATAATGCATATAAACTTGAGTTGCCTGCAGATTTTGGTACGGTTAGTCCTACGTTTAACATTGCAGATTTGAAGCCTTACTAACATTGCAGATTTGAAGGCCACGGATGAAGATTTCAGAACTTTGAGGCCACCATAATGAAGAAAGAAGGCTTGGACGAAATATTCAAGATCTTTCCTTGCGAGGATTCTATCGGACCGGTGGCCGCCGTTCGGGAGCAATCGACCTTGTATTGTGTGAGTTTTGCGTGTGTTCATCGTGTTCTTCGCGAGGTGTGTGTTCGCTTCCGCTACCTTCTCCCTTTCCCCTCGCTTTCCCATCGATTTGACCACGAGATCCGTGAAGATCGGGTCACCCAAGAGGTTAACCCCTCCATCATCTGGTATCAGCAGCTTTTGGTTGCCACGGATTTCTCATCGATTTGGTCTTTTCCCCATAAATTCGAAAATTCCACCAAAAATAGCCCCAATTCGTGTTTTGGATCGATCTATGATTTGAGTGCGTTTTGGTAGGTTTTGATCCGTGGATTACTTGCTAAACTTGTTGATCTACCTTCCTTTGCGTTCCCATAGCCTAATTCCTTGATTTCCCCCGTCGATTTGGTGTTTTTTTTTTGAAGATTTTCCGCCCAAATCGCCCCAAAATCGCGAAAACGCGTCAAATCTGGGCGTCCCTGGACCAAGTGGTACTACCGGTCCAAATATCCGGTACTACCGCTCACCGGTACTACCACTCCCAATATCCGGTACTACCGCTCACCGGTACTACCGCTCCCAATATCCGGTATTACCGCCAAAGTAAAGAAACAGCAGGTTCCATTTCAGCCTCTCACCGCTTTGAGCCTAACTTTGCATTCAACTCGGATTTTGGTGTTCTTAGCTGTTTCAAGAGGAGAAGGAGCTCTACATCATCATCCACGTTGTTCATGCTATCTACTCCATCCACATTCTGTGAGCAAGGAGGAATCCAACAATAAGGGTGAAGATCGCATTTAAAGGTATAAACATTCCGCGACTTCTCCCCACTTGCATTCCTTTGTGAACCCCACTATCTTTGTGAGCAACAAACGCCTATTGAGACTAGTTCCTCTTATGATTGCTTGGTCTATGCACATTTGATACCTTGTAGATTCCGAGCAAACATTGTGGGCGCTATCTCATATAGTAATCTTGTATAGTTGTTGGCACACGGAAGAGGCAAGTGAAAAGAAAATAGAAAGAAAAAGAAAAAAATATAGAAAAAGAAAAAGAAAAAGAAAAGAAAGAGATATACATGTGCCTCATAGAATCGGAAGCGCAAGCTCGATGAACATCAAATAGGTGGTACTTATTGTGCATATCTTGTAGCCCACCAATTTTGTGCAATCGAACTAGCGCCTCTCCTTGTACTTGTGTGACATGAGCTTTTAGTCTTCGCTAGGTAATCATTTGGTTCTTAGCTCACTTTATCCGTCGCACAAGTCCCATTTATCCCACCGTGTGTGTTTCCTTGTATATATTTCCTATCTTGTGGATTGACTTGTTTTGCTTTGTGATCATCGTGGTTCTTTACTTGCCATTACAATATCTTGATTTCAGATTGTTTCTTGACATGCCACTTTCCATACCTATCCACCATAGGCCTTGTGTGTGTGTGTTTTTTGGTTCGTAGTTTGTTTTGGTGTTCCGCGTGAACTTCACTTTGCTTGGTTTATTGCTCTCAAGTGTGTCCACTTGCACGATACGATCTTCCAAGGTAAAGTAAGGTTTGACGTTGTATCCCTAACTCCCACTACCACTTCCATATACACCGCTTGGTCTTGTGCATCATGTCTAGGGACTCCGGAACCGAGGATGATATCTATGAAGAATCCATGATGAGCCACCATGACTACGACTCCACAAGTATAGAAGACATGACAGAGCACAACACCGACAATGGCTCTGCATGCTTTGAGGACCCGGAGCACTACACCTACAACGACTCCACATGCATGGAAGACATGGAGCTCTACGTCGACAATGGCTCCTCATGCATGGATCCTATGGAGCACTACACCAACAATGGCTCCACATGCTTGGGTGATATGGAGTACTACACCAACAATTACTCCCCAAGCATGGATGACTTCGAGTGCGACATCGACGACGCCTCGCCGAGCATGGAGGACACGGAGAACTTCATCGAGTTTGATGGCTCCTTCACGAGCCATGAAGAATTACTCCACCGCGTGGAGATGAAAGAATACTACGCCAAGCAAGAGGAGGCGCATCATCAAGATTCCATGACCTTCAAGGCCAAGCGTGCCACACCAAAGGGCACCACCTACTTGGATGATCCACCTCCAAGGCGACAAGTGCCACCACCTAGATGGCGTCAAGCTCCACCATCTCCAAGGCGCCAAGCTACATCACCTCCAAGGCGCCAAGCTCCAACTCCTATCCAAACAAGAGTGGCGTCCAAACATCATATGCATCAAGAGGCGCCAAGAAACAATACTCTTCATCGACAAACATCCTCTCATGAGCATCGCCACCATAAAGAGGATACAAGAAATCGTCTAAGGCATCTTCGCCACCAAGACGAAGAATTCAAGATGAGCACCAACCATAATGCTCAATCAAGCTCAAGAAGGCACCACAAGCACAAGAAGAGTGCCAAGGCAAATGATCACCGCCGTGAGTGTCATGTGGACGACCAAGTGCGCCACCTACATCAACCATCGGCAAGGCACGCCAATGACCTCCGTCGACACCATCATAGGGCACCTTCAACTACTCGTGCCACCACCACAATGGCACCAAGAGCAAGCCTTCCTCCACGCCATCAAGCTTCAACGCCTACACTTGAATTCCACGACCTCGCGAACGAGGAAAATATAAACCTCTACTTCGCCAAGTTGGATAGCATGAGCCTACCTCCACCACTACTACGAGATGGCCATAAGATGGTCGAGCATGGGATTTTCCCTTCGACCATGGAGGAGAGCGATGATGCCCACCTTATGGCATCCAACCTTGAAGGCGACAAGGTCAAGAATGGTGAGCATGGGATTTTCCCTTCACCAAAGGAGGCGAATGGAGTTGAGGAAACCGAGCCTATCCCCATATGCTTGAGTGATGATGTGGTACCAATCCCATGTGAGTATGAGAGACACTTAGCCCACTTGAGTGAGAACACGATTGCGATGAGTGACTCCACCTTATGTGAGATTGAGTGTTTCCACTTGGAGGGCATGAGTGATACTCCTAGTGAGTTGAGAGTTTTAGTTGATAGGTCAAGTGAGACCATTTTGAATTCTAACAACTTACCCTCTACCTCTAGTGTGTTCTCTTGTGTTGTGCTAGGTTCCATGGATGAAGAAGCGCCAAACCATGAAGCAATGATGCCTCCATTGGAGAAGATGTACATGGTGCATGAAGATGATATTATGCCATGGCTGCATCAAGAAAACGAAGTCGTCCACAAGGAGACCACTACTTCCACAACACCCACTTCATATGAGAGGTATGAACAAGGTAATAATAAGGGTGTTGATGATGCCATGATCCCACTAGTGGACATGATGAATTGTGAGGATATGCATGTTATGGATGATACTTGTGACATTACTTATGCTTCATCCATATTCCCATGTGATACTTTGCCTTTGCATAATATTGATCATGTGGAATTGTTTGATTGCGATATCATTGCCATAAACATGCCATGCTATGCATCTTGTGTGTATCCTCCAATTGCTTCGGACTTGCCTTGTCATGCTAGTCATTCAATTTCTCCTGTTGCTTGCGATAAGATGAATGCTTGCTATTTCACTTGTTTTGCTTGCAACAATATTGATCATATGCTTTATAATGAGATGGCCCCCATAGCTTTCTCAATTTTTGGAGATTTTGATGATTGCCATGATAAGCATGTTCCCCAGTTGCATACTCACCATGCATCTATTTCATACTTGATTGACATTAATGGTGATGTGCAAAAGAAGAGATATGTCATGATGGATGATGTGTATCTCTACCATGCACACACATTATTCCTTTTACATATGATGTGTGTAGGTGCCCGCACGAGAATGTCAACCTCGGTTGAGCACGAGTTGACAAAAAGAGCTCTAGAGAGCATCCAACAAGTGAGTTCAAGATCGAACCCAGCTCTGATACCTTTTGCATGCTTTGCATCTTTCATGTTGACAAATTGTTCTTTCCTATGGTTTGCTTGCAAGCATGTTAATGGTATTATATTCCCTTGTGACATTCATGTTTCTTCGCTTTTAGATAATGATGCTTTGTGTGTTGCAACAAAAATGTTGAACAATTTACCTTTCCGATGTTTTGTGTGCAACCACAATTCCATTAAGAACATGTATTGTCATGAGAGCTTCCAAGAATCTCGTCTTGTTGTTGCAACAAACATAAGGACCACTTGCTCATTTGGTTTGTTTGCAAACACGTTACTTTGGCTTCCGCTTGGGATACTCATATTCCCATGATATTTGCTATCGATGATTTGTGTGTGACATCCAACATGTCGAACAATTTCTCTTTCCAATGGTTGGTTGGCACACATAATGATGTTGTTTTGGATATTCTTCCTTTTGTGTTTTTGCCAAATTCTCCTAACTTTGCATCAAATATGTTGATCCAATTTCTATTCGATTGCTTTGAGTGCCCCACTACTATGTTATATGGAGTTTTTGAGTTTCCACATTTGGATGATGTTCAAACGATTTCCATGCACATTGACCATGCATATGCATCCCGTTTGCTATACTTGAGTTGTGCTAATCGTGTTGTGAACAAGAATGGACATGCCACAAATGACATGCTCCTCTATCACACACAAACATATGTCGCTTGGTATTTGTTGTATGAAGGTACAAATGCATACACGTCAACCTCTATGGACTATATGTTGACAAGAAGAACCGAAGAGAGTTACCTATGGCTACCCTTCATCGATCTATCTCTACACGATAAGGTGACTTCCTTCTACTTGAGGACTCATGCAATAATCTTCATGAATTGGCTATGCTTTGAGTGTTGCTTTGCTTTTGTTGTGAGCTTTGTAGGCTTCAAGGAAGGTGAAGGAACATTGAAGTGTTGTCAAGTCAATCTTCCCGAGGACGAATATATGGTGAACCCCAGGATCCAGGATGTCCTTCGACCTCTTCTACTTCGTGATAAACATGGAGAGTCGAGGACGACTCTTTTTGAAGGGGGGGAGATGATGCAGCCCGACCTATGGTCGTTACTACATCAAGGTCTCCAACTTACGCCAAGTCGTCATGGACTCCAAAGGTGAATCCGTTCCTCTATGCGAGCCCACTTCCTACCCTATTGAATGGTATGCTACTTCATACTCCGTCACATATGCATGATAGGTTCACACCGACCAGTACGGAGGCAAGGGAGGAAGCCCGGAGCATCAAGCCCGACAAGACGGAAGCTTGGAAGAGGAGGAGGAAGAAGACAGATCACCAAATGCTCTCTGTCTCCAGCGGTACTACCGGATCTGGCGACCGGTACTACCGGCAAGCGGCACTACCGCCCCCCGACTACCGCTCCCTACAGACGACACCAACAGAAGCCCCAGGACTGCAAGCGGTACTACCGGATCTGGAACTGGTACTATCGGTCAGCAGCACTACCGCCCCTAATACCGCTCGCTACTGACGGCTCCAACTGACGCTCCAGGACCGCAAGCGGTACTACCGGTCCCGGAGCGGCACTACCGGTTGCGACCGGTACTACCGGTCCCAAGTCCGGTACTACCGGTCATGTGTGCCTGCGCGCACCTGTTGGGCCTTCGGCCCATGTACCCCTCTAGCTCGTCCAAACCCTAGTTTTATCCCTAACCTACCCCTGTTTATGTGGCTGGCCCATAAATAGAGCCCCCACCCCTCATGTATCCCTTAGGCATAGATGATAGACTAAAGACAACCCCCTTGTGTGGAATCTCTAGTTTTGCCTCACCCCCTTTACCAAGGGGACCGACTATCGTCACCAACCTTGATTGGACTTTGCATCACGCATCCATCGTTGAACAAGGCCTTGGAGTTCGATGTCTCGTCTCCAAGTTGTCAAGACCCTCCCCAAGGTGTTCTTCCCTCTCCGATGTGGATTTGAGGGAGCACGTTGACCGATCTTTCCTTGCGAGGATTCTATCGGACCGGTGGCCGCCGTTCGGGAGCAATCGACCTTGTATCGTGTGAGTTTTGCGTGTGTTCATCGTGTTCTTCGTGAGGTGTGTGTTCGCTTTCGCTACCTTCTCCCTTTCCCCTCGCTTTCCCATCGATTTGACCATGAGATCCGTGAAGATCGGGCCACCCAAGAGGTTAACCCCTCCATCACAAGCGCACCTCGCCGTCATGCTTCAAGGCACCGGGATGGACCCGTCCTTCAATCCATGAGCTCTTCTCAAGCGGTACCATCTCCGCGGCACGACGCGACGTCAAGCTATGATGGTGACCTCTCCGCAAGACCTCCAAGACGTGAAGCGAACCGGCCACAACCAAGGGCACTTGTTATTCAACAAGAGCAACCTCACATGGACCACCAAGCCCATCGCCATCGACATGTTCTTTCAACAACAAGTGAAGCATCCGAAGTGGAAGAACAAGGTCGCCGTCAGCGTGAAGCACTCGAAGATCCAACAAGGCGCCATCATCGACATGAACGTCAACGTCGACAACATGATCATCATGACGAGCCTCATCCACATCAAGAAGAAAGAGAGCAGCCCATGGCGCATGCGGCTCGACGTTCTCCTTGCCACATGGCGCAAGTCAATGCTCCTCGGCATCAACCACGACAAGAACAAGAGCAAGCTCCCCAAGCTCGTCGTGAGGATCAACAACCTCCTCCTCGTCCTCAACCGCGCCAACAACATGAGCAAGCTCCCTAGGCTCGTCGTCAAAACCAAGTTCCACCACCAAATGCGGCACCTCAACAACCGCAAGAGCAACGCCACCATCACCAAGCAAGACATGAGAGATCGGATGATGAAGATGGCCGCCAAAATCATGGCAACTGTCGCCACCAGAACCACAATGAAGAAGAAACTTTCGGCAAGCTCAAGTTCACCATGCCCAAGTTCACCGGTTCCAATGAACCCGAAGAATACCTCTTGCAATCTTGCAAGCACGGAATTGCGTGAGAAAATCAACCTCACCCTCCATCCGCATAAGCACCCCTACCATATACAATGGCTAAGTGACCAAGGGTCCGTCAAGATCAAGCACACCGTCTCGGTAACGTTCTCAATTGGACCATACAAAGACACGGTGGAATGTGACGTGGTCCCCATGACGGTTTGCCATATGTTGCTAGGAAGGCCGTGGCAATATGACAAACGTGCGTTGCATGATGGTCACTCAAACACTTATACCTTCAAATGGCTTGAAAAAACTTGTGTTTTGCAACCAATGACTCCTAGCCAAATCATTGCGGACAATGCAAAGGATTTAGCGAGGGCGCAATACACAAAACCACCTTGTGAGAAGAGTGGTGAGCGAGAGAACCACACTATAGTGAGCGAGTGCCACAAGATAAACTCGAGTGGAAAAACTAAGAGTGTTATTCTTGCCACCAAAAGTGAGATGAGAGAAGTGCGGAACAACCCATCCATCTTGCACTATGTCCTTGTATGCAAGGGACTAGCGCAAGGAACTAATGACTTGACAAATGTTCCTCCTTCTTTGATGTCTATCTTGCAGGAATTCCAAGATGTATTTCCTGAAGAGCTTCCTCATGGACTACCTCCTCTTCGTGGACTGCATCGACCTCCTACCCACGCCCACTCCCAAATCAAGGCCATGACGCACGAACCCGGAAGAGACGAAGGAGATAGAACGACAAATCAACCAACTCGTCTCCAAAGGTTTGATCCAAGTAAGCACTAGCCCAAGCGCGGTCCCCGTGATTCTAGTTCCAAAAACGGATGATACGTAGTGGTTATGCATGGACTGTCGTCCAATCAATGCTATCACCGTGCGTTATCGACATCCTATACCGCTACTTGATGACATGCTTGATGAGTTATGTGGAGCCACTATATTTTTGAAAATTGATCTTTGTAGTGGTTACCATCAAATTCGCATGGCCGAAGGGGATGAGTGGAAAACCGCCTTCAAGACCAAGCTTGGTCTCTATGAATGGTTGGTTATGCCTTTTGGCTTATCAAATGCCCCATCTACCTTCATGCGCCTCATGAACCATATTTTGAGATCTCTCATTGGGAAGAGTGTCGTTGTTTACTTTGATGACATCCTTGTCTATAGCAAGTCACTAGAGGAGCATGTTACTCATGTTAAGGAGGTCCTTCAAATCCTTCGTCATGAAAAGCTTTATGCTAATCTCCCAAAGTGCACTTTTGCAAAAGACAAACTCATTTTCCTTGGTTTTGTTGTGTCTTCTATGGCATTGAAGTTGATGTCTCAAAAGTTAAGGACATGCGAGATTGGCCCATACCTACCAATGTTAGTGAACTTCATAGTTTTCATGGGTTGGCTGGCTTTTACCGTCGCTTTGTGAAAGACTTTTCTACCATTGCTTGCCCCCTCAACGAATTGACCAAGAAAAATGTCACGCCTGCTTGGGGAAAAGCACAACAAAGGCTTTTGATGAGCTCAAAAGAGGCTCATCAAGCACCACTTCTTGCATTACCAGATTTCACAAAACCTTTGAGATTGAATGTGACGCTAGTGGAATTGGCATTGAGTCCTTATGCAAAATGGGCGTCCTATTGCATACCATAGTGAGAAACTTGATGGCGCACGCCTTAACTATCCCATTTATGACAAAGAGCTTTTTGCCTAGGTTCGTGTCCTTCAAGTGTGGCAACACTACCTTTGGCCCAAAGAATTTATCATCCATTCCGACCATGAGTCGTTGAAATATCTTAAGGGCCAAGCCAATTTGAGTAAAAGGCACGCCAAATGGGTTGAGTTCATGGAATCTTTTCCTTACATTGTCAAGTACAAGAAGGGCAAAGAAAATGTTGTAGCGGACGCTTTGTCTCGCAAAAACACAAACCTTCTTACGCGACTCGAAGTAAATGTCTTGGGTCTTGATGACATCAAATCTTTGTAGCGTCACCCTTTCTTTGGACCAATTTTTGCAAAATGTTCAATAGACAAAGGGATTGATGATTTCTATTTGCATAAGGGTTTTCTTTTCAAACAAAACAAGCTTTGCATTCCGAAGTCGTCTCTCCAAATTTTGCTTCTTCAAGAGTCCCATGGTGGAGGCATTATGGGTCACTTTGGCCGTGACAAGACATATGACATGCTATCCACTCACTACTTTTGGCCAAAGATGAAGCGCGACGCGGAGCGCCATGTCCAACGATGCACTACATGTATCCAAGCTAAGTCTAAGTCTAACCCCTTTGGTCTTTATATGCCATTGCCTATTCCTCATGCACCTTGGTCGGACATTAGCATGGACTTTGTGTTAGGATTGCCTAGATCTAAACATGGACATGATTCTATATTTGTGGTAGTGGATCGCTTTTCCAAAATGGCACACTTCATTCCGTGCCATAAGACCGATGATGCTTCACATGTAGCAAATTTGTTTTTCAGGGAAATAATTCGGCTACATGGTGTACCAAGAACAATCGTCTCTGACGTCAAATTCATGAGCTACTTCTAGAAGACACTCATGGCCAAGCTCGGCATCAAGCTCCTCTTCTCGTCCGCCTCGCATCCTCAAATCGATGGACAAACCGAGGTCGTCAATCGAAGCCTTGGCACACTCCTACGTGTGTTGATAAAGAAGAACCTTAAAGACTGGGAGGAATGTATTCCACACGCCGAGTTTGCCTACAACCGCGCCAAGCACTCCACCACCATGAGGAGCCCGTTCATGATCGTCTATGGCTTCGAGCCTCTCACCACGCTCGATATCCTTCCACTTCCGCTTCATGACCGTGCCAATATGGACGTTGTCAAGCGTGCCCAAACAATGAAGAAACTCCATGAAGACATAAGAGCTACGATCGAGCAACAAGTCCTTCGCCAAGCATCAAGGCTAAACAAGAACAAGAAAGAGATGATCTTCGAAGAAGGCGACCTGATATGGGATCCCTTGTGGGTTTGACCCTAGGGTGGCCCGATCTTCACGAATTTGATGCGGGGAGTGAGGGGATTCCCGATGAACACGATGAACGCAACACAAATGCAAGGTAAAGATACAAACACACGCAAACACAACCCGATTCGATTTGCTCCTGTTGGCTCGAACAACCAATCCAATAGAATCCTCGGCGAGAGACCGTTAGGTAGAATCACCAAAGGAGAGATCGGCAAGCGGATGATAGAATCCAAATCAAAGGAGAGAGTAGCAACCAAGTAGAATCCCAAGGGGAGAGACCTAGCACTACTAGAATCCTTGATGAGGAGAGACCAAACACTTGAGGAGGGTCTTGACGACTTGGAGACGAACAACCGAACTCCAAGGCCTTGTACAACTCATAGATTAACTATAGAGAGGGGTTCCCATCTAGGGTTAGGCACAAGCCTTCATTCATCTTCAACTCTAGGGTTTCAAGGAGGGGGTGGGGGATTATATATAGGCCATCCACGAGCTAGGGGTAAAACAGGCATAAATAGGAAGTTCTGGGCGTTACATGGGCCAGGCCCAACCCGAGGCACGCAGGCCCGATACGCTTGGTCCGGAGACTCCGGTGTGATGGCCGGAGACTCCGGTCTGGACCGGAGACTCCGGTCAATCTCCGGTGTCGTCTCCGGAGGGGCATTCTGACTGTCCTGGGCGCTGGTTTGGGGGTCGGTCCGGAGATGGACCGGAGACTCCGGTGTGGTAGACCGGAGACTCCGATCTGGACCGGAGACTCCGATCTGGACCGGAGACTCCGGTCAAGCTTTAGCAGCTTCTTGCGTCTTCTCTTCCAGGCCTCTTGCTTGGGGGTATTAATCACTGGGGTCCTCTGGTCATCTCCTCTTGGTGTCATGGTCCTGGTCCTGGTCATAGCATTGGCACGTGTCTCAAGTAGGATTCCATTCACATGATAGCCAAAGGAGGGTGGGGTATGGAATGAGTTCACCTTTGAGGGTGTGGTTGATGTAGCATGGTGTGGACCAATGGTGAATGCCATGTGTTGGGCTGCAACATCTCCCCCCGCTTCAAAACGAGTCGTCCGCGACGAAGTTCCATCATCATATAGGGAGGAAGGTGTGTGCAAGGTCTTGAGCTTGTATGTTGAGGGATCTCCAGTGTCGTAGCCTTGTTCAAATTGGTCGAAGATCTTGAAGTTGTGCTTGTCATCAAGGTGTGGTTGGAGATCTTGTAGCGTGTTCCTTGTATGTGGTAGGTGAGGTTGTGTATCCTGCAAAACCGACAACAAGGAGAAAGAGTTGTATGAAGGATTGTTAGTATTGGGTACGCTCAAATCACTCTTCTCACGTGTGGTGGCTTGCGACGTGGCACTCATGATTTTTCCACTCATTTGGGGCTGGTAGCACTCACTCACGTGTTGGTGGATCACTCTCTCACCACTCATCTCACAAGGGTCCTTAGCTTGCTTTATCTTGGGCAGCGACGTCATGTTGGAAGTGATAATTTGGCTTGGCGTCATAGGTTGTAGCACCAATGTCTTGTCTTTCCACTTAAAAGGAGTATTGGTTGGAGGTACCATCATGTAGTGCACCCTTGTCGTATTGCCATGGTCTTCCAAGGAGCATGTGACACACGGTCATAGGCACGACATCACACTCGACGGTGTCTTGATATGGACCAATCTTGAAGGAGACGTTGACCTTGTGTTTGATTTGAATGGTACCATTGTCATCAAGCCACTTGACATGATAGGGCTGTGGATGCTCCATGTATGGTAACTTGAGTTTCTCACAAAGATCGATGCTCGCAAGGTTGTGACAACTTCCTCCATCAATGATAACTTTTATGGACTTGCCATCAATTCCGGCTCGGGTTTGGAAGATGTTGAGGCGTTGATCCTCTCTAGGGATGGAGTTGGTCGTCAAAACTTGGGCGATGACAAGTGAGGGGCTTGGATCATGTTCACATAGAAGCGTGTCCTCATCTTGCATTGCGGCATCCTTTGCTATAGCGGCTTGGTTCATAGCTTCGAATTCGTCTTCGCTCACGGAATATGTTGCGCCGTTCTCATCCGTTAGCATGACTCTTGTGTTGATGCACTCATAAGACTTGTGGCCCTTTCCTCCACACTTGTAGCAAACTACTTGACTTTCCGTTGTTGTGTTGGAGGTGGATGCCATAGGTGTCTTGGATTGCTTGGAGGAGCTTGTTGTTTGGTTTGTTGGCTTGGAGGGGCTACTCGAGTTGAGTGAAGCGTAGTACGCCTTTTGCTTCTCATAAGCATGTTCCTTTTGTAAGTGGCGCTCGGCCTTTGTTGCTTGGTGAAGAAGGTTCACGAGAGTCTTGTAAGGTTGGAAATCGACTATCTTGCGTATTGGGCGGCTCAAACCATTGAGGAACCGTGCTATTGTTTGCTCCTCGAGTTCCTTCACATCGGCTCTCATCATAGTCATCTCCATTTCCTTATAGAACTCTTCAATTGTCTTTGTGCCTTGCTTCAAGTTTTGTAGCTTGTCGAAGAGGTCTTGGCGATAGTGCTCGGGGACAAATCTTGCATACATCACATTCTTCATCTCGGTCCAAGTGGTGACCGGTGGCTCTTCTTGCTTCTCACGATTGCTTTGGTAGTCTTCCCACCAAACATTGGCGTAGTCCTCAAACTCAAGGGATGCCATTGCCACTTTCTTCTCTTCGGAAAAGTTGTGGACTCGGAAGATCTTGTCGACTTTGAGCTCCCATTCAAGGTATGCATCGGCATTTTCTTCTCCTTTGAACTTGGGCATAACGAACTTGAGCTTCCCAAACTTGCCATCATCACGCTCATGGTGGTTGTTGCGACGTTCTTGGTGCATACTTGCGTCACTTGGAGGGCGTGGCGGAGGAGGAGGAGGCTCTTGATTTCCTTGAGGTTGTTGTGGGGGGTTTTCTTGATGATGCTCAAAGTCTCTTCTTCGCCGTTGGTCGGCATCATTGACGTTCATAGCTTGACGGTGTCGGTGGTGCTGTTGTGCATGTCGGTTATTGCGTCGAGCTTGGCGTGCATCCTCATCATCATCACTTGTGTCCCATACCGGTTCTTGATTTTGTTGACGTTGCTCGTGGTGGTCATGAGGAGGATGACGACGCCGATCATTATGGTTAGCTTCATCTTGGCGTTCTTGAGGTTGGTGCACGTCGATGATTGCTTGTTGTGGTGGTGGTGGACCATGCTCTTGTCGTTGTTGTTGAGGTTGGGGAGCATTTGGGTCCACCGCTTGAGGGCGACGATGACGAGCTTGTGGGTTCCCATTATGGTGGTGGGGTTCTCCGCGGCGGGAGTGTGACCTTGAAGACTCGCCATGTCGACTTGAGGAGCGTAGGAGGAACTTGACGAGCTTGAGCGATGACCGTGTCGGTTGCCAAGGTTGGCGATAGCTTGGTGAAGAGCTTGGAATTGAGCATGGTGCTCCTCTTGACGTTGCCGCTCACGGTACTCAAATTCTCGAAAAGTATCATCAAGACGGTGCTCGAGTCGCTCAAATTGATTCTTGAATTCTTGGCATTGCGCCCATAAGTTGTGGCGCGTGGCAAAGCCATCTTGGTTGTTGAAATTGCTATCTCCGCTAGCTCCACTTGCCCTAGACATGGTGCACAAACACACTTGATAGATATGGTGAGATTGGTGGAATGGTAATTGCTACCTTGCCTCACCGGAGTCAACGATTGGAAAGATTGTTGTTGCCGAGAGCAAAGCGAATAGCGGGTACACAAGACACACACACAAAGGCTTATGGTGGTAGGTTAGAAAGGTGGAAAGCAAATGGAACAATCAAAAGAAAAGGATATTGTCAAAAGTGGGTAAAATCCAACAAAAACAAAGTCAAAGGAAAAGGTCAAAAAGGGTGACGAGAACATACGACTATACACACACGGTGGAGATTAATGTGGCTAGCACGACTATGAAAAATGAGCAAAGAACAAAATTGGACCTAACGAAGAGTAATGCTCGGTGTCGTGCCAACACTAGGAGAGACCGTAGCCCGTTCGCACAAGATTGAGAAGCAACGGATTTGTACGCTTGCCTTGCTCTTGCTCGCACTCTTGCTTAGAAGCTTTGGACTCTCTTTAGCTATTGGTATCTTTTTCTTTGTTTCTTTTGCTTAGAAGCTTTTTTTTGTATACTATGGAGTCAATTTTGTTATTGCCTCTATATCATGACTATGCAAGAGCAAGCGCACAATGCTTCGGCAAACATAGGAAGGCTACTCTCGATAGGTTAGGTAACACACACAGGAAGAAGGGGGTTAACAATGGTTGTGCAAGTTATACCTTTTGGTGATGTTGAACTTGCAATCGTTGGTGAAGGGATGGTTCGAGTTCCGCGGTGTCGATGTCGAGCACGAGGTGTTGTTGGCGTTGCGGAATCTTGTTAGTTGATAGACACTCAGGCGAAACACAAACACATAAGGGGACTTAGTCGAAAAAGGAAAAGGGGTCAAATTTTTGTTCAGTAGGAGACTCGGTGTGATGGGGCCGGAGATTCCGTGTGGTCCGGAGACTCGGTGATGACCGGAGACTCGATCCTGGTTCCAAAGACGACAACACTCAAGTTCGTGAGCGGAAATTCGGCCCTTTAACCCTCAAATCCAGAAAATTTCGACCAAATTGGGCTAGGAAACGCAGGGCAAAGGTAGACCAAATCCAAGGACAAGTTTCTAATGGATCAAAACCACAATCAACTCACCAAATCAAGAGATCGATCCAAAAGCAAATTGGGGCTAAAATTTTTGGTATTTTCGAATTTATGGTGGATATGGGGGAACGAAGTCAAATCAAGAGATCGATCCAAAAGCAAATTGGGGCTAAAAATTTTGGTATTTTTGAATTTATGGTGGATATGGGGGAACGAAGTCAAATCCGTGGCAACCAAAAGCTCTGATACCAGTTGATATGGGATCCCTTGTGGGATTGACCCTAGGGTGGCCCGATCTTCACGAATTTGATGCGGGGAGCGAGGGGATTCCCGATGAACACGATGAATGCAACACAAATGCAAGGTAAAGATACAAACACACGCAAACACAACCCGATTCGATTTGCTCCCGTTGGCTCGAACAACCAATCCAATAGAATCCTCGGCGAGAGACCGTTAGGTAGAATCACCAAAGGAGAGATCGGCAAGCGGATGATAGAATCCAAATCAAAGGAGAGAGTAGCAACCAAGTAGAATCCCAAGGGGAGAGACCTAGCACTACTAGAATCCTTGATGAGGAGAGACCAAACACTTGAGGAGGGTCTTGACGACTTGGAGACGAACAACCGAACTCCAAGGCCTTGTACAACTCATAGATTAACTATAGAGAGGGGTTCCCATCTAGGGTTAGGCACAAGCCTTCATTCATCTTCAACTCTAGGGTTTCAAGGAGGGGGTGGGGGCTTATATATAGGCCAGCCACGAGCTAGGGGTAAAACAAGCATAAATAGGAAGTTCTGGCCGTTACATGGGCCAGGCCCAACCCGAGGCACGCAGGCCCGATACGCTTGGTCCGGAGACTCCGGTGTGATGGCCGGAGACTCCGGTCTGGACCGGAGACTCCGGTCAATCTCCGGTGTCGTCTCCGGAGGGGCATTCAGACTGTCCTGGGCGCTGGTTTGGGGGTCGGTCCGGAGATGGACCGGAGACTCCGGTCAAGCTTCAGCAGCTTCTTGCGTCTTCTCTTCCAGGCCTCTTGCTTGGGGGTCTTGATCACTGGGGTCCTCTGGTCATCTCCTCTTGGTGTCATGGTCCTGGTCCTGGTCATAGCATTGGCACGTGTCTCAAGTAGGAATCCATTCACATGATAGCCAAAGGAGGGTGGGGTATGGAATGAGTTCACCTTTGAGGGTGTGGTTGATGTAGCATGGTGTGGACCAATGGTGAATGCCATGTGTTGGGCTGCAACACGACCTTGTGTGGATACACTTGAGTAAAGACCGCTTCCCCAAGGACGGCGACTCCAAACTCAAGCCAAGAGGTGATGGACCGTTCAAAGTACTAAAGAGGATTAACAACAACGCCTACATCATCGATATCCCAACATCCAAGTATCTTGTGAGCCCGACGTTCAATGTCAAGGACCTCTCACCCTACCATGGAGAGGATGAAGTTTAGAAGGTTGAAGAGTCGAGGACGACTCTTTCCCAAGGGGGGGAGCTGATGCAGCCCGTCCCACGGACGCACCTCCATCTACAACACCTAGTCCCCCAAGTGGACCAATGACTCACGCTCGAGCCAAGCTTCTACAAGCCAAGGTTAACTCGCTCCTCTCCTCATGTGATTTTGGTCTACCTTTGGATGGCTTGCTACTTCATGCAACTACGTTGTGTATCCTCAGCTATGAAGCAACATCACCACCCCAAGCCCCCAAGGAAGAAGGACCAGGAGAAGACGCTGCTGGTGCTCTGCACACCGGAGTCTCCGGACCTCCCTCCGGTCCGGCCCCAGGAACCAACCCGAGACAGTCTGATACCCCCTGCGGAGACGGGTCCGGAGATTGACCGGAGTCTCCCGCCCAGACCGGAGTCTCCGGACCCAACACCGGAGTCTCCGGCCTGCTCGATGCCAGGCATGTCAAGGCCTTTTGGGCCTGGCCCATGTAACCCCCAGTTTCACCCCAACTTCCAGTTTTATTACAAAACTACCCCTGTTTAAGTGGCTGTCCTATATAAAGCCCCACCCCTCTTATGTAAACCCTAGACTTGGATAATAATAGTTGAGGACACCCCTTTGAGGATCTTTTCAACTATTGGTCTCATGCTCATACCAAGGGGCACCAAATTATCCACAACCTCTTGGATCTTGCCTAGTGCGTTCAAGTTGTACAAGTCCTTGGGATCTCGGTGTCTCGTGCCCAAGTAGTCAATATCTCACCAAGCATCTCGCCCCCGTTGTTGGCCGTGGAGAGAGAGCTTCGCCCAACACCGATCCTAGGGATTATGTTGGACCGGTTGCCACCAGCGTGAGTTATCGGCATGTATCGTGTTCTCGTGCGTGTGAGTTCATCGAGTTCTTCGTGTGCGTGTGTTCGTGGATTTCATCCCCTTTCCCCCTTCCACCGCTTTCCCCTCGATTCCCACGGAATTCGTGAAAGATCGGGCCACCCCAAGGGGTTACCCCATAACATACCTGATAATTAAGTTGTTTGGCACGAGATCGAGTGATAGGTCCTTGTATGTGTGTAGATGTAGGTACAATGGTTGTATCAATAGATGGGATGTCCACATCATGCTCCCCTTCTTGAATTGAAGTCATCCTCGATGCAATCTCATCTTCCTCACCAAAGTAAGGCTTCAAATCTGCAATGTTAAATGTAGGACGAACGGTATCAAAGTCTGCAGGCAACTCAAGTTTATATGCATTATCGTTTATTTTCTCTAACACCTTAAAGGGACCAGCAGCACACGGAATTAACTTAGACTTGCGTAAATCAGGAAAACGATCTTTACGCAAATGTAACCAAACAAGATCTCCAACATCAAACACAACATGCTTTCTCCGTTTAGCCCCAGCAAGTTTATACTTAGCATTTCACGTGTTCAATGTTATCTTTAGTAGTCTTATGCAAATTTAATATCATTTCAGCATGTTGTGTAGCATCCAAATTATTTTGCACTGAAGAAGGTAAAGGCAATAAATCAATAGGTGCACGAGGAACAAAACCATACACGATCTCAAACGGGCACATCTTTGTGGTAGAATGCAGCGAACGATTATAAGCAAATTCTATTTGAGGTAAACACTCTTCCCACAATTTTAAGTTCTTCTTTAAAACAGCCCGCAACATAGTAGACAAAGTTCTATTCACTACTTCAGTTTGTCCATCAGTTTGGGGATGACATGTAGTACTAAACAGCAATTTAGTCCCCAACTTAGCCCATAAACATCTCCAAAAGTGGCTAAGAAATTTAGTATCACGATCAGAAACAATAGTATTTGTCACACCATGCAAACGAACAATTTCACGAAAGAACAAATCAGCAATATGCGCAACATCATCCGTTTTATGACAAGGAATAAAGTGTGCCATTTTATAAAACCGATCCACAACAACAAAAATACTATCCCTCCCCTTCTGTGTTCGTGGCAATCCCAAAACAAAGTTCGTAGAAATATCTTCCCAAGGAACACTAGGAATAGGAAGAGGCATATATAAACCATGTGGATTAAGGCGAGACTTAGCTTTTTGACAAGTAGTGCAGCGTGCCACAAATCTCTCAACATCTCGACGCATACGTGGCCGAAAGAAGTGTGCAGCATGAACATCCTCCGTCTTCTTGACACCAAAGTGTCCCATCAATCCTCCTCCATGCGCCTCCTATAACAACAAAAGACGAACAGAACTATCTGAAATGCATAGTTTGTTAGCACGGAACACAAATCCATCATTGAAGACGAACTTGTTCCATGTTCTACCATCTCTACAATTCTGCAACACATCTTTAAATTCAGCATCATGCACATATTGTTCCTTAATAGTTTCCAATCCAAATATTTTGAAGTCAAGTTGAGATAACAAAGTATAACTAGCGACAAAGCATCAGCAATAATATTATCTTTACCCTTTTTGTGTTTGATAACATAAGGAAAAGACTCAATAAATTCAACCCACTTTGCATGATGACGATTCAACTTAGCTTGACTACGAATATGCTTCAAAGATTAATGATCAGAATGTATAACAAATTCTTTAGGCCATAGATAATGTTGCCAAGTTTCTAATGTCCGAACCAACGCATATAATTCTTTATCATAAGTAGAATAGTTCAGACTAGCCCCACTCAATTTCTCACTAAAATATGCAACATGTTTTCCCTCTTGTAATAACACCCCTCCCAAACCTATTCCACTAGCATCACATTCAAGCTCAAAAGTCTTAGTAAAATTAGGAAGTTGGAGTAAGGGAGCATGTGTTAGCTTATCTTTCAATATGACGAAGGCCTGTTGTTGTGCATCGCCCCAAACAAAGGGCACATCCTTCTTGGTAAGCTCATTCAGCGGCGTGGCAATTGATCCAAAGTCTTTGACAAAGCGCCTATAAAAACCAGCGAGGCCAAGAAAACTCCTCACTTGTATGACCGTCTTGGGCTGCGGCCAATTCTCAATAGCTTCAATCTTGGCTGGATCCACTTCAATACCCTGTGATGTAACAACATAGCCAAGAAACGCAACTCGATTGGTGCAAAAGGTGCACTTCTCAAGATTACCAAACAAACGTGCATCACGTAAAGCATTGAAAACAGCACGTAAATGGTCCAAATGATCCTCTAAAGATTTGCTATAAATCAGAATATCATCAAAGTAGACTACCACAAAACGTCCAATGAAAGCACGTAAAACTTCGTTCATTAATCTCATGAAAGTGCTGGGTGCATTAGTTAAACCAAATGGCATCACTAACCACTCATATAAACCGAACTTAGTTTTAAATGCTGTTTTTCATTCATCTCCCAATTTCATACGAATCTGGTGGTAACCACTACGAAAATCAACCTTAGAAAACATGGTAGAGCCACTCAACTCATCAAGCATGTCATCCAAATGTGGAATAGGATGATGATATCGAATAGTAATATTATTGATAGCTCTACAATCAGTACACATGCGCGAAGAACCATCTTTCTTAGGTACCAAAATAATAGGAATAGCACAGGGGCTAAGGGACTCACGAATATGATCTCTGTCGAGTAGTTCCTGGATTTGGCGTTGTATCTCCTTTGTCTCCTCTGGATTGGTTCTATATGGCGCGCGGTTGGGCAATGTAGCACCAGGAATTAGATCAATTTGATGCTCAATTCCTCTAATAGGAGGTAGTCCTGGTGGCAGCTCATCGGGAAAAACGTCCTCATATTCCTGCAAAAGGTTAGCAATAGCGGGTGGCAAATAAGGAGGCATATCGTCAAATGAAAACAAAACCTCTTTGCAGACAATTGCATAACGTTGAGTATTGTTTACATCTAGTTCAGCAATATCAATTTTATTTGAAAGCATACAAGGACTCTTCAAACGAATTTCAGTAGCATGTTTAAAATCAGATTTAGTGTTCTTTGGTGGTACAAAATCTGCAGCAACAATCTGATTCTCACTTTTATTTTTCTCCTCAGTTTTAACTCTACTAGCCCTAGCAAGATCATCTTTTAAAATCTGTTCGTGATAGGGCAAAGGTGTCCGATCTTTTGATGAGATGAAGATAATCGATTTGGTGGAGTTCGGGCTTGACGATCCATTTTCTGCGCGACGAAGCGCCAATGCAATCGCTAGGCCAATCTCCTGGAGGTTGCCGATCCTGCGGGAACACGATCAGCCTGACCAGCGAGGGTCTTAATTCCTACCTGAAATCGAGAACAAGTAAGAACCAATATTGCAATCAACATATTGCGGATTAAGAGGAAAGCTTTATTGAAGAGGTGGGATCCTGAATAGGTGCGAAGTACAAGAGGCCTCTGCGACGCTCGAGCCTTGGCGAAGTTGCGACTATGGCTAACTTAATGTCTAAACAAAATCCGAGTCTAGGGGGTCGGCTATGGGGAGTATTTAAGGGCGAAAAGGTGGGGTTTCGGCCAGCCATGGAAGTGGTGGCTGAATCCAAACCTAAAAGTCATTTTCCCCTCAAATACGGACTCTAGAAAGTGGCTCATTAAAATCCTGCGAAAATTACATGGGCCTGGCCCAAAATAAAGGTGTCGCAGCACCATATTAAGCTATGGACGAATTCGTAAAGTATTGATCTTGAATATTTCGTCCAAGCCTTCTTTCTTCATTATGGTGGCCTCAAAGTTCTGAAATCTTCATCCGTGGCCTTCTCTTGGATCATCACATGCTTGCTGCCATCTCCATGCATGGCCATGCTCCAATGCTTGTCCCTCTCATCCATGCTTGGTCCATCATTCCTAAGAGTAAGAAATATATCTGATTTAGGAAGCATCATATTCTCATGTATGTGAGGAATAGTTGCAAGAAACGAAAGGACCTGATAGTTAAGTTGTTTGGCACGAGATCTTGTGATGGGTCCTTGTATGTGTGTTGCTGTAGGTACAACGGTTGTATCAATAGTAGGGATGTCGACATCACCTCTCATCCATGCTTGGTCCATCATTCCTAAGAGTAAGAAATACATCTGATTTAGGCAGCATCATATTCTCATGTATGTGCGGAATAGTTCCAAGAAACGAAAGTACCTGATAGTTAAGTTGTTTGGCACGAGATCTTGTGATGGGTCCTTGTATGTGTGTTGCTGTAGGTACAACGGTTGTATCAATAGAAGAGATGTCCACATCAGTTCGGGAGTCATAGGTTTTAGACCAATTTTCTTTCCATCATGCATAAGAGAATAGTGATTACTTTAGCCATTATGAACAGATTCTCTATCAAATTACCATGGTCTACCAAGTAACAAAGAACAAGCTTGCATAGGTACAACATCACAATCAACAAAATCAGAATATGTACCAATAGTAAAATGCACACGTATCGTTCTTGTTACCTTGATCTTGCGAGAACTCTCAAACCATTGGATGTAATATGAATATGTGCGTTGTCTTGTTGGAAGTGCAAGCTTCTCTGCCATGTCAACACTAGCCAGATTATTACAACTCCCTCCATCAATGATGATCCTGATAGCTCTTTCCTTAACAACACCACGTGTTTGCAACAGGTTGTGGCGTTGATCTTGCTCAGATTTGCTCAATTGCACACTCAACACACGTTGTGTAATTAGGCTCTTGTATTGATTAGTAGTTTCAGCTCCCATTACCTCTGTCTCTTCATCAGAATCAAATTGTCTCCATCTTGAGCAGAAATAAGGGCTAATGTATCTTCATCAAAGTCACTCGCTGAATCATATTGACCATCATCACGCACCATCATAACACGTTGTGTTGTGCACTTTCTCTCAATATGACCAAAACCATAGCACTTGCGGCATTGTATATCCTTTGTTTTACCCGTGGAAGCCATAGAAGATGCAGTACGAGCAGGAGCATTGGATGACGGTGGAGGAGCAGCTAGAAATCTTGTGGTGGCCTTGGATGTGGTAGTATCTGGTGGCGAATCACGAGAAGGAGGCACTGACTGTCGGGATGTCCAAGTGGATGTGCGACCTGCAGAATTATTAGTCCTCCTCCATGGTGTTTGGCGATCCTGCACTTCACGTTCAGCTTTGCAAGCAAGATGAAACAAACGGGTGATAGAATTATATTCCTTATAATCTAATATGTGTTGAATGTCCTTGTTTAATCCACCAAAGAAACGTGCAAGCATTTGTTCAGTAGATTCAACAAGACCACACCGAACCATCCCCGTTTGCAATTCCTGATAATACTCTTCTAAAGAATTTTTCCCTTGTTCCAAACGTGTCAGATTCTTTAGTAAATCACGTTGATAAGTGGGAGGCACAAAACAAACACGTATAGCAGTTTTTAAAGCAGTCCAAGTATGAGGAATAGTAGTAGGATTTAAACGACAATACTCAGACCACCAAAGGGAAGCAAATTTAGTAAATTCACATGTAGTCGCACTAACACGCATATTCTCAGGATATTTTAAACATGCAAAAGGTTTTTCTACTTCCATCTCCCATGTAAGATATGCATCAGGATTTTATTTACCCTCAAAAGATGGAATATTTAATTTAAGCTTTGCAACATGATCATCATCACGTACCGGTGGTCGAGCGTTGCGGTGGTAATGTCGGGGACGGCCCGCTGGGTGTGGAGGTTGTTCAACCTCCTCGTCAAACAAATCATCGTCGTCGGGGTCATAGTAGTACCCGTCGTCTGTCCCCAATGTAGCAGCAAGAAGCAATGGCGAAGTCTCGAGGTGCCTCACCGCAATGATAGCCACTTGAGGTGGCGGCAGTAACCAGCAAGACGACCCGTGATCGGAATGCGCCAGGCGCCATGCCGAGGTGCCAATGGGGCTTGGTGCGGGTGCGGGTGCCGCAATCTGTCCAAAACCTCCTTGAACCGAGCGTCAAGCTTGTCGTTGAAGGATTTCTTGAGTCCATCGATCTTGTCCATGGCGTTGGTGAGCTTGGTGTCAAACTCCCCTAGGCGTGCATCCACATCTTCAGCGCGACCGACCAAGAGCTCAGAGAAGTGGGCATGTAGTTCTTGGTTCGTCATTATGGCAGGGTTCCGCGAAGTATCTGTCATGGTTAGTCCTTTAAAAAGCACAAGTATATACTACGGAAATATGGTGGAAGGCACGCGTAATCCGTCAAGCAATATACGAAGCTCTTACTAGTTCTTACCAAACAGCAGGAAAAGGCGATGTGCAACCGCGAGGATCAGTGAGTCCAGAGATTGAACAGAGCGATTACCAGGAGTCGAGACACCGCACGTGGAGAAATATGTGGAGCTCTGGGAAGGCTTAGAAAAGGGGTTAGCAATTATCAAAACAGCAATGCAAATGTTGAAAGAATGCTCAACCACGGTACTGTGCTGGTCCTAGGCTAGAGCGTACTAGAGACGTGAGCCTAGATCACAAACGATGTCACGACGCGACACAACATGCAATGGATGATGATATGGCACCCTAAAAAGCGAACCGAGATGTTGAAAATCACTATGATGACGAGTGTCTAAAACTGATCTACGGGGTCTAAAAATAGGTTATCCCCAAAATTTTTTTTCGAATTTTTTGTATTTTGCTCCAGAAAGCGCGCAGGCGCCAAAAAAATGTCGCTATAACGGCCGATGGAGAAAAGTGATCCCCGGGGCCGAAAATTAGTATAGCCAGAAAAAATTTCGGAGGCGGTTCCAGACTTACGGAATTTTTTTTTGCTCTCCTTCTGGACTTACGGCTGAACTTCTAACTTGACACGGACTATAGCTCAACACGGAAACAACAATGAAGGAAAGTAAAAAGAAAACTAAGAAACAATAACTCAACTCGGACTCTTGCCGCGGCAGGAAAGGTGATCGGATCCGTGTCGCGGTAGGAAGGCGGTGGCGGAGTTTTAGGGTTTATGGTGGTTGGGTGTATGGCGGCGGAATATGGTGGCGGAATATGGTGGCGGTGATCTGCGAGTGTGGCAGTGACTACTGTGATCAGAACTCGAAACTCTAAGGGACGAGACACTAAGACCAGCAACTCGACGTGACGATGCAGACACAAATTCAACAATGCAAAAACTAAAAAGATAATGCGAGGCGTAGATTGGTTATGGGATGGATCTAAACTCTAACTGTGTTTTTGGCTTTTTCGTGGGTTATAGGTAAAAACAGATCTAATCTACGAAAAACAGTAAAATCTCACCGAGCAACCTGAGCTCTGATACCACTTGATAGGGCAACGGTGTCCGATCTTTCGATGAGATGAAGATAGTCGATTTGGGTGGAGCTCGGGCTTGACGATCCGACTACACGTGCAAGCACGAGCGCCAATGCAATCGCTAGGCCAATCTCCTGGAGGTTACCGATCCTACGGGAACACGATCTGATGCAGCCCGACCTACGGTCGTTACTACATCAAGGTCTCCAACTTACGCCAAGTCGTCATGGACTCCAAAGATGAATCCGTTCCTCTATGCAAGCTCACTTCCTACCCTATTGAATGGTATGCTACTCTATACTCCATCACATATGCATGATAGGTTCACACCGACCGATGACGGAGCAGAGGGAGGGGAGCCACGGCATCAAGCGACAAAGGCGGAAGCTTGGAAGAGGGAGGAGGAAGAGAGAGAGAGATTGCAGTCCGGCCCCATGGTACAGTCTGGGTCGGTCAGTACTACCGCCCCTGATACCGCTCGCTAATGACGGCTCCAACTGACGCTCCAGGACCGCAAGCGGTACTACCGGTTACGACCGGTACTACCGATCCCAAGTCCGGTACTACCGGTCATGTATGTGCCTGCACGCACCTGTTGGGCCACAGCCCATGTATCCCCCTTTACTTACCTATTCGCCTAGTTTATCCCCAAACTACCCTTGTTTAGTGGCTGGCCTATAAATAGAGCCCCCACCCCTCATGTATCCCGAAGGCATAGATGATAGACTAAAGACAACCCCCATTGTGGAATCTCTAGTTTTGCCTCATCCCCTTTACCAAGGGGACCGACTATCGTCACCAACCTCGATTGGACTTTGCAGCACGCATCCATCATTGAACAAGGCCTTGGAGTTCGACGTCTCGTCCCCAAGTTGTCAAGACCCTCCCCAAGGTGTTCTTCCCTCTCCGATGTGGATTTGAGGGAGCACGTTGACCGATCTTTCCTTGCGAGGATTCTATCGGACCGGTGGCCGCCGTTCGGGAGCAATCGGCCTTGTATCGTGTGAGTTTTGCGTGTGTTCATCGTGTTCTTAGCGAGGTGTGTGTTCGCTTCCGCTACCTTCTCCCTTTCCCCTCGCTTTCCCATCGATTTGACCACGAGATCCGTGAAGATCGGGCCACCCAAGAGGTTAACCCCTCCATCACGATCAGCCTAACCAGCGAGGGTCTTAATTCCTACCTAAAATCGAGAACAAGTAAGAACTAATATTGCAATCAAGATACTGCGGATTAAGAGGAAAGCTTTATTGAAAAAGGTGGGATCCTGTATAGGTGCGAAGTACAAGAGGCCGCTGCGACGCTCGAGCCTTGGCGAAGTTGCTATGATGGCTAACTTAATGTCTAAACAAAATCTGAGTCTATGGTGACGGCTATGGGGAGTATTTAAGGAGGAAAAGGTGGGGTTTCGGCCAGCCATGGAAGTGGTGGCCGAATCCAACCCTAGAAGTCCTTTCCTCCTCAAATACAGACTCTAAAAAGTGGCTATTTAAAGTCCCGCGAAAATTACATGGGCCTGGCCCAAAATAAAGGTGTCGCAGCACCATATTAAGTGGTGACCGGTGGTTCTTCTTTCTTCTCACGATTGCTTTGGTAGTCTTCCCACCAAACATTGGCATAATCCTCAAACTCAAGAGATGCCATTGCCACTTTCTTCTCTTCGGAAAAGTTGTGGACACGGAAGATCTTGTCAACTTTGAGCTCCCATTCAAGATATGCATTGGCAGTTTCTTCTCCTTTGAACTTGGGCATAACGAACTTGAGCTTCCCAAACTTTCCATCATCACGCTCATGGTGGTTGTTGCGACGTTCTTGGTGCATACTTGTGTCACTTAGAGGGCGTGGAGGCGGAGGAGGAGGCTCTTGATTGCCTTGAGGTTGTTGTGGTGGATGAGCTTGATGATGCTCGAAGTCTCTTCTTCGCCGTTGGTCGGCATCATGGACATTCATAGCTTGACGGTGTCGATGGTGGTGTTGTGCATGCCGGTTATTGCGTCGAGCTTGGCGTGCATCCTCATCATCATCACTTGTGTCCCATACCGGTTCTTGATTTTGTTAACGTTGCTCGTGGTGGTTATGAGGAGGATGACGACGCCTATCATTGTGGTTCGCTTCATCATGGCATTCTCGAGGTTGGTGCACGTCGATGATTGCTTGGTGTGGTGGTGGACCATGCTCTTGTCGTTGTTGTTGAGGTTGAGGAGCATTTGGGTCCACCGCTTGAGGGCGACGATGACAAGCTTGTTGGTCCCCATTATGGTGGTGGGGTTCTCCATGTCGGGAGTGTGATCTTGAAGACTCGCCATGTCGACTTGAAGAGTGCGTGCGGGAGGAGCTTGACGAGCTTGAGCGATGACCGTGTCGGTTGCCAAGGTTGGCAATAGCTTGGTGAAGAGCTTGGAATTGAGCATGGTGCTCCTCTTGACGTTGTCGCTCACGGTACTCAAATTCTCGGAAAGTATCATCAAGACGGTGCTCAAGTCGCTCAAATTGATTGTTGAATTCTTGGCGTTGCGCCCATAAGTTGTGGCGCGTGGCAAAGCCATCTTGGTTGTTGAAATTGCTATCTCCACTAGCTCCACTTGCCCTAGACATGGTGCACAAACACACTTGATAGATAGGGTGAGATTGGTGGAATGGTAATTGCTACCTTGTCTCACCGGAGTCAAAAATTGGAAAGATTGTTGTTGCCGAGAGCAAAGCGAATAGCGGGTACACAAGACACACAGACACAAAAAAAGGCCTATGGTGGTAGGTTAGAAAGGTGGATAGCAAATGGAACAACCAAACGAAAAGGTTATTGTCAAAAGTGGTAACAGACCAAAGATCAAAAGCAAAAAGGATACGATCTACAAAAACACGGAGGAAAACACACGCGTGGAGAAAAATGGGGTTAGCACGACTATGAAAATGAGCACAAAATGTCCTAACGACGACTAAGCTCGGTGCTGTGCCAACACAAGGAGAGAATGTAGCTCGTTTGCAACGGATTTGCACGCTTGCCTTTCTCTAACTCGCACTCTTGCTTAGAAGCTTTGGACTCTCTTTTGTACTGGTATCTTTTTTTTTTGATATCCCTTTTCTTTCTAGGCGATGGAGTCACCTTTTGCTATTGCCTATGCACTATCACTTCGCAAGAGCAAGCGCACAATGCTTCGGCAAACACAAAATGAGCTACTCTCGATAGGTTAGGTATCACACAAAGGAAGAAAGGCTATACAATGGTGGTGCAAGTTATACCTTTGGTATTGTTGATGACTTGCGACCGGTGTTGGGGAAGGTGTTCGGGTGTCGCGGTGTCGAATAGTGCGTATGTACAGATGTTGCGGAAGCTTGAAGTTAGTTGTGACACGCACGCGAAACACGAACAAAACACAAAAGGAAAACAGTCAAAATTTGGAACCAGATAGATTTTCGGCAAAACAGCCGGCGGACCGGTGTTGTCGCCGGAAATTCCGGTCGAGCTTCGGCATCGCCTGAATTCTCGCCGGAATTTTCGTTGACAGGACCAGTTCGCCGAGGTGCTCGCCGAAATTGGTTCGTGATGAACTGCCAAAAGTCAAATTGAGGAATTTGTCAAAAATTAGTGGAATTTGGGCTGGGGGATAGGGCAAGGAAGGTAGATCGACACCCAAAGCAACAGATCTGTGGACCAAAACCACGAAAAACTCACCAAATCGAGAGATCGATCCAAAAGCAAATTGGGCAATATTTTTGGTATTTTCGAATTTATGGTGGATATGGGAAACGAAGTCAAATCCGTGGCAACCAAAAGCTGCTGATACCAGTTGATATGGGATCTGATGAAGGGGTTAACCTCTTGGTGGCCCGATCTTCACAGATCTCGTCGTCAAATCGATGGGAAAGCGAGGGGAAAGGGAGAAGGTAGCGGAAGCGAACACACACCTCGCGAAGAACACGATGAACACACGCCAAACTCACACGATACAAGGCCGATTGCTCCCGAACGGCGGCCACCGGTCCGATAGAATCCTCGCAAGGAAAGATCGGTCAACGTGCTCCCTCAAATCCACATTGGAGAGGGAAGAACACCTTGGGGAGGGTCTTGACAACTTGGAGACAAGACAATGAACTCCAAGGCCTTGTTCAACGATGGATGCGTGATGCAAAGTCCAATCGAGGTTGGTGACGATAGTCGGTCCCCTTGGTAAAGGGGATGAGGCAAAACTAGAGATTCCACAATGGGGGTTGTCTTTAATCTATCATCTATGCCTAAGGGATACATGAAGGGGTTGGGGCTCTATTTATAGGCTAGCCACATAAACAGGGGTAGTTTAGGGATAAAACTAGGGTTTGGACGAGCTAGAGGGGTACATGGGCCAAAGGCCCATTTGTGCCAGAGGCCCATCGCTGGCCGGAGACTCCTGCAGGCCGGAGATTCCTGGGAGCGATCTCCTGTCGTCTCCGGAGTGGCGTACTGACTGTCCTCGAGTGGTTGCTGGGGTCGGTCCGGAGGTAGGTCCGGAGACTCCGGTGTAGCAGGACCGGAGACTCCGGTGTAGCAGGACCGGAGACTCCGGTGTAGGCCAGAGACTCTGGTGGTTCAGTCCTGGCTTCTTCCGTCTCCTCTTCCAAGCCTCCGTCTTGTCGGGCTTGATGTTCCGGGATTCCTCCCTTGCCTCCGTACTTGTCGGTGTGAACCTATTATGCATATGGGACGGAGTATGAAGTAGCATACCATTCAATAGGGTAGGAAGTGGGCTCGCATAGAGGAACAGATTCACCTTTGGAGTCCATGACGACTTGGCGTAAGTTGGAGACCATGATGTGGTAATGACCGTAGGTCGGGTTGCATCATCTCCCCCCCCCCTTCAAAAAAAGTCGTCCTCGACTCTCCATGTTCATCACGAAGTAGAAGAGGTCGAAGGACATCCTTGATATTGGGGTTCACCATATAGTTGTCCTCGAGAAGATTGACTTGACAACACTTCAATGTTCCTTCACCCTCCATGAATCCTACAAAGCTCACGACAAAAGCGAAGCAACACTCAAAGCGTAGCCAATTCATGAACATTATATCATGAGTCCTCAAGTAGAAGGAAGTCACCTTAGCTTGTAGAGATAGCTCGATGAAGGGTAGCCGTAGGTAACTCTCTTCGGTTCTTCTTTTCAACACATGGTTGGTAGAGGTTGACGAGTATGCACTTGTACCTTCACACAACAAATACCAAGAAAAATATTTTCGTGCGTGATAGAGGAGCATGTCAAATGTGGCATGTCCATTCTTGTTCACAACACTATTAACACAATGCATGTATAGAAAATGGAATGCATATGCAAGGTCAATGTGCATGGAAATCGTTTGAGCATCATCCAAATGTGGGAACTCAAAAACTCCATATAACATAGTAGGGTGGCACGCAAAGCAATTGGCTAAATATATCAACATCTTTGATGCAAGAATAGGAGAATTTGGCAAAAACACACAAGGAAGAATGTCCAAAGCAACATCATTATGTGTGCAAACCAACCATTGGAAAGAGAAATTGTTCGACATGTTGGATGTCACACACAAATCATCGAAAGCAAATATCATGGGAATATGAGTATCCCAAGCGGAAGCAAAAACAACACGTTTGCAAACGAACCAAATGGAAGAGCAAGTGGTCCTTATGTTTGTTGCAACAACAAGACGAGATACTTGAAAGCTCTCATGACAATACATGCTCTTAATGGCATTATGGTTGCACACAAAACATCGGAAAGAGAAATTGTTCAACATTTTTATTGCAACACACAAAGCATCAATATCCAATAGCAAAGAAACATGAATGTCACAAGGTGAGATAATACCATCAACATGCTTGCAATCAAACCATAGGAAAGAGAAATTTGCCAACATGAAAGATGCAAAGCATGCAAAAGGTATCAGAGCTGGGTTCGATCTTGAACTCACTTGTGGGATGCTCTCAAGATCTCTTTTTGTCAAATCGTGCTCAACCGAGGTTGACATTCTAGTGCGGGTACCTACACACATCATACACAAAAGGAAGAACGTGTGTGCATGGTAGAGATACACATCATCCATCATGACGTATCTCTTCTTGTGCACATCACCATTAATGTCAATCAAGTATGAAATAGATGCATGGTGAGTGCAAGTGGGGAACATGCTTATCATGACAATCATCAAAATCTCCAAAAATTGAGAAAGCTATGGGGGCCATCTCATTATAACGCATGTGATCAATATTGTTGCAAGCAAAACAAGTGAAATAGCAAGCATTCATCTTATTGCAAGCAACGGGAGAAATTGAATGACTAGCATGACAACACATGTCCAAAGCAATTGGAGGATACACACAAGATGCATAGCATGGCATGTTTATGGCAATGATATCGCAATCAACCAATTCCACATGATCAATATTATGCAAAGGCAAAGCATCACATGGGAATATGAGTGAAGCATATGTAATGTCAGAAGTATCATCCATAGCATGCATATCCTCACAATTCATCATGTCCACTAGTGGGATCATGGCATCATCAACACCCTTATTGTTACTTTGTTCATACCTCTCATATGAAGTGGGTGTTGTGGAAGTAGTGGCCTCCTTGTGGACGACTTCGTCTTCTTGATGTAGCCATGGCATAGCATCCTCTTCATCCACCATGTACATATTCTCCATTCGAGGCATCATTGCTTCATGGCTTGGAGCGTCTTCATTCATGGAACCTATCACAACATAAGAGAACACACTAGAGGTAGAGGGTAAGTTGTTAGAAATCGAAATGGCCTCACTTGACCGATCAACTACCACTCTCAACTCACTAGGAGTATCACTCATGCCTTCCAAGTGGAAGCACATATGTTTGTGTGTGATAGAGGAGCATGTTATTTGTGGCATGTCCATTCTTTCACAACACGATTAGCACAACTCAAGTATAGCAAACAGGATGCATATGCAAGGTCAAAGTGCATGGAAGTCGTTGCAAAATCATCCAAATGTGGGAACTCAAAAACTCCATATAACATCTTATTGTGGCATTCAAAGCAATTGAATATAATTTGGCAAAAACACAAAAGGAGGAATATCCAAAACAACATCATTATGTGTGCAAACCAACCATTGGAAAGAGAAAATGTTCGACATGTTGGATGTCACACACAAATCATCGAAAGCAAGTATCATGGGAATATGAATATCCCAAGCGGAAGCGAAAACAACATATTTGCAAACAAACCGAATGAAAGAGCAAGTGGTCCTTATGTTTGTTGCAACAAGACGAGATTCTTGGAAGCTCTCCTGACAATACATGCTCTCAATGGCATTGTGGTTGCACACAAAACATCGGAAAGAGAAATTGTTCAACATTTTTGTTGCAACACGCAAAGCATCAATATCCAAAAGCGAAGAAACATGAATGTCACCAGGAGAGATAATACCATCAACATGCTTGCAATCAAACCATAGGAAAGAGCAATTTGCCAACATGAAAGATGCAAAGCATGTAAAAGGTATCAGAGCTGGGTTCGATCTTGAACTCACTTGTGGAATGCTCTGAAGAGCTCTTTTTGTCAACTCGTTCTCAACCGAGGTTGACATGATAGTGCGGGTACCTACACACATAATACATAAAAGGAAGAATGTGTGTGCATGATAGAGATACACATCATCCATCATGACGTATCTCTTCTTATGCACATTACCATTAATGTCAATCAAGTATGAAATAGATGCACGGTGAGTATGCAAGTGGGGAACATGCTTATCATGGCAATCATCAAAATCTCTAAAAATTTAGAAAGCTATGGGGGCCATCTCATTATCACTACTAGGAAAATGGTCGTCTGTGGCGCACCTAAAAGGCCCATCCGTGGCGCACTAGTGGTGCGCCACGGGCCTTGCGCTACGGCTATCTCCTAGCCGTGGCGCACTGCCTGGTGCGCCACAGTTATGTCGAGATAGGCGTAGCGCACCTGCTAGTGCGCCACGGATATGTTGGCACGTGCGCTACGCCTTGGATCTTCTGTGGCGCACGTTGCAGTGCGCCACTAAGCTGCATAGGTGCGCTTTAGCTGTAGTGCGCCACAGAAGTTGTGCCATGTGCGCCACGAGTGTCTTTTTTTTAATTTCAGGGCCAGATGATATACAATACAGATTATATAAGCAGATATACACATAGATATAAGATATACAGTTATATATATAAATACACAATTCGCAAAACAAGATTGAAACAAATACATATAGATAAGTCTCATACATGAATACATAAGTTATACATTGTTTTGATCAAGTTATAAAGTAGTTGGTGACATGCGAATACATGTGTCGATCGAACAAGTTAGAGCTCGGAAGCTCGCCTAGACATCTAAACTAGCTAGACACGAACACGGGATAAACAACCAAAGAAGATATGCATGATCACCGCCGCGACGAAGGTGTAGGTCTTCATCCGGTTCCTCGTCCTAACTCCCGCTAGAAAGCGCCTATATCTAGCTTCCGCCTCCGCCATAGTGTTGTACCCTTTGTAGCTATTGCCGCTGAAACGGTGCACCTATCTCCGGCAGTCTTCCCAATCATCGTAGACTCCGGGAACCCGTCCCTTGTACACGACGTACCACGTCATCTACATGTTGACAATAATAATTAACCGATGATTAAAAAAACATATATAATTAAAGTCGCATATGAAGATACACTTATAGAAAGTACTCCTAAATCAAAAAGACCAAACTCGAAAAGCATGCCTCATATATAACTAGGTTGTTCGACACAGGAATATGCTACGATGGAACTGTCCGCCAAGTAGGATGCACAACACCTGGACCTGTGCATAGCACAAAGCGGACAATCCCATCGCAGCACATTCACATATAGTGTGCCACGACATTTCAATCATCGGCATTATTCTCGAAAAAGACCAAAGTAACTCGAAAAAATGCATCATATATAACTAGCTAGGTCGTTGGACACAGGAATATGCTACGACGGAACAGTTAGCCAAGTAGGATGCACAAGACTTGGACTTGTGCATATCACAGGGCTAACTATCCCGTCGTAGCACATTCACATATATAGTGTGCCACGACATTTCAATCATCGGCATTATTCTCGAAAAAACCAAAGTAAATCAAAAAGAATGCCTCATATATATACATAGGTCGTTGGACACATGAATATGCTACGATGGAACCGTAAGCCAAGTAGGATGCACAACATCTAGACTTGTGCATAACGCAAGGCTTACAATCCCGTCGTAGCACATTCACATATATATTGTGCCACAAAATTTCAATCATCGGCATTATTCTCGAAAAATACTAATAAAGTAAGGAAAAACAAGAAGGACCAAAATGAGCAACCAAAGAGTAAGCAAAAAAACCAAGCATTGATTGATATATAATAATGATAAGCAAAAGAAGTAAGCGATGATTCATAAACCTAATAAGATAAGTATAGTAGCATGTACACTTGTCCACATACACACAAAGGTCATCTATAGTTTGTAACTACAACTAGGCCAACATCAAGCCTTCTGGCTCGGCTTAGGGAACGGGAGGACGCCTTGTCTCGTCATGAACTTCCTATAGTCACCCTGCATCTCTAGGCTGATGCAGCCCGTCCCACGGACGCACCTCCATCTACAACACCTAGTCCCCCAAGTGGACCAATGACTCGCGCCCGAGCCAAGCTTCTACAAGCCAAGGTTAACTCGCTCCTCTCCTCATGTGATTTTGGTCTACCTTTGGATGGCTTGCTACTTCATGCAACTACGTTGTGTATCCTCAGTTATGAAGCAACATCACCACCCCAAGCCCCCAAGGAAGAAGGACCAGGAGAAGACGCTGCTGGAAGCTCTGCACACCGGAGTCTATGGTGTACACCGGAGTCTCCGGTCCTGTACACCGGAGTCTCCAGACCTCCCTCTGGTCCGGCCCCAGGAACCAAGCCCGGGACAGTCTGATACCCCCTCCAGAGACGGGTCCGGAGATTGACCGGAGTCTCCGGCCCAGACCTGAATCTCCGGACCCAACACCGGAGTCTCCGGCCTGCTCGATGCCAGGCATGTCAAGGCCTTTTGGGCCTGGCCCATGTAACCCCCAGTTTCGCCCCAACTTCCAGTTTTATTCCAAAACTACCCTTGTTTAAGTGGCTGGCCTATATAAAGCCCCACCCCTCTGATGTAAACCCTAGACTTGGATAATAATAGTTGAGGACACCCCTTTGAGGGTCTTTTCAACTATTGGTCTCATGCTCCTACCAAGGGGCACCAAATTATCCACAACCTCTTAGATCTTGCCTAGTGCGTTCAAGTTGTACAAGTCCTTGGGATCTCGGTGTCTCGTGCCCAAGTAGTCAAAATCTCACCAAGCATCTCGCCCCCGTTGTTGGCCGTGGAGAGAGAGCTTCGCCCAACACCGATCCTAGGGATTATGTTGGACCGGTTGCCACTGACATGAGTTATCGGCGTGTATCGTGTTCTCGTGCGTGTGAGTTCATCGAGTTCTTCGTGTGCGTGTGTTCGTGGATTTCATCCCCTTTCCCCCTTCCACCGCTTTCCCCTCGATTCCCACGGAATTCGTGAAAGATCGGGCCACCCAAGGGGTTACCCCATAACATAGGCGATCTTCTATGTCACGGTTATTCGGGATATTTCCTCCGTAGAAGATCCCCCCCGAAGTCATGACATCACGAAAGATGATTGCCCCAAACTGCTGCTGGATGCGATACATCTCTTGTCTAATATCTGAATCAGTGATCTTGGCCTTTGCTTCGGCCCACTATTTGAGATGATCTGGCAGCGTAGAATTCTGCTGGTCAAGTAGGAACGCCCTCATGTGATGGAGTGCGTAGTAGGCTTCCTTCTTACTGTTTTCCGGCTGCTTCACGTAGGGGAACTCCGTTACATGGTTAAAGACGTGCCTGCCGAACTTGACCTTCGTACGCACGAAGGTGGTGCCTTCCGTCGAGGCAAAGCCAGTGAGAGCATCATCCAGAACTTCCTTGATCTTGTCGTAGTTTTTATTATTTTCTAGACTCCCCGAGTCGAAATACGTGGCGTGGGAATGCTTCGGCAATAAGGAGATGAGCATGCAGTGTTCATCTCTGCGCAAAAAATTCAAATGGAATGTGTTGGAAAAAGAAAGATGATAATCTAATAAAGCCAATCGACGGTGGCGAGTGAATAACGACTTACTCGGGAAAGTAAGGCACGAGAATGTATTCCTTTGTCTTGTTCGCCACGAGGATTCTTTTTAGGTACGAGGCCACGATATGTCGTTCGACAGGGGAACCCAAGCAGCCGTCACACATGTAGTAGGGGTCCACTATAGCGATGCCCAGTGTGTTCTCTCTAATGATCTGCATGGCTGTGCTGAGAGAACAGATTTGGACCATGGTATAGTGCAGCGGGTATAGGTGGAACATATTGAAGATGTCGTCGAACCGCAGGAAGAACATATTGAAGAAGGTGTCTCTCTATCGTCAGCACACCGTCATGCACACTCTGCAGTTCCAAACTGGCGAGCCTCCGCAAATTCTTAGGTAGCATGGGCTCACCCGCCACATGAATCCTCCACATAATACCCTTGGGTCTTCGTGGCCCGTCCCGAAACCTGATCGGATTCGCAGTTGTTGACGCCACCGGCTGGCTCGAGCTGCTAGATTTTCTTTTCCTGCCCTTTTTCCTTTTGGAGAGCGGGCAGGCACTGCAATCTGAGCACCGGCCGCCCTATGTAGTATGTCAGGGCTTAGAATAAAGGGCCGGTTGTTTGTATCAGCTGGCTCTATAAAGGCGCAAGCTGGAGGAGTCTCCTGAGAACCAAACAGACGCTTGGTGATAGTGGCTTTCTCTATGGGGCCACCAGCTAGGTCTTCGTTGCTAAACTGAGTGTTGAAGAAGTGATCATTCCAGTCTTCGTCATCCTCGGCCGGATCCTGCACCATGTGCATATCATCAACATGATCATCCGACCCACCGCGTGGAGGTGACGGCGAGGGCGGTAAGGAGGCCTTGCCACTGCTTGTCGCTGGCACGACATGTGGTGCTGTTGTCTGTGGCGTGATGGCCCCCACCGTCCCCAAACGGATCATGCTCTTTGGCCATTGCAAGAATAAGCCGAAGCAACTTCTGAGGACAGCCGGCTCTTCTTCATCCGCTCCTGGGGGTTGAATGGGAGGTTCCAGGTCGTCGCAGCCCCTTAGCACCCGACTAATTTTAACCCTGTGCACGCTATCTAGCATCGGCCTTGAGTGGAACGTGCGCTGCAAGGGTTGAACGATGGTACCCTTGGCAACATCCCTCGGCTCGTTGTTCACGTAGCATAAGAGAGTGCAAGAAACATCCGTCTGCGGAAAACATGTGCGGCATTGTCAGAGATGCCATAAGAGTAATAGATGGCGTGAAAGGCTGTAAAGCAATTTGTTTACCGTGATGGCGTCGAGATTGGCTAATGTCGAGGCACCGCATACGGCGACGGGCGTGCAAGAGACGGAAGGGCTGCTTGATGGCGCGGTGTTGGCCGCCGGTGTATTCTCCCTACCGCCGGGTGCTGATGTGGACATCCCTTCTATTGATACAACCGTTGTACCTACAGCTACACACATACAAGGACCCATCACAAGATCTCGTGCCAAACAACTTAACTATCAGGTACTTTCGTTTCTTGGAACTATTCCTCACATACATGAGAATATGATGCTGCCTAAATCAGATGTATTTCTTACTCTTAGGAATGATGGACCAAGCATGGATGAGAGGGACAAGCATTGGAGCATGGCCATGCATGGAGATGGCAGCAAGCGTGTGATGATCCAAGAGAAGGCCACGGATGAAGATTTCAGAACTTTGAGGCCACCATAATGAAGAAAGAAGGCTTGGACGAAATATTCAAGATCAATACTTCACGAATTCGTCCATAGCTTAATATGGTGCTGTGACACCTTTATTTTAGGCCAGGCCCATGTAATTTTCGCAGGATTTTAATTAGCCACTTTTTAGAGTCCGTATTTAAGGGGAAAAGGACTTCTAGGGTTGGATTCGGCCACCACTTCCATGGCTGGCCGAAACCCCACCTTTTCGCCCTTAAATACTCCCCATAGCCGTCCCCCTAGACTCGGATTTTGTTCAGACATTAAGTTAGCCATAGTCGCAACTTCACCAAGGCTCGAGCGTCGCAGAGGCCTCTTGTACTTCCCACCTATTCAGGATCCCACCTCTTCAATAAAGCTTTCCTCTTAATCCACAATATCTTGATTGCAATATTGGTTCTTACTTGTTCTCGATTTCAGGTAGGCATTAAGACCCTCGCTGGTCAGGCTGATCGTGTTCCCGCAGGATCGGTAATCTCCAGGAGATTGGCCTAGCGATTGCATTGGCGCTCGTGCTCGCACGCAGTCGGATCGTCAAGCCCGAACTCCACCAAATCGATTATCATCATCTCATCGAAAGATCGGACACCTTTGCCCTATCAAGTGGTATCAGATTTTAGGTTGCTCGGTGAGATTTTACTGTTTTCGTAGATTAGATCTGTTTTTACCTATAACCCACAAAAAAGCCAAAAACACAGTTAGAGTTTAGATCCATCCCATAACCAATCTACGCCTCGCATTATCTTTTCAGCTTTTGCATTGTTGAATTTGTGTCTACAGCGTCGCGTCGAGTTGCTGGTCTTAGTGTCTCGTCCTTTAGAGTTTCGAGTTCTGATCATAGTAGTCACCGCCACACTCGCCGATCACCGCCACCATATTCCGCCGCCATATACCCTGCCACCATAAACCCTAAACATTCCGCCACCGCCTTCCTACCGCGACACGGATCCGGTCACCTATCCTGCCGTGGCACGAGTCCGAGTTGAGTTATTGTTTCCTCGTTATTTCTTTTTACTTTCCGTCTTTCTTGTTTCCGTGTTCAGCTAAAGTCCGAGTCGAGCTCCGAGTTCGGTCGTAAGTCTAGAAGGAGAGCAAAAAAAAGTCTGGAACCGCCTCCGAAAAAAATTTCTAGCTATACTAGTTTTCGACCCCGGGGATCACTTTTCTCCATCGGCCGTTATAGCGATATTTTTTACGCCGTAGGCTTCCGAGCAAAATAAAAAATTGAAAAAAAAATTGGCTAACCTATTTTAGACCCGTAGATCAGTTCTAGACACTCGCCATCATAGTGATTTTCTGCATCTCGGTTCGCTTTTCAGGGTGCCATATCATCATACATTGCTTGTTGTGTCGCGTCGTGACATCGTTGGTGATCTAGGCTCGCGTCTCTAGTACGGTCTAGCCTAGGACCAGCATAGTACCGTCGTTGAGCATTCTTTCAACTTTTGCATTGCTGTTTTGATAATTGCTAACCCCCCTTGCTAAGCCTTCCCAGAGCTCCACAGATATTCTCCACGTGCGGTGTCTCGACTCCTGGTAATAGCTTGGTTCAATCTGGACCCACCGATCCTCGCGTTGCACATCGCTTTTCTGCTGTTTGGTAAGAACTTGTAAGAGCTTCAGATATTGCTTGGATTACGTGACTTCCACCATATTTCCGTACTATATACCTGTACTTTTTAAGGACTAACCATGACAGATACTTCGCGGAACCCTGCCACAATGACGAACGAAGAACTACATGCCCACTTCTCCGAGCTCTTGGTCAGTCGCGCTGAAGACGTGGATACACGCCTAGGGGAGTTTAACACCAAGCTCACCAACGCCGTGGACAAGATCGATGGACTCGAGAAATCCTTCAACGCCAAGCTTGACGTTCGGTTCAAGGAGCTTTTGAACAGATTGCCCGCACCGAGCTTTTGCCGGCGGCTATCAATAATGACGACGACTCGAGACTTCCGCCATGTGCAAATGCGACATTGGGGATAGACGATGGGTACTACTACGACCCCGACGCATGGGAGATGGAAGTAGAACAATGTTTTGCATGCTTAAAATATCCTGAGAATATGCGTGTTAGTGCTGCTACATGTGAATTTACTAAATTTGCTTCCCTTTGGTGGTCTGAGTATTGTCGTTTAAATCCTACTAATATTCCTAGTACTTGGACTGCTTTAAAAACTGCTATGCGTGTTCGTTTTGTACCTCCCACTTATCAACGTGATTTACGAAAGAATCTGACACGTTTAGAGCAAGGGAAAAATTCTGTAGAAGAGTATTATCAGGAATTGCAAACGGGGATGGTTCGGTGTGGTCTTGTTGAATCTAATGAACAAATGCTTGCACGTTTCTTTGGTGGATTAAACAAGGACATTCAGCACATCTTAGATTATAAGGAATATAATTCTATCACTCGTTTGTTTCATCTTGCTTGCAAAGCTGAACGTGAAGTGCAGGATCGCCAAATACCATGGAGGAGGACTAATAATTCTGCAGGTCGCACATCCACTTGGACATCCCGACAATCAGCGCCTCCTCGTGATTCGCCACCAGCTACTACCACATCCAAGACCACCAGAAGATTTCCAGCTGCTCCTCCACCATCATCCAATGCTCCTGCTCGTAGTGCATCTTCTATGGCTTCCACGGGTAAGACAAAGGATATACAATGCCGCAAGTGCTGGGGTTTTGGTCATATTGAGAGACGGTGCACAACACAACGTGTGATGATGGTGCAGGAAGATGGTCAATACGATTCAGCGAGTGACTTTGATGAAGATACACTAGCCCTTATTTCGCCGAGATGGAGACAATTCGATGTCATGAAGAGACAGAGGTAATGGGAGCTGAAGCTGCTGATCAATACAAGAGCTTAATTACACAACGTGTGTTGAGTGTGCAATTGAGCAAATCTGAGCAAGATCAACACCACAACCTGTTCCAAACACGTGGTGTTGTCAAGGAAAGAGCTATACGGATCATCATTGATGGAGGGAGTTGTAATAATCTGGCCAGTGATGACATGGTAGAGAAGCTTGCGCTTCCAACAAGACAACGCCCACATTCATATTACATCCAATGGTTTGAGAGTTCTCGCAAGATCAAGGTAACAAGAATGGTACGCGTGCATTTTACTATTGGTACATATTCTGATTTTGTTGATTGTGATGTTGTACCTATGCAAGCTTGTTCTTTGTTACTTGGTAGACCATGGCAATTTGATAGAGAATCTGTTCATAATGGCAAAACTAATCACTATTCTCTTATGCATGATGGAAAGAAAATTGGTCTAAAACCTATGACTCCCGAACAGATTTTAAAAGATGATCTTGCTAGAGCTAGTAGCGCTAAAACTGAGGAGAAAAATAAAAGTGAGAATCAGATTGCTGCAGATTTTATACCACCAAAGAACACTAAATCTGATTCTACACATGCTACTGAAATTCGTTTGAAGAGTCCATGTATGCTTGCAAATAAAATTGATATTGCTGAACTAGATGTACACAATACTCAATGTTATGCAATTGTCTGCAAAGAGGTTTTGTTTTCATTTGAGGATATGCCTCCTTCTTTGCCACCCGCTATTGCTAACCTTTTGCAGGAATATGAGGACGTCTTTCCCGCCGAGCTGCCACCAGGACTACCTCCTATTAGAGGAATTGAGCACCAAATTGATCTAATTCCTGGTGCCACGTTGCCCAACCGCGCGCCATATAGAACCAATCCAGAGGAGACAAAGGAGATACAACGCCAAATTCAGGAACTACTCGACAGAGATCATATTCGTGAGTCCCTTAGCCCCTGTGTTGTTCCTATTATTTTGGTACCTAAGAAAGATGGTTCTTCTCGCATGTGTACTGATTGTAGAGCTATCAATAATATTACTATTCGATATCGTCATCCTATTCCACGTTTAGATGACATGCTTGATGAATTGAGTGGCTCTACCATGTTTTCTAAAGTTGATTTATGAGTGGTTACCACCAGATTCGTATGAAATTAGGAGATGAATGGAAAACAACATTTAAAACTAAGTTCGGTTTATATGAGTGGTTAGTAATGTCGTTTGGTTTAACTAATGCACCTAGCACTTTCATGAGATTAATGAACGAAGTTTTACGTGCTTTCATTGGACGTTTTGTGGTAGTCTACTTTGATGATATTCTGATTTATAGCAAATCTTTAGAGGATCATTTGGACCATTTACGTGTTGTTTTCAATGCTTTACATGATGCACGTTTGTTTGGTAACCTTGAGAAGTGCACCTTTTGCACCAATCGAGTTGCGTTTCTTGGCTATGTTGTTACATCACATAGTATTGAAGTGGATCCAGCCAAGATTGAAGCTATTGAGAATTGGCCGCAGCCCAAGACGGTCACACAAGTAAGGAGTTTTCTTGGCCTCGCTGGGTTTTATAGGCGCTTTGTCAAAGACTTTGGATCAATTGCCGCGCCGCTGAATGAGCTTACCAAGAAGGATGTGCCCTTTGTTTGGGGCGATGCACAACAACAGGCCTTCGTCATATTGAAAGATAAGCTAACACATGCTCCCTTACTCCAACTTCCTGATTTTACTAAAACTTTTGAGCTTGAATGTGATGCTAGTGGAATTGGTTTGGGAGGGGTGTTATTACAAGAGGGCAAACCTGTTGCATATTTTAGTGAGAAATTGAGTGGGGCTAGTCTGAACTATTCTACTTATGATAAAGAATTATATGCGTTGGTTCGGACATTAGAAACTTGGCAACATTATCTATGGCCTAAGGAATTTGTTATTCATTCTGATCATGAATCTTTGAAGCATATTCGTAGTCAAGCTAAGTTGAGTCGTCGTCATGCAAAGTGTGTTGAATTTATTGAGTCTTTTCCTTATGTTATCAAACACAAAACGAGTAAAGATAATATTATTGCTGATGCTTTGTCGCGCCGTTATGCTTTGTTATCTCAACTTGACTTCAAAATATTTGGATTAGAAACTATTAAGGAACAATATGTGCATGATGCTGAATTTTAAGATGTGTTGCAGAATTGTAGAGATGGTAGAACTTGGAACAAGTTCGTCTTCAATGATGGATTTGTGTTCCGCGCTAACAAACTATGCATTCCAGATAGTTCTGTTCGTCTTTTGTTGTTACAGGAGGCGCATGGAGGAGGATTGATGGGACACTTTGGTGTCAAGAAGACAGAGGATGTTCTTGCTGCACACTTCTTTTGGCCACGTATGCGTCGAGATGTTGAGAGATTTGTGGCACGCTGCACTACTTGTAAAAAAGCTAAGTCTCGCCTTCATCCACATGGTTTATATATGCCTCTTCCTGTTCCTAGTGTTCCTTGGGAGGATATTTCTATGGACTTTGTTTTGGGATTGCCACGAACACAGAAGGGGAGGGATAGTATTTTTGTTGTTGTGGATCGGTTTTCTAAAATGGCACACTTTATTCCTTGTCATAAAACGGATGATGCTGCGCATATTGTTGATTTGTTCTTTTGTGAAATTGTTCATTTGCATGGTGTGCCAAATACTATTGTTTCTGATCGGTGATACTAAATTTCTTAGCCACTTTTGGAGATGTTTATGGGCTAAGTTGGGGACTAAATTGCTGTTTAGTACTACATGTCATCCCCAAACTGATGGACAAACTGAAGTAGTAAATAGAACTTTGTCTACTATGTTGCGGGCTGTTTTAAAGAAGAACTTAAAATTGTGGGAAGAGTGTTTACCTCATATAGAATTTGCTTATAATCATTCGCTGCATTCTACCACAAAGATGTGCCCGTTTGAGATCGTCTATGGTTTTGTTCCTCGTGCACCTATTGATTTATTGCCTTTACCTACTTCGGTGCAACATAATTTGGATGCTACACAACGCGCTGCAATGATATTAAACTTGCATAAGACTACTAAAGATAACATAGAACATATGAATGCTAAGTATAAACTTGCTGGGGATAAAGGGAGAAAGCATGCTGTGTTTGATGTTGGCGATCTTGTTTGGTTACATTTGCGTAAGGATCGCTTTCCTGATTTACGCAAGTCTAAGTTAATGCCGCGTGCTGCTGGTCCCTTTAAGGTGTTAGAGAAAATAAATGATAATGCATATAAACTTGAGTTGCCTGCAGACTTTGGTACGGTTAGTCCTACGTTTAACATTGCAGATTTGAAGCCTTACTTTGGTGAGGAAGATGAGATTGTGTCGAGGACGACTTCAATTCAAGAAGGGGAGCATGATGTGGACATCCCTTCTATTGATACAACCGTTGTACCTACAGCTACACACATACAAGGACCCATCACAAGATCTCGTGCCAAACAACTTAACTATCAGGTACTTTCGTTTCTTGGAACTATTCCTCACATACATGAGAATATGATGCTGCCTAAATCAGATGTATTTCTTACTCTTAGGAATGATGGACCAAGCATGGATGAGAGGGACAAGCATTGGAGCATGGCCATGCATGGAGATGGCAGCAAGCGTGTGATGATCCAAGAGAAGGCCACGGATGAAGATTTCAGAACTTTGAGGCCACCATAATGAAGAAAGAAGGCTTGGACGAAATATTCAAGATCAATACTTCACGAATTCGTCCATAGCTTAATATGGTGCTGCGACACCTTTATTTTGGGCCAGGCCCATGTAATTTTCGCAGGATTTTAATTAGCCACTTTTTAGAGTCCGTATTTGAGGTGAAAAGGACTTTTAGGGTTGGATTCGGCCACCACTTCCATGGCTGGCCGAAACCCCACCTTTTCGCCCTTAAATACTCCCCATAGCCGCCCCCCTAGACTCGGATTTTGTTCAGACATTAAGTTAGCCATAGTCGCAACTTCGCCAAGGCTCGAGCGTCGCAGAGGCCTCTTGTACTTCGCACCTATTCAGGATCCCACCTCTTCAATAAAGCTTTCCTCTTAATCCGCAATATCTTGATTGCAATATTGGTTCTTACTTGTTCTCGATTTCAGGTAGGCATTAAGACCCTCGCTGGTCAGGCTGATCGTGTTCCCGCAGGATCGGTAACCTCCAGGAGATTGGCCTAGCGATTGCATTGGCGCTCGTGCTCGCACGTGTAGTCGGATCGTCAAGCCCGAACTCCACCAAATCGATTATCATCATCTCATCGAAAGATCGGACACCTTTGCCCTATCAGGTGCTTGGAGCTCCGATGCCACCGCGACGATGGCAGGGAGGGGCACCAACATGTACTCCGGCCCGCGGTGATGGCAGGGGGAGTTACCAACACTTGCGGCGCCGTGGTGCTAGCGGGCGGAGTCACGAACACGTAGTTCGCCTGATTCGTCGGTGCCGCGTTGTTCGAGTGGTCACGACCATGCTTGAATTCCGCACGGCCCTACTCGACCACCCGCACTCCAGTTCGCTATTGACTCCACAAAGGTAGGCAAGAAGGACGTGAGGGTGATTGCCAGGTTGTCTTGGACGATCTGCGGGATCCGCGCCACTTGTTCCTTAAGTTCTTGAACCTCGCGGTTTTCCTCCTCGCTCCTTCCCGACGGTGCCACATGCGTCCTCGGCAGTGCACCAAAATTATCCACCCAATTCTTACCCCCGAGGTCGGCCGGATGGCCAGCCGACGACGGCTTCTTCGTAACCGGCTCTATTTTCTTGGCCCGGTTCATCGCCCTGTTAAAAGGGTTATCCCACCGGGTGGCCGCCGTCGACCCCTGGGATGAGGAACCCTGGGATCCATGACTAGCAACAATTTCCTCCTCCTGCAGAAGAAGTAACAGTCAATCGTTTAGATCATCGATTAGAATGCAATCGAGTTGATCCGTGGTAATTAGATTACTTACCACAATTTCCTCGAATTCCTTCACCGCAGGATCCGCGGTGAGTTGTTTGGTTTTTGGGTCACATGGTAACGGGCCCTGATGAAGTTTCGAACCTACCCGGGTTCGAATTTCGCAAAGGGGTTTTCTATCACCTTGGATCTATACTCTTTGTCCTCCTTATTCCATTTGGCCTCCGCGGTTCTGTATCCACCAGATCCGAGATGGTGATGACCTATATTCATCGCCTGCAGCACCTTTCCCCGATTACTATTGGCCAGGGCTCTTTCAGATTCACACCTCTCCTTGAACTCCCAGAACTGATCTTCGGTGATCTGCGGGTCAATCTTCTGGATCTCCTCTAGACTTTTGCCTTCTTTATAGATCTTCTTTCTCCAGCTGGCCAGGGCGGTGCTCATCTTTGTGAGGGTGGATTTGTTTACTTCGTTCCCATGATAATTTGTGTTCTGATACTTAGCGGGGAACTTGTATCTTGCGTGCAGCTTCTCGAAGAGGAGTGTGCGCAAGTGGCCATTATCTTTATGCCGGAGATTCTCGGTGTTGATCGAGATGGTAGTCCGGGTGATCGCCACCACTTGCCCACCGTACCCTCTGACGACAAGGTCGGGCTCCAAAGGAACCCCTGATGGGCTCACTTCGGTAATTTCCTCCCTGACCGTGTCGATCACCGTTCTGCCTTCCGCGGCTTCTTCTTCTTCTTCTTAGGAGGATTGCTACCACTCCGTGCCCTCGCCGCCATCGTCCGTCGTTCATTGGCTTCTTCCTCCGCATCTTCCATCTCATCATCCTCGCTCTCCAAGGATGGTATTCTTCATCGCCTTCTAGCTGGGCCGCCTCCCGTAATGTCAATTGTTTATTCGGAGGTCTGAGTTCTCCTTCAAGTCTTGATGCTTAGAACATCTAGCCTCGTCGTTGTCACACATCTTTGCACTAATAAAAACAAATAATTGGTTAAATGCACAGAAAAATCCGGCATGACCTTTGCTAATTTTCTTAAACTAGGAGTGCCCGATTTCTACCGAAACGGAAGTTAATCAACATTCCGGCAAAAATCGGGACTCATTTCATACAAGAATCTGCATACACGACATAATAAAGTGCTTCATATACAAGCACAAGCACAATTTCAAGTGCTACAATTATATCACCATAGATTATATCAACTGTCATTGACAGCAAATATGACAGCAAGTATATGACAACAAGTATATGACAGCAAGTATGAAAACAAATATGACAGCAAGTATATGACAGCAAGTATGGATTATATGACAGCAAGTATATGACAGCAAGTATGACACCAAATATGACAACAAGTATGGATTATATGACAGCAAGTATATGACAGCAAATATGACAGCAAATACCAAGCAAATATGACAGCAAAAGTACTTGTTAATAAGCAATGCTAGTAAAATAGATTTCTAGTTGCCTAGAGAATAGATTTAACAAGCACTACTTTAACAAGATTTAACAAGCACTGCTAAAACAAGATTTAACAAGCTTTCGCCATGCCTAAGATAGTTGCTGCTGATTTTATTTATGATCTATTAATCTTGTCACAGTTTGTTGTTGCTACTACTATCACCAGGTTTTGTTCTTGTTCTATTGTACTACCAGTTGCTCCTTATTTTCTATTATGTACACTATCTTCTTGCTGGCAACTTTGAAAACATTTAAATTTCCTAATCCGCTGAACCTAATCCTAGTCCTCTGAAACCTACTGCTTGCTAACAGCAACTACAATCTATTTCTTGATAGCAATTACACAACCTACTTCTTGCTAACAGTAACTTAATTCTTGACAGCAACTAACTAAACCTAAAAAAACTAACCTACTGCTAACTTGAGGACAAAGGTCATGCAAAATTTAGATAAGATGCAAAATTTAGATAAACTAACCTACTGCTAATTCTTGATAGAAACCTATTTTGGTTCTTTGATAAATTTAGATAAGATGCAAAATTTACTTGAGGACAAAGGTCATGTAACCATGGCAACCATGGCAGATGGCAACCATGGCAGTATGCAAAAAAAAACCTGTTGCAACCATGGCAACCATGGCAGTATGCAAAAAAACCTATACCTAGCTAATGGTAGATCCTATACCATTATCCGAGAGCTAGTGTTCTCTGATAATGTTCTCTTATCAGATAATGCTCATTTCATAAAAAAAACCTCATAGCCTAGGAACAACAACCTGTTCAGTGTCCAGTGTTCTAATTTCTAACCTGCGCTGTTCAGTGTTCAGTGTTCTTATCTGATAACTACAATGTCCAGTGTTCTGATCTCTAACCTGCACTGTCAACAACCTCTAGAATGCCTAGGAACACTGTAGAGCTAAATTGATCTAAATTAATTGGTTAACAACCTCATAGCCTAGGAACAAAAACCTCATAACCTCATAACTGCAGAACATATAACGTGCACTACCAACAACCTCATAGCCTAGGAACACTGCCTAGGAACCTAGGAACCTACAATGTTCAGAGTTTATATATAACCTGCACTATCAACAACCTCATAGTTAAATTGATTTCAGCCGGCAATTGACAACAAATGTCAACAATTCCTAGCAATTTCCATCTGCACCCTAACCTCCCAGAAGATCAAGCACATCTGTGGTGGTGTGTAAACCCTAATCTGAACCCTAACATCGTCGCCGAACCCTACTCTGAACCCTAATCAGAATGGATGCAGCGAGAGGGGAGAGAGGGAGAGAGGGGGAGAGGAGGAGAGGGGAGAGGGTGACGCTCACCTCCGAGACAAGGACGACGACGAGCGCGCGGACAATGACGGCCTTCTCCTTCACGGACTGCGAGGCGGCCTCCTCCTCCTCGAACGTGCGGCGATCTCCTCCTCCTCCTCGAACGTGCGGCGGTCTCCTCCTCCACCTAAGACAGGCGGCAGCCTCCTACGAGCTCCTATGGTGTGGCGGCAGGCGCAAGTACGGCAGGCGGCAGATCGAGGCGGTGCGTTGGCAGATCGACTCCTCGGCGCCGGCGGTTCTCGATCTGTTTGATAGGGACGGGAGAGGGACTCACGTGCAGTTGACCTGTCAGCGTAGTTAGGCGTAGCGCACTCTTAGCAAGTACGCTATGGTTACCTATAGCGCAGTTGATAGTGGTGCGCTATGCCTAACTGCGCTGACAAATCAGATAAGAAGGCGGCCATCCCTCTTGTTATCACTAGCACTGTCCTATCCCACTGGTTTCTCCCTTGGCTCTATTCTGATCATGTGAGCACCCAGGTTCGAACCCTGGTGCCCACCTTTTTTGGTTTTTATTTTAATAGTACTTTAAAGTGTTAAAATAATGCCAAAAGTATCTAAACTATATAAAATATTTGTTATATGTTTTATATGTTAAAAATGGTACATATATATCATAAATGTTAAATAATAATTTGTCCATTAATAATATGCCATCCATATGCATCATTACAATCTTTTTTGACCACGCGTTTTACAATATTTTTTGAGCTAGTGTTTTACAATCTTTTTTCCCTTCTTTGTCGCGGTTGAATAATTTAGCCCCGGCACTTTAATGTTTCTTCTTTCGAACGGGCTACCTTTTTTGGGTAGGGTTGTCCTTTTTCTTCTTGTGATGTATGCTGCTGCATCGTAGTCGTCGTCATCTTTATTCTTTGGATCGTTGTACTGGTCGAAGTCTTGCTCGTTGGCGACTCCATCCATTCCGATGATGTTTCTTTTTCCTCTCCTCACGACAACATGGCTAGGCTTTGTCGGGTCGGTAATGAAAAAACATTGGTCCACTTTGGTAGCCAGTACCCACGGTTCATTTTTATGCCACATTAAGCCGTGCCTTGGATTTGGCTGCTTCGGGTATAACCATGGTTGTGAAATACCGGTCTTCTCTTTCGACGCTCTTTGCCCATCTGACACGGAACATCGGCACCTTTTCTCCATAGTAGTCGAGCTCCCAGATCTCCTCGATTCTTCTGTAGAATCTTTCCTTCATGTTGTCATCGGTGTAGAATTCCGACGTTACGCCTAAGTTCTGATAATCACACATGTTGTCCTTTTCCTCTGTGTAGAATGTGTAGCCGTGGAAATCATACGCCTAACAATAGGTCACCAGGTTTTGCATCGGTCCCTGTGACAAGGTGAATATGATCTTTTCCGTGTCAGAAGAATGCGATCGCGGGGGATTATCAAGGAGCGTCTGCCTAAACCAACGCGTGAAATCTGAGTTGTGCTCTTTGATTATTTCTCCTCGTCCTCAGAGTCCTCTTGCCATCGTACTTCTTCTCGATTAATCTTTTGTGCTTCTGTACCCAAGGATCGACCAGTTCTAAATTGATGCAGCCCGTCCTACGACCGCTACTACATCTACTCCCACGAGCTCCCCAAGTGGACCCATGACTCGCGCCCGAGCCAAACTCCTTCAAGCTAAGGTGAACTCGCTCCTCTCCTTGTGTGACTTCGACACACCCTTGGATGGCTTGCTACTTCATACGCATACACTGTGCATCATCAGGTACGAAGAGAAGGACCCAAGGAACGGAGGAAAAGCAACCAGTCGCTGCCAGACGCCAGCGGTACTACCGGTTGAGCCGACCGGTACTACCGCTCCAAGCGGCCCTACCGGCCCCAGCTACCGGACGCTCCAGGAAGCACCACTCCACGCCCCAGACGCAAGCGGTACTACCGGTCCAGCAACCGGTACTACAGGTCGGCGGTACTACCGCCCCTCCTACCGCTCGACATAGGCGCCTCCGACAGAAGCTCCAGGTCCTCAAGCGGTACTACCGCTCCCGAAGCGGTACTACCGGTTGCGGCCATACTGCATTACGGCCCGATCACTGATCATGAACGCCCGGAGTTCGGCCTGCCTTGTAACCCTTCCTATAATTTATCTTTTCGTTCAAACTACCCTGTTTTGTGGCTGGACTATATATAGCCCCACCTTCCATTGTAAACCCTAGACTTGGATAATAATAGATATTAAGGAAACCCTTTGAGGACTTATATCTATTGGTCTCATGCTCCTACCAAGGAGCACCGGATTATCCACCCCCCTCTTGGATCTTGCCTAGTGCGTTCAAGTTGTACAAGGCCTTGGGTTCTCGGTTTCTCGCCCCCAAGTCGTCAAGATCTCACCAAGCACCTCATCCCCCGTTGTTGGCGTGGAGAGCGAGCTTCGCCCAACACCGATCCTAGGGATTATGTTGGACCGGTTGCCACCGGCGTGAGGAGTAGGCGTGTATCGTGTTTTGGTGTGTGTGTGTTCGAGGTTTTCATCGTCTTCCTCGATTTCATCCTCCGACCACCGCTTTCCCCCTCGTTCCTCGTGGAATTCGTGAAAGATCGGGCCAACCCCAGGGTTACCCCATAACTTATTGGTATCAAGAGCACGGTTGATCACGAATTTCCCCCCAATTTTTCTTTTATCCACCTTAAAATCGAAAATCCCACCAAAAAGAGCCCCAATTTGCCTTCGGATCGATCTCTGGATTTGGTGAGTTTTTCGTGGTTTTGGTCCATAGATCTGTTGCTTTGGGAGTCGATCTATAGCCCCGGTTGTTCCTAGCCCAGCCTTTCGGTCAGATTTCCCACGAATTTGGGGTTTTTGGCAAGTTCATCTCGTTACAGTTCTGTGCCAAGCGGTACTACCGTAAGTAACCGGTACTACCGGTAGTACAAGCGGTACTACCGCTCGCCGGTACTACCGGTCGTCACCAGCGGTACTACCGCTAGACTCTGACTGTGTTTCTTTGCCCTTTAACGCCTCAATTTCGTTTGCTGACTTTTCCACCTCGCTTGTTCGTGTTCCGCGTGTTTGTCGCCATTTTCACAACAGCTTCCGCATCAAAGTCACCACGCGCTCAACGACACCGTGACACTCGAACATCATCCCCCACCAACGGTTGCAAGTCGTCAACAATACCAAAGGTATAACTTGCACCACCTTGACAGCCCCATATCTTCTTTTGTGTGTATCTATCCTATGAGAGCAACTCATTTTGTGTTTGTCTAAGCATTGTGCACTTGCCTTCGGAAAGTGAGAGTGTGAGGCCAAATACAAAAGCTAACATAGTAGTATAGCGAGGGAGAAAAATAAAAAGAATCAAAAAAAGGAAACGAGAAAGATAAAATAGAAAAAGATACATAGTCTTCTAATACAAAGAGAATACCAAGCTTGTAAGCCAAGAAAGAGAGAAGAAAGAGCGCACCGAGGCAAGTGCACAAATCTATTGCTTATCCTCTTTTGGCAAACGAGTTGTGGTCTCTCCTTGTGTTGGCACGACAACCGAGCGTAGTCTTTGTTAGGACCTTTTGTGCTCATTTTCGTAGTCGTGCTAACCCCGTTTTTCTCCACGTGTGTGTTTTCCGTGTTTTTGTAGATGTATCCTTTTGCTTTTGATCTTTGGTTCTTTACCACGTAGAACAATAACCTTTTGCTTGGATCGTTTCGTTTGGTTTTCCACAATCCTAACCTTCCACCAAAAGCTTTCGAGAGTTGTAGCATATTTGTGTGTGAGTTTCTTGCCCATTTCACTTTGCACGCTTTTCGCTCATTTGTGTGGCAATTGGTTTGATATAATCTCTAAGGTGAGGTAAAAGGCTTACTCTCCGCACCCTTTCTCTCCATATACAACCCTTGTTGGCTTTGCATTATGGACAGGCATGGAGAGCCATCCCAACCACCACCACCTTCGAAGGATGACACACAATTCATGACAAGATGGGACCATTGGAAGGTTCGAGGAGAATTCAACTATCGTTGTGAAGCTCTCGAGCGACGCCAAGATGAACAATTTAGCGAGGCCCGTGTGGAATTCAAGAACATCGACAACCGCTTCGAAGAAGTCCGTGGCCAAATGCATGCCATGCAACACAACCTCGGTCATCAAAATGAAGCTCTCGGTCGTGCACTCGCCTCGACGGATGAGAAGCTTCAACGCCTCATTGATGGACTAGCAAGGCCACGCTCGCGCGAATCAAGTTCATCTCGGCACTCCTCAAGTGAATCAAGTGCACCTCGCCGTCACGCTTCAAGGCACCGGCATGGACCCGTTCTTCAATCCATGAGCTCTTCGCAAACGGTACCATCTCCACGCCACGCCGCAACGTCAAGCTATGATGGTGACCTCTCCGCAAGACCTCCACGACGTGAAGCGAACCGGCCACAACCAAGGGCACTTGTGATTCAACAAGAGCAACCTCACATGGACCACCAAGGCCATCGCCGTCGACATGTCCTTTCAACAACAAGTGAAGCATCCGAAGAGGACGAACAAGATCACCGTCGACATGAAGCACTCGGAGATCCTCCAAGGCGTCATCATTGCCATGATCGTCCACGTCGGCAACATGATGGTCATGACGACCCCCCTCCACATCAAGAAGAAGAAGAGTAGCCCATTGCGCATGCGGCTCGACGTCCTCCTTGCCACAGAACGCAAGACAATGCTCCTCGGCATCAACCGCGACAAGAACAAGAGCAAGCTCCCAACGCTCGTCGCGAGGACCATCAACCTCCTCCTCGTCCGCAACCGCGCCACCAAAACGAGCAAGCTCCCCAAGCTCGTCGCCAAAACCAAGTTCCACCACCAAACGCGGCACCTCAACAACCTCAAGAGCAACGCAACCATCACCAAGCAAGACATGAGAGCTCGGATGATGATGATGACCGCCCAAATCATGGAAACCGCTGCAACCAGAACCGCAATGGAGAAGAAACTTTCGGCAAGCTCAAATTCACCATGCCCAAGTTCACCGGTTCCAATGAGCCCGAGGAATATCTCTCTTGGGAACTCAAGGTCGACAAAATCTTCCGCATGCACAACTATAGCAATGAGAAGATGATGGCCATGGCGTCCCTCGAGTTTGATGAGTATGCCAACCTTTGGTGGGAACAAGTCCAACTCGCTCGCGAAGCAAAACAAGAGCCTCCAATCGCAACTTGGCAAGATATGAAGGCTCATATGAGATCCCGCTTTGTTCCTTCACACTACACGCGTGACCTCTTCAACAAGCTTCAAACGCTTAGTCAAGGAACAAAGACCGTGGAAGAGTACTTCAAGCAAATGGAGCTCAACATGATCCGTGCCAACATTGAAGAGCGAGATGAGCAAACAATGGCACGCTTCCTCAATGGCTTGAACCATCCCATCAAGCGCATCACCGAGTTCCAAAAGTACAACAACATGGTTGAGCTTGTGCACATCGCATCAAAGGCCGAGTGTCAAGTGCAAGAGGACATCAAGTACAACAAGCCAAAGACGTACTTCACCTACAAGCAAGCACCAACCACTACTCCAACGACACCAAGTGGAAGCTCCTCAAGTACCACCAAGGTTCCATTCAAGCCAACTCTCCCTCAAGGCAAACAGCCCCCAAGTGGCAAACACACAAGGGATGATCAACCATTCAATGGTGAATGCTACAAGTGTGGAGGCAAAGGGCACAAGTCGAATGCATGTGGGAACAAGAAACTTTTGTTCATCCATGACAACGGCGATGAAGAATACTTGAGTGAAGAAGAGTTTGATGCAAGGGTCAAGGAAGCCATGGCAAGGCAACATTTGGAAGAGGACCAAGAACTTCTTGTGTGTGAGCATGACGCAAGTCCATCGCTTGTGGTCACAAGGGTCTTGACTACCCAAGTCAATGAAAACGAAGACCAATGCTCGAACATCTTCCAAACTCGTGCCGGAATCAATGGGAAGTCCATCAAAGTTGTCATCGATGGAGGGAGTTGCCACAACCTTGCAAGCACGGAATTGTGTGAGAAACTAAACCTCACCCTCCACCCGCATAAACACCCCTACCATATCCAATGGCTAAGTGACCAAGGATCCGTCAAGATCAAGCACACCGTCTCGGTGACGTTCTCAATTGGGCACTACAAGGACACGGTAGAATGTGACGTGGTCCCAATGACGGTTTGTCATATGTTGCTCGGACGACCGTGGCAATATGACAAACGTGCTTTGCATAATGGTCACTCAAACACTTACACCTTCAAATGGCTTGATAAAACTTGTGTGTTGCAACCAATGACTCCTAGCCAAATAATTGCGGACAATGCAAAGGCTTTAGCGAGGGCGCAATACGCAAGAACACCTTGTGAGAAGAGTGGTGAGCGAGAGAACCACACCATAGTGAGTGAGATCTACAAGCTAAACTCGAGTGGAAAAACTAAGAGTGTTCTTCTTGCCACCAAAAGTGAGATGAGAGAAGTGCGGAACAACCCATCCATCTTGTACTATGTCCTTGTATGCAAGGGACTAGCGCAAGGAACTAACGACTTGACAAATGTTCCTCCTTCTTTGATGGCTATTTTGCAGGAATTCCAAGATGTATTTCCCGAAGAGCTTCCTCATGGCCTTCCTCCTCTTCGTGGAATCGAGCATCGCATCGACCTCATACCCGGCGCCCCACTCCGAAACCGCGCCGCGTATCGCACAAACCCGGAAGAGACGAAGGAGATCGAACGCCAAATCAACCAACTAGTCTCCAAAGGTTTGATCCAAGTAAGCACTAGCCCAAGCGCAGTCCCCGTGATTCTAGTTCCAAAAGCGGATGATACGTTGCGGTTATGCATGGACTGCCGTCCAATCAATGCTATCACCGTGCGTTATCGACATCCTATACCGCGTCTTGATGACATGCTTGATGAGTTATGTGGAGCCACTATATTTTCGAAAATCGATCTTCGTAGTGGTTACCATCAAATTCGCATGGCCGAAGGTGATGAGTGGAAAACCGCCTTCAAGACCAAGCTTGGTCTCTATGAATGGTTGGTTATGCCTTTTGGCTTATCTAACGCCCCATCTACCTTCATGCGTCTAATGAACCATATTTTGAGATCTCTCATTGGGAAGAGTGTAGTTGTTTACTTTGATGACATTCTTGTCTATAGCAAGTCACTAGAGGAGCATGTTACTCATGTTAAAGAGGTCCTTCACATCCTTCGTCATGAAAAGCTTTATGCTAATCTCCTAAAGTGCACTTTTGCTAGAGACAAGCTGGTTTTCCTTGGTTTTGTCGTGTCTTCTAATGGCATTGAAGTTGATGTCTCCAAAGTCAAGGACATACGAGATTGGCCCATCCCTACAAATGTTAGTGAACTTCGTAGTTTTCATGGGTTGGCTGGCTTTTACCGTCGTTTTGTCAAAGACTTTTCTACAATTGCTTGCCCCCTCAACGAATTGACCAAGAAAAATGTCAAGTTCGTTTGGGGAAAAGCACAACAAAAGGCTTTTGATGAGCTCAAAAAGAGTCTCACCGAAGCACCACTTCTTGCATTGCCAGATTTCACAAAAACCTTTGAGATTGAATGTGACGCTAGTGGTATTGGCATTGGTGGCGTCCTTATGCAAAATGGGCGTCCTATTGCTTACCATAGTGAGAAACTTGATGGCGCACGCCTCAATTATCCCATTTATGACAAAGAACTTTTTGCCTTGGTTCGAGTTCTTCAAGTGTGGCAACACTATCTTTGGCCCAAAGAGTTTATCATCCATTCCGACCATGAGTCGCTGAAGTATCTTAAGGGCCAAGCCAATTTGAGTAAAAGGCACGCAAAATGGGTTGAGTTCATGGGGTCTTTTCCTTACATTGTCAAATACAAGAAGGGCAAAGAAAATGTGGTAGCGGACGCCTTGTCTCGCAAAAACACAAGCCTTCTTACACGACTCGAAGTCAATGTTTTGGGTCTTGATGACATCAAATCTTTGTACGCGTCCGATCCTTTCTTTGGACCAATATTTGCCCAATGTTCCATAGACAAAGGGATTGATGATTTCTATTTGCATAAGGGTTTTCTTTTCAAACAAAACAAGCTTTGCATTCCGAAATCGTCTCTCCAACTTTTGCTTCTTCAAGAGTCCCATGGTGGAGGCCTTATGGGTCACTTTGGCCGTGACAAGACATATGACATGCTCTCCACTCACTACTTTTGGCCAAAGATGAAGCGCGACGTGGAGCGCCATGTCCAACGATGCACTACATGTATCCAAGCTAAGTCTAAATCCAACCCCTTTGGTCTTTATATGCCATTGCCTATTCCTCATACACCTTGGTCGGACATTAGCATGGACTTTGTGTTAGGCTTGCCTAGGTCTAAACATGGTCATGATTCCATATTTGTAGTCGTGGATCGTTTTTCTAAAATGGCACATTTCATTCCGTGCCATAAGACCGATGATGCTTCACATGTAGCAAATTTGTTTTTCAAGTAAATAATTCGGCTACACGGTGTGCCTAGAACAATCGTCTCCGACCGCGACGTAAAATTCATGAGCTACTTCTGGAAGACTCTCATGGCCAAGCTCGGCATCAAGCTCCTCTTCTCGTCCGCATCGCATCCTCAAACCGATGGACAAACCGAGGTCGTCAATCGAAGTCTTGGCACACTCCTCCGGGTGTTGATAAAGAAGAACCTTAAAGACTGGGAGGAATGTATTCCACACGCCGAGTTCGCCTACAACCGCGCCAAGCACTCCACCACCATGAGGAGCCCGTTCATGATCGTCTATGGCTTCGAGCCTCTCACCGCGCTCGATATCCTTCCACTTCCACTTCATGAACGTGCCAATATGGACGTTGTCAAGCGTGCCCAAACAATGAAGAAACTCCATGAAGACACAAGAGCTACGATCGAGCAACAAGTCCTTCGCCAAGCATCAAGGCTAAACAAGACCAAGAAAGAGATGATCTTTGATGAGGGCGACCTTGTGTGGATCCACTTGAGTAAAGACCGCTTCCCCAAGGAACGCGACTCCAAGCTAAAGCCAAGAGGCGATGGACCATTCAAGGTGCTAAAGAGGATCAACAACAACGCCTATGTCATCGATATACCAACATCGAAGTATCTTGTGAGCTCGACATTCAATGTCAAGGACCTATCACCCTACCATGGCGAAGAGGAAGTTGTGACGGTTGAAGAGTCGAGGACGACTCTTTCCCAAGGGGGGGGGAGCTGATGTAGCCCGTCCTACGACCACTACTACATCTACTCCCACGAGCTCCCCAAGTGGACCCATGACTCGCGCCCGAGCCAAACTCCTTCAAGCTAAGGTGAACTCGCTCCTCTCCTTGTGTGACTTCGACACACCCTTGGATGGCTTGCTACTTCATACGCATACACTGTGCATCATCAGGTACGAAGAGAAGGACCCAAGGAACGGAGGAAAAGCAACCAGTCGCTGCCAGACGCCAGCGGTACTACCGGTTGAGCCGACCGGTACTACCGCTCCAAGCGGCCCTACCGGCCCCAGCTACCGGACGCTCCAGGAAGCACCACTCCACGCCCTAGACGCAAGCGGTACTACCAGTCCAGCAACCGGTACTACCGCCCCCTCCTACCGCTCGACACAGGCGCCTCCGACAGAAGCTCCAGGTCCTCAAGCGGTACTACCGGTTGCGACCGGTACTACCGGTTGCCGGACCGGTACTACCGGCCCTGACTGATCCTGAACGCCAGAGTTCGGCCCTGTGCCTTGTAACCCTTCCTATAATTTATCTTTTCGTTCCGAAACTACCCCTGTTTTGTGGCTGGACTATATATAGCCCCACCTTCCATTGTAAACCCTAGACTTGGATAATAATAGATATTAAGGAAACCCTTTGAGGACTTATATCTATTGGTCTCATGCTCCTACCAAGGAGCACCGGATTATCCACCCCCCTCTTGGATCTTGCCTAGTGCGTTCAAGTTGTACAAGGCCTTGGGTTCTCGGTTTCTCGCCCCCAAGTCGTCAAGATCTCACCAAGCACCTCATCCCCCGTTGTTGGCGTGGAGAGCGAGCTTCGCCCAACACCGATCCTAGGGATTATGTTGGACCGGTTGCCACCGGCATGAGGATTAGGCGTGTATCGTGTTTTGGTGTGTGTGTGTTCAAGGTTTTCATCGTCTTCCTCGATTTCATCCTCCGACCACCGCTTTCCCCCTCGTTCCTCGTGGAATTCGTGAAAGATCGGGCCAACCCCAGGGTTACCCCATAACATAAATGCTCTAGCGCGACGAGGTTTGCTCGATCAAAGTCTGCGCGTCGAAAATCGAAGTTCCAGATGCGACACCCTCGGTGACCAGATCCGTCGAGCTTGCCAAGGTGCCTGTTGACGGGAAGACCTACAGGGTTCTCGATGTCTACATAATTCGTGCAGAAAGAGATGCACTCTTCGGCCAGAAAGCCCTTGGCTATGCTTCCATCTGGACGGGACCTGTTGCGAACGTATCCTTTGATGTGTCCGTTCATCCTTTCGAACGCCATCATGCTGCGGAGGAACATCGGCCCGAGTTGGAAGATGTCCTCCACGACATGGACCAGCAGATGCACCATAATGTCGAAGAATGCGGGTGGGAAGTAGACCTCAAGCTCGCATAGTATCATGACGATCTCCTCCTGTAGCCTCCCGAGCTGATTCACGCCAATCGACTTCCTAGAGATGACGTCGAAAAACTTGCAGAGGCCAAATAACGTTTCACGGACGTGCTCATCCATTATCCCTCTTAGTGCAACCGGAAGTACCTGCGTCATTAGCATGGCACATTCGTGAGACTTCATGCCACCGAACCTCTGCTTCGCCTCGTCTAGGTATCTGTTTATCTTGCCCGCGTAGTCGTAAGGAAATTTGACTCCTAGAAGGCACTTGAAAAACTGTTTGATCTCATCCTGGCTTAGAGTGAAGCAAGAAGGAGGGCAGTAATATTCGTTCTTTTTGAACTTTTTACCCTTCCGACAACCTTGTGTCGTCTCCGACTCATGATCATCGTCATCTTCCTGATCATCAGGAGTAGTGCGTCCTCCGTGAAACTCCTTCCGGATACCCAAGCATATCAGGTCGTGCCTTGCTTTCGGACCATCTTTCGTCCTATCTGGCATGTTGATTATGGTGGCGACCAGACTCTCGCACACGTTTTTCGTGATATGCATGATGTCGAGGCTATGAGGCGTGCGGAGAAACTTCCAATATGGCAACTCCCAGAAAACATACCTTGTTTTCCATACCTTCATCAGCGGCTTGTCTTGTTGCTGCCTCTTTCGCTTCTTTCCAGGATTAGGACAATCTTTCCAGTTTTTCAGCAACTCTTCTACTTCTTCGCTGCTCCTACGCTCTGGGATTCCTCGGGTCTCGGATTTGCCATCGAACAGGTCTTCACGTTTTCTCCATGGATCATTCTTGCCGAGCCACCTTCGGTGCGCCATGAGCACGGTTTTCGATGACCCTGGATCTTTCTCTAGTTGGAGATAGCTTGTGTTATCCATGCACCTAACACATGCACAGAATCCTTGGATAACCCGCCCCGAGATATACCCGCAACCTGGATAGTCTTGCACCGTAGTGACCAACGCGGCTCTCATAGTGAAATAATCTTGTGCGACGGTGTCGTAAGTATTGGCTCCAGATTCCCATAACGTGGCTAGCTCCTCTTTCAACAGCCCGAGATACAGATTGATGTCGGTACCAGGTTGTTTCGGCCCTTGAATTAGCATACTCATTTGTATGTACTTCTTCTTCATGCACAACCATGGAGGGAGGTTGTACATCCATACAAACACGGGCCAAGTGCTATGCGTGCTGCTCTGGCTACCGAACGGATTGAGTCCATCGGTGCTCGCACCAAGCCTGATGTTCCTCGAATCTCCACCGAATTCTAGGAATTCGAGGTCCAATGCTTTCCACTGGCTAGCATCTGAAGGGTACGTCAGCAGCTCATCCTTTTCGGGGTCATCATCGTCATCTCCTGGCTTCTTCCTTTCCGCATGCCATCGCATGAGCTTCACTTCCTTAGGGTCCACGAAATACCGCTGCAGACGAGGAGTGATAGGAAAGTACCATACCACTTTTCGAGGTGCTTTCTTCCCTTTCTTGTATCGACTCACGCCGCACACCGGACATGTGGTTTTCTCTGTGTCCTCTCCCCGATAAATGATGCAATCGTTGATGCATACGTGATATCTAACGTGCGGTAGATCGAGAGGACATACGATTTTGTTGGCGTCCTCGATACTAGTTGGACATGTGTTCCCCTCCGGGAGACGATCGTGCCAGAATGCCATCATATCATTGAAGCTTGCGTCGCTCAATTTGTGTTTTGGCTTCATCTCCATAGCCTTGAGCGTTACATTCAACCGGGTATCATCGGGCTTGCATCCTTCCTACAATGGAGTAACCGCGTCTTTCTCAAGTTGCGCAAGCTTGGCTTTCTCTCTAGCGGCGACGGCGTTACTAAATGCGCTTGAGAAGCAGCTCTTGCACATAAGGGTCCCGCACCCACTGACATTGTTCCATCGTCTCCTCCTCCGCATCTAGATCATCATCATCCCGTGCGCTTCGCACCTTCACCATCTCCAGAGACTCTTCATCATCTCGCCGTTCTCGCCGTGATGATGATCGTAAATCATGTTGCCCACCTTCACCGTCTCCATCTTCTTCGTCATCGCTTATCCAGCGAGTGTATCCATCCATGAAACCATGGCGGGCGAGTGCGCTGATTCCCGGAATCTGGGTCGATCACCCAGTTGAGTTTGCATCTTCTGCACGGACATCTTATATCCATCTTGTTATTTCGTATCATGTCGGCCAACGCACATTTCAAAAATCTAGCCACAATGCCTTCGCTCATTATGCGGACCATTTTTGCCTGCACGGTGTGTACACGGTACAATTAGAAGTCTATTAGAACAACATAATGAATGCATGCATGCAATGGTCGATAGAAAATTTCGGCATGACCTATCCTAAAATTAGGACCTTTGCGAAATGACAAAGTCTTGCCAAAATGGAAATGAATCAACATTTTGGCAAAACAAATGGCAAGTTGTTCACACACAAACACAAGAGAGAGAGACCGATCCATACACACATGAACATATCATAATCCTCTCCATACACACATGCATATGAGCATCGATACTCTCCATATATATACACACACATGACCATCAATCCTCTCCATACACACATCATGAGATCAATCATCTACATACATATGAGCACATCCTTACATGGACAACTTACCGATATGAGAGACCGAGGTCGTGAGAAGATGGAAAGGAGAGGTGCGTGAGACCGGATAAGGAGATGCGAGAGACCGAAGAGCTTCCTCTATTAAGTATGTAACATCCAAGGCAAGTTCCACATGCTAAAAATGGTGAATGAGTGGAGAAATTGAGGTGGGAAGGAGAAGGATCCCGACTAGATCTAAGGAGGAAGAAGAAGGGGAAAGTGAAGTGTGAGGTGGTAGATGATCACACATGTGCACAAAGTGGAGCTACCAAAAAATACTGGTCGACACAACCGTGGCGCACATGTCCCTAGTGCGCCACAGGAACAAAACACAACCGTGGCGCACATGGCCCTAGTGCGCCACGGATGTGTCTGTCCATTTACAGAACAGAGAGGCCTCCACTTAGGCGTAGCGCACCCCCTCAACGTGCACCACGGTTAACCATAACATCCGTAGCGCACCTTCCCCATGTGCTCTACAAATATGCGGCATGCGGTCAGCAGGGCCCTGGCCCACACACATCTGTGGCGCACCATCACCATGTGCGCCATAGTTGTTGTAGTTACTAGTACTGCCCACAGGTGATCCACGCTTGTTTTACCCGTGGGGCACTTCAACCACGTGAGCCACAGAAGTTTGGATTACCTATAGCCATTTTCCTAGTAGTGTATAACGCATATGATCAATATTGTTGCAAACAAAACCAGTGAAATAGCAAGCATTCATCTTATCGCAAGCAACGAGAGAAATTGAATGACTAGCATGACAAGACAAGTCCGAAGCAATTGGAGGATACACACAAGATGCATAGAATGGCATGTTTATGGCAATGATATCGCAATCAAACAATTCCATATGATCAATATTATGCAAAGGCAAAGAATCACATGGGAATGTGGATGAAGCATATGTAATGTCACAAGTATCATCCATAGCATGCATATCCTCACAATTCATCATGTCCACTAGTGGGATCATGGCATCATCAACACCCTTATTGTGACCTTGTTCATACCTCTCATATGAAGTGGGTGTTGTGGAAGTAGTGGTCTCTTTGTGGACGACTTCGTCTTCTTGATGTAGCCATGGCATAACATCATCTTCGTGCACCATGTACATCTTGTCCAATTGAGGCATCATTGCTTCATGGCTTTGTGCGTCTTCCTCCATGGAACCTAGCACAACACAAGAGAACACACTAGAGGTAGAGGGTAAGTTGTTAGAAATCAAAATGGTCTCACTTGACCTATGAACTACCACTCTCAACTCACTAGGAGTATCGCTCATGCCCTCCAAGTGGAAGCACTCAATCTCACATAAGGTGGAGTCACTCATCTCACTCTTGTTCTCACTCAAGTGGGCTAAGTGGCTCTCATACTCACATGGTATTGGTACCACATCATCACTTAAGCATATGGGGATAGGCTTGGTTTCCTCAACTCGAAGCGCCTCCTTTGGTGAAGGGAAAATCCCATGCTCACCATTCTTGACCTTGTCGCCTTCAAAGTTGGATGCCATAAGATGGGCATCATCGCTCGCCTCCATGGTCGAAGGGAAAATCCCATGCTCGACCGTTTTGTGGCCATCTCTTAGTAGTGGTGGAGGTAGGCTCATGCTATCCAACTTGGCGAAGTAGAGGTCTACATTTTCCTCGTTCGCGAGGTCGTGGAAGTCAAGCGTAGGCGTTGAAGCTTGATGGCGTGGAGGAAGGCTTGCTCTTGGTGCCATTGTGGTGGTGGCACGAGTAGTTGAAGGTGCCCTATGATGGTGTCGACGGATGTCATTGGCGTGCCTTGCCGATGGTTGATGTTGGTGAAGCACTTGGTCATCCACATTACGCTCACGACGGTGATCATTTGCATTGGCACTCTTCTTGTGCTTGTGGTGCCTTCTTGAGCTTGCTTGAGCATTATGGTTGGTGCTCATCATGAATTCTTCGTCTTTATGGCGAAGATGCCTTTGACGATGTCTTGTATCCTCTTTATGGTGGTGATGCTCATGAGAGGATGTTTGTTGATGAAGAGTCTTATTTCTTGAGGCCTCTTGATGCATATGATGTTTGGACGCCACTCTTGTTTGGATAGGAGGTGGATCTTGGCGCCTTGGAGGTGATGTAGCTTGGCGCCTTGGAGATGGTGGAGCTTGACGCCATCTAGGTGGTGGCACTAGATGCCTTGTCGATGGTGGCGCTTGACGCCTTGGAGGTGGTGGCGCTTGTCGCCTTGGAGGTGGATCATCGAAGTAGGTGGTGCCCTTTTGTTAGGGGTGACCCCTTGGGGTGGCCCGATCTTTCACGAATTCCGGGAAAATTGAGGGCAAAGCGGTGGAAGGGCTGAGGGGATGAAATCCACGAACACACACGCGTAGAACTCGATGAACTCACACACACGAAAACACGATACAAACCGATAACTCACGCCGGTGGCAACCGGTCCAACATAATCCCTAGGTTCAGTGTTGGGCGAAGCTCTCTCTCCACGGCCAACAACGGGGGCGAGATGCTTGGTGAGATCTTGACTACTTGGGCACGAGACACCGAGATCCCAAGGACTTGTACAACTTGAACGCACTAGGCAAGATCCAAGAGGTTGTGGATAATTTGGTGCTCCTTGGTAGGAGCATGAGACAAATAGTTGATAGATCCTCAAAGGGGTGTCCTCAACTATTATTATCCAAGTCAAGGGTTTACAATAGAGGGGTGGGTCTTTATATAGGCCAGCCACTTAAACAGGGGTAGTTTAGGAATAAAACTAGAAGTTGGGGCGAAACTGGGGGTTACATAAGCCAGGCCCAAAAGGCCTTAACATGCCTGGCGTCGATCAGTCCGGAGACTCCGGTGTTGGGTCCAGAGACTTGATGCAGACCGAGACTCGGTCAATCTCCCACCGTCTCCGGAGGGGCCTTCTGGTTGTCCCGGGCTTGGTTCCTGGGGCCGGACCGGAGGATGGTCCGGAGACTCCGGTGTACAGGACCGGAGACTCCGGTGTACACCAGAGATTCCGGTGTGTAGAGCTCCAGCAGCGTCTTCTCCTGGTCCTTCTTCCTTGGGGGCTTGGTGTGGTGATGTTGCTTCATAGCTGAGGATACACAACGTAGTTGCATGAAGTAGCAAGCCATCCAAAGGTAGACCAAAATCACATGAGAAAAGGAGCGAGTTAACCTTAACTTGTAGGAGCTTGGATCGGGCGCGAGTCATTGGTCCACTTGGGGGACTAGGTGTTGTAGATGGAGGTGCGTCCGTAGGACGGGCTGCATCAGCTCCCCCCTTGGGAAAGAGTCGTCCTCAACTCTTCAACCTTCTCAACTTCATCTTATCCATGGTAGGGTGAGAGGTCCTTGACATTGAACGTCGGGCTCACAAGATACTTTGATGTTGGGATATCGACGATGTAGGCGTTGTTGTTGATCCTCTTTAGTACTTTGAACGGTCCATCACCTCCTGGCTTGAGTTTGGAGTCGCGGTCCTTGGGGAAGCGGTCTTTACTCAAGTGTATCCACACAAGGTCGCCTTCTTCGAAGATCATCTCTTTCTTGTTCTTGTTTAGCCTTGATGCTTGGCGAAGGACTTGTTGCTCGATCGTAGCTCTAGTGTCTTCATGGAGTTTCTTCATTGTTTGGGCACGCTTGTCAACGTCCATATTGGTACGGTCATGAAGCGGAAGTGGAAGGATATCGAGCGGTGAGAGGCTCGAAGCCATAGACGATCATGAACGGGCTCCTCATGGTGGTGGAGTGCTTGGTGCGGTTGTAGGCGAACTCGGCGTGTGGAATACATTCCTCCCCGTCTTTAAGGTTCTTCTTTAGCAACACACGTAGAAGTGTGCGAAGGCTTTGATTGACGACCTCGGTTTGTCCATCGGTTTGAGGATGCGAGGCGGACGAGAAAAGGAGCTTGATGCCGAGCTTGGCCATGAGTGTTTTCCAAAAGTAGCTCATGAATTTGACGTCGCGGTCGGAGACGATTGTTCTTGGTACACCGTGTAGCCGAATTATTTCCCTGAAAAACAAATTTGCTACATGTGAAGCATCATCGATCTTATGGCACGGAATGTAATGTGCCATTTTGGAAAAACGATCCACTACCACAAATATAGAATCATGTCCATGTTTAGATCTAGGCAATCCTAACACAAAGTCCATGCTAATGTCCGACCAAGGTGCATGAGGAATAGGCAATGGCATATAAAGACCAAAGGGGTTAGACTTAGACTTAGCTTGGATACATGTAGTGCATCGTTGGACGTGGCGCTCCACGTCGCGCTTCATTTTGGCCAAAAGTAGTGAGTGGGTAGCATGTCATATGTCTTGTCACGGCCAAAGTGACCCATAAGGCCTCCACCATGGGACTCTTGAAGAAGCAAAATTTGGAGAGACGACTTCGGAATGCAAAGCTTGTTTTGTTTGAAAAGAAAACCCTTATGCAAATAGAAATCATCGATCCCTTTATCTATTGAACACTTTGCAAAAATTGATCCAAAGAATGGGTCGAACTCGTACAAAGATTTGATGTCCTCAAGACCCAAGACATTTACTTCGAGTCGCGTAAGAAGGTTTGTGTTTTTGCGTGACAAGGCGTCCGCTACCACATTTTCTTTGCCCTTCTTGTACTTGACAATTTAAGGAAAAGATTCCATGAACTCAACCCAGTTGGCGTGCCTTTTACTCAAATTGGCTTGGCCCTTAAGATATTTCAATGACTCATGATCGAAATGGATGATAAATTCTTTGGGCCAAAGGTAGTGTTGCCACACTTGAAGGACACGAACCAAGGCAAAAAGTCTTTGTCACAAATTGGATAGTTAAGGCGTGCGACATCCAGTTTCTCACTATGGTATGCAATTGGTCGCCCATTTTGCATAAGGACGCCTCCAATGCCAATACCACTAGCGTCACACTCGATCTCGAAAGTTTTTGTGAAATCCGGTAAAGCGAGGAGTGGTGCTTCGGTGAGCCTCTTTTTGAGCTCATCAAATGCTTTTTGTTGTGCTTTGCCCCAAACGAATGTGACATTTTTCTTGGTCAATTCGTTGAGAGGGCAAGCAATGGTAGAAAAGTCTTTCACAAAGCGACGGTAAAAACTGGCCAACCCATGAAAACTGCGAAGTTCACTAACATTGGTAGGGATGTGATGTGGACATCCCTACTATTGATACAACCGTTGTACCTACAGCAACACACATACAAGGACCCATCACAAGATCTCGTGCCAAACAACTTAACTATCAGGTACTTTCGTTTCTTGGAACTATTCCTCACATACATGAGAATATGATGCTGCCTAAATCAGATGTATTTCTTACTCTTAGGAATGATGGACCAAGCATGGATGAGAGGGACAAGCATTGGAGCATGGCCATGCATGGAGATGGCAGCAAGCATGTGATGATCCAAGAGAAGGCCACGGATGAAGATTTCAGAACTTCGAGGCCTCCATAATGAAGAAAGAAGGCTTGGACGAAATATTCAAGATCAATACTTTACTTAATTCCCATAGCTTAATATGGTGCTGCGACACCTTTATTTTGGGCCAGGCCCATGTAATTTTCGCAGGATTTTAATTAGCCACTTTTTAGAGTCCGTATTTGAGGGGAAAAGGACTTTTAGGGTTGGATTCGGCCACCACTTCCATGGCTGGCCGAAACCCCACCTTTTCGCCCTTAAATACTCCCCATAGCCGACCCCATAGACTCGGATTTTGTTTAGACATTAAGTTAGCCATAGTCACAACTTCGCCAAGGCTCGAGCGTCGCAGAGGCCTCTTGTACTTCGCACCTATTCAGGATCCCACCTTTTCAATAAAGCTTTCCTCTTAATCCGCAATATCTTGATTGCAATATTGGTTCTTACTTGTTCTCGATTTCAGGTAGGAATTAGGACCCTCGCTGGTCAGGCTGATCGTGTTCCCGCAGGATCGGTAACCTCCAGGAGATTGTCCTAGTGATTGCATTCACGCTCGTGCTCGCACGTGTAGTCGGATCGTCAAGCCCGAACTCCACCAAATCGATTATCATCATCTCATCGAAAGGTCGGACACCTTTGCCCTATCAAGTGGTATCAGAGCCAGGTTGCTCGGTGAGATTTTACTGTTTTCGTAGATTAGATCTGTTTTTACCTATAACCCACGAAAAAGCCAAAAACACAGTTAGAGTTTAGATCCATCTCATAACCAATCTACGCCTCGCATTATCTTTTCAGTTTTTGCATTGTTGAATTTGTGTCTACTTCGTCGCGTCGAGTTGCTAGTTTTAGTGTCTCGTCCCTTAGAGTTTCGAGTTCTGATCATAGTAGTCACCGCCACACTCGCCGGTCACCGCCACCATATTCCGCTGCCATATACCCTGCCACCATAAACCCTAATACTCCGCCACCGCCTTTCTACCGTGACACAGATCCGATCAGTTTCCTGCCGTGGTACGAGTCCGAGTAGAGTTATTGTTTCCTAGTTATTTCTTTTTACTTTCCTTCTTTGTTGTTTCCGTGTTAAGCTCAAGTCCGTGTCGAGCTAAGAGTCCGGTTGTAAGTCCAGAAGGAGAGCAAAAAAAAAAAGTGGATTCGGCCACCACTTCCATGGAACCGCCTCCGAATAAAATTTCTGGCTATACTGTTTTTCGACCCCGGGGATCACTTTTCTCCATCGGCCGTTATAGCGATATTTTTTACGCCAAGGCTTCCGAGCAAAATGAAAAATTTCAAAAAATTTTGGGGCTAACCTCTTTAGACCCCAGAGATCAGTTCTAGACACTCACCATCATAGTGATTTTCCACCTCTCGCTTCGTGGTGCCATATCATCATACATTGCTTGTTGTGTCGGTCGCGTGACATCGTTGGTGATCTAGGCTCGCGTCTCTAGTACGGTCCAGCCTAGGACCAAAGACAAGACTGCTGTTGAGCATTCTTTCAACTTTTGCATTGCTGTTTTGTTAATTGCTAACCCCTTGCTAAGCCTTCCCGAGCTCCACAGATATTCTCCACGCATGTGTCTCGACTCGGTAATCGCTGGTTCAATCTTCTGACCATCGATCCTCGCAGTTGCACATCGCCTTTTCCTGCTGTTTGGTAAGAACTTGTAAGAGCTTCGTATATTGCTTGACGGATTACGCGTGACTTCCACCATATTCCCGTAGTACAGATACTTCGCGGAATCCTGCCACAATGACGAACGAAGAACTACATGCCCACTTCTCCGCGCTCTTGGTCAGTCGCGCCTCGGGGAGTTTGACACCAAGCTCACCAATGCCATGGACAAGATCGATGGACTCGAGAAATCCTTCAACGCCAAGCTTGACGTTCGGTTCAAGGAGCTTTTGAACCGATTACGCATTGCCGCCCGGCCGTGACTACCGCCTCAGACTTCCGCCACGGCTGCTGCGACATTGGGGACAAACGACGGGTACTACTACGACCCCGACGACGACGATCTGTTTGACGAGGAGGTTGAACAACCTCCACAGGTACCTGCTGGCCGTCCCCGACATTACTACCGCAACGCTCGCCCACCGGTACGTGATGATGATCATGTTGCAAAGCTTAAATTAAATATTCCATCTTTTGAGGGTAAATATAATCCTGATGCATATCTTACATCGGAGATGGAAGTAGAACAACGTTTTGCATGCTTAAAATATCCTGAGAATATGCATGTTAGTGCTGCTACATGTGAATTTACTAAATTTGCTTCCCTTTGTTGGTCTGAGTATTGTCGTTTAAATCCTACTACTATTCCTAGTACTTGGACTGCTTTAAAAACTGCTTTGCGTGTTCGTTTTGTACCTCCCACTTATCAACTTTATTTACTAAAGAATCTGACACGTTTAGAGCAAGGGAAAAAATCTGTAGAAGAGTATTATCAGGAATTGCAAACGGGGATGACAATCAGCGCCTCCTCGTGATTCGCCACCAGCTACTACCACATCCAAGGCCACCACAAGATTTCCAGCTGCTACTCCACCATCATCCAATGCTCCTGCTCGTAGTGCATCTTCTATGGCTTCCATGGGTAAGACAAAGGATATACAATGCCGCAAGTGCTGGGGTTTTGGTCATATTGAGAAACAGTGCACAACACAACGTGTGATGATGGTGCGAGAAGATGGTCAATACGATTCAGCGAGTGACTTCGATGAAGATACACTAGCCCTTATTTCTGCTCGAGATGGAGACAATTATGTCGATGAAGAGCCAGAGGTAATGGGAGCTGAAGCTGCTGATCAATACAAGAGCTTAATTACACAACGCAGCCGAGTGTGCAATTGAGCAAATCTGAGCAAGATCAACGCCACAACCTGTTCCAAACACGTGGTGTTGTCAAGGAAAGAGCTATACGGATCATCATTGATGGAGGGAGTTGTAATAATCTGGCCAGTGTTGACATGGTAGAGAAGCTTGCGCTTCCAACAAGACAACGCCCACATTCATATTACATCCAATGGTTTGACAGTTCTCGCAAGATCAAGGTAACACGAGAATGGCACGCTGCATTTTACTATTGGTACATATTCTGATTTTGTTGATTGTGATGTTGTACCTATGCAAGCTTGTTCTTTGTTACTTGGTAGACCATGGCAATTTGATAGAGAATCTCATAATGGCAAAACTAATCACTATTCTCTTATGCATGATGGAAAGAAAATTGGTCTAAAACCTATGACTCTAACAGATTTTAAAAGATGATCTTGCTAGAGCTAGTAGAGCTAAACTGAGGAGAAAAATAAAAGTGAGAATCAGATTGTTGCTGCAGATTTTATACCACCAAAGAACACTAAATCTGATTCTACACATGCTACTGAAATTGCTTGAAGAGTCCATGTATGCTTGCAAATAAAATTGATATTGCTGAACTATATGTAAACAATACTCAATGTTATGCAATTGTCTGCAAAGAGGTTTTGTTTTCATTTGAGGATATGCCTCCTTCTTTGCCACCTGCAGTCGCTAACCTTTTGCAGGAATATGAGGACGCTCTTTCCGCTGAGTTGCCACCAGACTACCTCCTATTAGAGGAATTGAGCACCAAATTGATCTAATTCCTGGTGCCACGTTGCCCAACCGCGCCATATAGAACCAATCCAGAGGAGACAAAGGAGATATAACGCCAAATTCAGGAACTACTCGAGAGATCATATTCGTGAGTCCCTTAGCCCCTGTGTTGTTCCTATTATTTTGGTACCTAAGAAAGATGGTTCTTCAAGCATGTGTACTGATTGTAGAGCTATCAATAATATTACTATTCGATATCGCTATCCTATTCCACGCTTAGATGACATGCTTGATGAATTGAGTGGCTCTACCATGTTTTCTAAAGTTGATTTATGAGTGGTTACCACCAGATTCGTATGAAATTAGGAGATGAATGGAAAACAACATTTAAAACTAAGTTCGGTTTATATGAGTGGTTAGTAATGCCGTTTGGTTTAACTAATGCACCTAGCACTTTCATGAGATTAATGAACGAAGTTTTACGTGCTTTCATTGGACGTTTTGTGGTAGTCTACTTTGATGATATTCTGATTTATAGCAAATCTTTAGAGGATCATTTGGACCATTTACGTGTTGTTTTCAATGCTTTACGTGATGCACGTTTGTTTGGTAACCTTGAGAAGTGCACCTTTTGCACCAATCGAGTTGCGTTTCTTGGCTATGTTGTTACATCACAGGGTATTGAAGTGGATCCAGCCAAGATTGAAGCTATTGAGAATTGGCCGCAGCCCAAGACGGTCACACAAGTGAGGAGTTTTCTTGTCCTCGCCGGTTTTTATTTGCGCTTTGTCAAAGACTTTGGATCAATTGCCACGCCGCTGAATGAGCTTACCAAGAAGGATGTGCCCTTTGTTTGGGGCGATGCACAACAACAGGCCTTCATCATATTGAAAGATAAGCTAACACATGCTCCGTTACTCCAACTTCCTGATTTTACTAAGACTTTTGAGCTTGAATGTGATGCTAGTGGAATTGGTTTGGGAGGGGTGTTATTACAAGAGGGAAAACCTTTTGCATATTTTAGCGAGAAATTGAGTGGGGCTAGTCTGAACTATTCTACTTATGATAAAGAATTATATGCGTTGGTTCGGACATTAGAAACTTGGCAACATTATCTATGGCCTAAGGAATTTGTTATTCATTCTGATCATGAATCTTTGAAGCATATTCGTAGTCAAGCTAAGTTGAATCGTCGTCATGCAAAGTGGGTTGAGTTTATTGAGTCTTTTCCTTATGTTATCAAACACAAAAAGGGTAAAGATAATATTATTGCTGATGCTTTGTCGCGCCGTTATACTTTGTTATCTCAACTTGACTTCAAAATATTTGGATTAGAAACAATTAAGGAACAATATGTGCATGATGCTGAATTTAAAGATGTGTTGCAGAATTGTACAGATGGTAGAACATGGAACAAGTTCGTCTTCAATGATGGATTTGTGTTCCGTGCTAACAAACTATGCATTCCGGATAGTTCTGTTCGTCTTTTGTTGTTACAGGAGGCAAATGGAGGAGGATTGATGGGACACTTTGGTGTCAAGAAGACGGAGGATGTTCTTGCTGCACACTTCTTTTGGCCACGTATGCGTCGAGATGTTGAGAGATTTGTGGCACGCTGCACTACTTGTCAAAAAGCTAAGTCTCGCCTTAATCCACATGGTTTATATATGCCTCTTCCTGTTCCTAGTGTTCCTTGGGAGGATATTTCTATGGACTTTGTTTTGGGATTGCCACGAACGCAGAAGGGGAGGGATAGTATTTTTGTTGTTGTGGATCGGTTTTCTAAGATGGCACACTTTATTCCTTGTCATAAATGATGCTGCGCATATTGCTGATTTGTTCTTTCGTGAAATTGTTCGTTTGCATGGTGTGCCAAATACTATTGTCTCTGATCGTGATACTAAATTTCTTAGCCACTTTTGGAGATGTTTATGGGATAAGTTGGGGACTAAATTGCTCTTTAGTACTACATGTCATCCCCAAACTGATGGTCAAACTGAAGTAGTAAATAGAACTTTGTCTACTATGTTGCGGGCTGTTTTAAAGAAGAATTTAAAATTGTGGGAAGAGTGTTTACCTCATATAGAATTTGCTTATAATCGCTCACTCTCTACCACAAAGATGTGCCCATTTGAGATTGTGTATGGTTTTGCAAGCATCCTTTTTCTAAAAGTCAGCCCACCATCACAAACTTACTTCTCAGATCTCATCTTGAACTCCACCAAATTTTGTTTCACGCACCTATTATTTGCTGTTTTACCTTTCTGACTTTGTCAGCAATTAACTAACACACATGAATGCTACAAAGATCCATTGATCTGTCCAATTTTTCTTAAAATCATCATCTCATCGAAAGATCGGACACCTTTGCCCTATCAGGATGGGCGAATCTCAGATGTCCTTAACTGATGCAGCCTGTCCTACGGACGCACCTCCATCTACAACACCTAGTCCCCCAAGTGGAACAATGACTCGCACCCGAGCCAAGCTCCTACAAGCCAAGGTTAACTCGCTCCTTTCCTCATGTGATTTTGGTCTACCTTTGGATGGCTTGCTACTTCATGCAACTACGTTGTGTATCCTCAGTTATGAAGAAACATCACCACCCCAAGCCCCCAAGGAAGAAGGACCAGGAGAAGACTGATAGGGCAAAGGTGTCCGATCTTTCGATGAGATGGTGATAGTCGATTTGGTGGAGTTCGGGCTTGACGATCCGACTACACGTGCGAGCACGAGCGCCAATGCAATCGCTAGGCCAATCTCCTGGAGGTTACCGATCCTGCGGGAACACGATCAGCCTGACCAGCGAGGGTCTTAATTCCTACCTGAAATCGAGAACAAGTAAGAACTAATATTGCAATCAAGATATTGCGGATTAAGAAGAAAGCTTTATTGAAAAGGTGGGATCCTGTATAGGTGTGAAGTACAAGAGGCCTCTGCGACGCTTGAGCCTTGGCGAAGTTGCTATGATGGCTAACTTAATGTCTAAACAAAATCCGAGTTTATGGTGACGGCTATGGGGAGTATTTAAGCAGGAAAGGGTGGGGTTTCGGCCAGCGATGGAAGTGGTGGCCGAATCCAACCCTAGAAGTCCTTTTCTCCTCAAATACGGACTCTAAAAAGTGGCTATTTAAAATCCTGCGAAAATTATATGGGCCTGGCCCAAAATAAAGGTGTCGCAGCACCATATTAAGCTATGGACGAATTTGTGAAGTATTAATCTTGAATATTTCGTCCACGCCTTCTTTATTCATTATGGAGGTCTCAAAGTTCTGAAATCTTCATCCGTGGCCTTCTCTTGAATCATCACATGCTTGCTGCCATCTCCATGCATGGCCATGCTCCAATGCTTGTCCCTCTCATCCATGCTTGGTCCATCATTCCTAAGAGTAAGAAATACATCTGATTTAGGCAGCATCATATTCTCATGTATGTGAGGAATAGTTCCAAAAAACGAAAGTACCTGATAGTTAAGTTGCTTGGCACGAGATCGAGTGATAGGTCCTTGTATGTGTGTAGTTGTAGGTACAATGGTTGTATCAATAGATGGGATGTCCACATCATGCTCCCCTTCTTGAATTGAAGTCGTCCTCGACGTAATCTCATCTTCCTCACCAAAGTAAGGCTTCAAATCTGCAATGTTAAATGTAGGACTAACTGCATCAAAAGTCCGCAGTAACTCAAGTTTATATGCATTATCGTTTATTTTCTTTAACACCTTAAAGGGACCAGCAGCACGCGGCATTAACTTAGACTTGCGTAAATCAGGAAAACGATCTTTACGCAAATGTAACCAAACAAGATCTCCAACATCGAAGACAACATGCTTTCTCCCTTTATCTCCAGCAAGTTTATACTTAGCATTCATGTGTTCAATGTTATCTTTAGTAGTCTTATGCAATTTTAATATCATTTCAGCGCGTTGTATAGCATCCAAATTATTTTGTACCGAAGAAGGTAAAGGCAATAAATCAATAGGTGCACGAAGTTCTATTTACTACTTCAGTTTGTCCATCAGTTTGGGGATGACATGTAGTACTAAACAACAATTTAGTCCCCAACTTGGCCCATAAACATCTCCAAAAGTGGCTAAGAAATTTAGTATCACGATCAGAAACAATAGTATTTGGCACACCATGTAAACGAACAATTTCACGAAAGAACAAATCAGCAATATGCGCAGCATCGTCCGCTTTATGACAAGGAATAAAGTGTGCCATCTTAGAAAACCGATCCACAACAACAAAAATACTATCCCTCCCCTTCTGTGTTCGTGGCAATCCCAAAACAAGGTCCATAGAAATATCCTCCCAAGGAACACTAGGAACAGGAAGAGGCATATATAAACCATGTGGATTAAGGCGAGACTTAGCTTTTTGACAAGTAGTGCATGTGTTAGCTTATCTTTCAATATGACGAAGGCCAGTTGTTGTGCATCGCCCCAAACAAAGGGCACATCCTTCTTGGTCAGTTCATTCAGCGGCGCGGCAATTGATCCAAAGTCTTTGACAAAGAGCCTATAAAAACCAGCGAGGCCAAGAAAACTCCTCACTTGTGTGACCGTCTTGGGCTGCGGCCAATTCTCAATAGCTTCAACCTTGGCTGGATCCATTTCAATACCCTGTGATGTAACAACATAGCCAAGAAACGCAACTCGATTGGTGCAAAAGGTGCACTTCTCAAGGTTACCAAACAAACGTGCATCACGTAAAGCATTGAAAATAGCACGTAAATGGTCCAAATGATCCTCTAAACACTTGCTATAAATCAGAATATCATCAAAGTAGACTACCACAAAACGTCCAATGAAAGCACGTAAAACTTCGTTCATTAATCTCATGAAAGTGCTGGGTGCATTAGTTAAACCAAACGGCATAACTAACCACTCATATAAACCAAACGTAGTTTTAAATGTTGTTTTCCATTCATCTCCCAATTTCATATGAATCTGGTGGTAACCACTACGCAAATCAACGTTAGAAAACATGGTAGAGCCACTCAATTCATCAAGCATGTCATCCAAACGAGGAATAGGATGACGATATCAAATAGTAATATTATTGATAGCTCTACAATCAGTACACATGCGCGAAGAACCATCTTTCTTAGGTACCAAAATAATACGAACAGCACAGGGGCTAAGGGACTCACGAATATGATCTCTGTCGAGTAGTTCCTGAATTTGGCGTTGTATCTCCTTTGTCTCCTCTGGATTGGTTCTATATGGCGCGCGGTTGGGCAATGTAGCACCAGGAATTAGATTAATTTGATGCTTAATTCCTCTAATAGGAGGTAGTCCTGGTGGCAGCTCAGCGGGAAAAACGTCCTCATATTCCTGCAAAAGGTTAGCAATAGCGGGTGCCAAAGAAGGAGGCATATCCTCAAATGAAAACAAATGCTCTTTGCAGATAATTGCATAACATTGAGTATTGTTTACATCGAGTTTAGCAATATCAATTTTATTTGCAAGCATACATGGACTCTTTGATAGGGCAAAGGTGTCCGATCTTTCGATGAGATGATGATAGTCGATTTGGTGGAGTTCGGGCTTGACGATCTGACTACACGTGCGAGCACGAGCGCCAATGCAATCGCTAGGCCAATCTCCTGGAGGTTACCGATCCTGCGGGAACACGATCAGCCTGACCAGCGAGGGTCTTAATTCCTACCTGAAATCGAGAACAAGTAAGAACCAATATTGCAATCAAGATATTGCGGATTAAGAGGAAAGCTTTATTGAAGAAGTGGGATCCTGAATAGGTGCGAAGTACAAGAGGCCTCATGACGCCGAGCCTTGGCGGTTAAGTTGACTATGGCTAACTTAATGTCTAAACAAAATCCGAGTCTAGGGGGTCGGCTATGGGGAGTATTTAAGGGCGAAAAGGTGGGGTTTCGGCCAGCCATGGAAGTGGTGGCCGAATCCAACCCTAAAAGTCCTTTTCCCCTCAAATACGGACTCTAAAAAGTAGCTAATTAAAATCCTGCGAAAATTACATGGGCCTGGCCCAAAATAAAGGTGTCGCAGCACCATATTAAGCTATGGACGAATTCGTAAAGTATTGATCTTGAATATTTCGTCCAAGCCTTCTTTCTTCATTATGGTGGCCTCAAAGTTCTAAAATCTTCATCCGTGGCCTTCTCTTGGAACATCACATGGTTGCTGCCATCTCCATGCATGGCCATGCTCCAATGCTTGTCCCTCTCATCCATGCTTGGTCCATCATTCCTAAGAGTAAGAAATATATCTGATTTAGGCAGCATCATATTCTCATGTATGTGAGGAATAGTTCCAAGAAACGAAAGTACCTGATAGTTAAGTTGTCTGGCACGAGATCTTGTGATGGGTCCTTGTATGTGTGTTGCTGTAGGTACAACGGTTGTATCAATAGTAGGGATGTCCACATCACTCTTCAAACGAATTTCAGTAGCATGTTTAGAATCAGATTTAGTGTTCTTTGGTGGTACAAAATGTGCAGCAACAATCTGATTCTCACTTTTATTTTTCTCCTCAATTTTAGCTCTACTAGCTCTAGCAAGATCATCTTTTAAAATCTGTTCGGGGGTCATAGGTTTTAGACCAATTTTCTTTCCATCATGCATAAGAGACTAGTGATTAGTTTTGCCATTATGAACAGATTCTCTATCAAATTGCCATGGTCTACCAAGTAACAAAGAACAAGCTTGCATAGGTACAACATCACAATCAACAAAATCAGAATATGTACCAATAGTAAAATGCACGCGTACCGTTCTTGTTACCTTGATCTTGCGAGAACTCTCAAACCATTGGATGTAATGAATGTGTGCGTTGTCTTGTTGGAAGTGCAAGCTTCTCTACCATGTCAACACTAGCCAGATTATTACAACTCCCTCCATCGATGATGATCCGTATAGCTCTTTCCTTGACAACACCACGTGTTTGGAACAGGTTGTGGCGTTGATCTTGCTCAGATTTGCTCAATTGCACACTCAACACACGTTGTGTAATTAAGCTCTTGTATTGATCAGCAGCTTCAGCTCCCATTACCTCTTTCTCTTCATCAGCATCAGAATTGTCTCCATCTCGAGCAGAAATAAGGGCTAATGTATCTTCATCAAAGTCACTCGCTCAATCCTATTGACTATCATCACGCACCATCATCACACGTTGTGTTGTGCACTGTCTCTCAATATGACCAAAACCCCAGCACTTGCGGCATTGTTTATTTTACACGTGGATGCCATAGAAGATGCACTACGAGCAGGAGCGTTGGATGACGGTGGAGGAGCAGCTGGAGATCTTGTGGTGGCCTTGGATGTGGTAGTAGCTGGTGGCGAATCACGAGAAAGAGGCGCTGATTGTCGGGATGTCCAAGTGGATGTGCGACCTGCAGAATTATTAGTCCTCCTCCATGGTGTTTGGCGATCCTGCACTTCACGTTCAGCTTTGCAAGCAACATGAAACAAATGAGTGATAGAATTATATTCCTTATAATCTAATATGTGTTGAATGTCCTTGTTTAATCCACTAAAGAAACGTGCAAGCATTTGTTCAGTAGATTCAACAAGACCACACCGAACCATCCTCGTTTGCAATTCCTGATAATACTCTTCTACAGAATTTTTCCCTTGCTCTAAACGTGTCAGATTCTTTAGTAAATCACGTTGATAAGTGGGAGGTACAAAACGAACACACATAGCAGTTTTTAACACAGTCCAAGTGATGTAGCCCGACCTACGGTCGTTACCACATCATGGACTCCAAAGGTGAATCCGTTCCTCTATGCGAGCCCCCTTCCTACCCTAGTGAATGGTATGCTACTTCATACTCCGTCACATATGCATGATAGGTTCACACCGACCAGTACGGAGGCAAGGAGGAAGCTAACATCAAGCCCGACAAGACGGAGGCTTGAAGAGGAGACTAAGAAGACAGATCACCAATGCTCTGTCTCCGACAAGATTACTCGGATCGGCATCGGTACTACTGCCAGCAGACTACCGCCCCCGACTACCACTCCCAACAGACGACGCCAACAGAAGCCCCAGGATCGCTAGCGGTACTACCGGTCCCGGAGCGGCACTACCGGACCAAGCGGTACTACCGGTCCCAAGTCCGGTACTACCGCTCATGGCGATGCTCACAGCACTAGTTGGGCCACAACCCATGTATCCCCCTTACCTACCTATTCGCCTAGTTTATCCCCAAACTACCCTTGTTTATGTGGTTGGCCTATAAATAGAGCCACCACCCCTCATGTATCCCTTAGGCATAGATGATAGACTAAAGAGAACCCCCTTGTGTGGAATCTCTAGTTTTGCCTCATCCCCTTTACCAAGGGGACCGACTATCGTCACCAACCTCGATTGGACTTTGCATCACGCATCTATCGTTGAACAAGGCCTTGGAGTTCGATGTCTCGTCTCCAAGTTGTCAAGACCCTCCCCAAGGTGTTCTTCCCTCTCCGATGTGGATTTGAGGGAGCACGTTGACCGATCTTTCCTTGCGAGGATTCTATCGGATCGGTGGCCGCCGTTCGGGAGCAATTGGCCTTGTATCGTGCGAGTTTTGCGTGTGTTCATCGTGTTCTTCGCGAGGTGTGTGTTCGTTTCCGCTATCTTCTCCCTTTCCCCTCGCTTTCCCATCGATTTGACCACGAGATCCGTGAAGATCGGGCCACCCATGAGGTTAACACCTCCATCATCTGGTATCAGCAGCTTTTGGTTGCCACGGATTTCTCATCGATTTGGTCTTTTCCCCATAAATTCGAAAATTCCACCAAAAATAGCCCCAATTCGTGTTTTGGATCGATCTGTGATTTGAGTGCGTTTTGGTAGGTTTTGATCCGTGGATTGCTTGCGAAACTTGTTGATCTACATTCCTTTGCGTTCCCATGGCCTAATTTCTTGATTTCCCTCTTCGATTTGGTGTTTTTCTTGAAGATTTTCCGTCCAAATCACCCCAAAATCGCGAAACCGCGTCAAAACTGGGAGTTTCTGGACCCAGCGGTACTACCGCGCTTAAAATCCGGTACTACCGCCCTTTTCCGGTACTACCGGGCCCAAAATCCGGTACTACCGCAAGACAGAAAAGAAAACAGCAGGTTCCCAGATTTCAGCCTCTCACCGTTTTGAGCATAACTTTTGCATTCGAACTCGGATTTTGGTGTTCTTTAGCTCGTTTCGAAGAGGAGAAGGAGCTCTACATAATCATCCACGTTGTTCATGCTATCTACTCCATCCAAATTTTGTGAGCAAGGCGGAATCCAACAATAAAGGGCGAAGATCGTCGACGAAAGGTATAAACATTCCGCGACTTCTTCCCACTTGCATTCCTTTGTGAACCCCACTATCTTTGCGAGCAACAAACACCTATTGAGACTAGTTCCTCTTATGATTGCTTGGGCTATGCACACTTGATACCTTGTAGATTCCGAGCAAACATTGTGAGCGCTTCTCATATAGTTATCTTGTATAGTTGTTGGCACAAGGAAGAGGCAAGTGAAAAATAGATAGAAAAAGAAAAAAAAGAAAAAAAATATAAAAAAGAAAAGAAAAAGAAAGAAATATACATGTGCCTCATAGAATAGGAAGCGCAAGCTCGATGAACATCATATAGGTGGTACTTATTGTGCATATCTTGTAGCCCACCAATTTTGTGCAATCGAACTAGCGTCTCTCCTTGTACTTGTGTGACACGAGCTTATAGTCTTCGCTAGGTAATCATTTGGTTCTTAGCTCACTTTCTCCGTCGCACAAGTCCCATTTATCCCACCGTGTGTGTTTCCTTGTACATATTTCCTATCTTGTGGATTGACTTGTTTGCTTTGTGATCATTGTGGTTCTTTACTTGCCAATACAACATCTTGATTTCGGATTGGTTCTTGACATGCCACTTTCCATACCTATCCACCATAGGCCTTGTGTGTGTGTTTTTTGGTTAGTAGTTGGTTTTGGTGTTCCGCGTGAACTTCACTTTGCTTGGTTTATTGCTCTCAAGTGTGGCCACTTGCACGATACGATCTTCCAAGGTAAAGTAAGGTTTGACGTTGTATCCCTAACTCCCACTACCACTTCCATATACACCGCTTGGTCTTGTGCATCATGTCTAGGGACTCCGGAACCGAGGATGATATCTATGAAGAATCCATGATGAGCCACCATGACTACGACTCCACAAGTATAGAGGACATGATGGCGGAGCACCGGACAATGGCTCCGCATGCTTTGAGGACCCGGAGCACTACACCTACGATGACTCCACATGCATGGAAGACATGGAGCTCTACGTCGACAATGGATCCTCATGCATGGAGCCTATGGAGCACTACACCGACAATGGCTCCACATGCTTGGGTGATATGGAGTACTACACCAACAATTACTCCCCAAGCATGGACGACTTCGAGTGCGACATCGACGACGCCTCGCCAAACATGGAGGACACGGAGAACTTCATCGAGTTTGATGGCTCCTCCACGAGCCATGAAGAATTCCTCCACCGCGTGGAGATGGAAGCCTACTATGCCAAGCAAGAGGAGGCGCATCATCAAGATTCCATGACCTTCAAGGCCAAGCGTGCCTGATGTGGACATCCCTACTATTGATACACCCATTGTACCTACAGCAACACACATACAAGGACCCATCACAAGATCTCGTGCCAAACAACTTAACTATCAGGTACTTTCGTTTCTTGGAACTATTCCTCACATACATGAGAATATGATGCTGCCTAAATCAGATGTATTTCTTACTCTTAGGAATGATGGACCAAGCATGGATAAGAGGGACAAGCATTGGAGCATGGCCATGCATGGAGATGGCAGCAAGCATGTGATGATCCAAGGGAAGGCCACGGATGAAGATTTCAGAACTTTGAGGCCTCCATAATGAAGAAAGAAGGCTTGGACGAAATATTCAAGATCAATACTTTACGAATTCGTCCATAGCTTAATATGGTGCTGCGACACCTTTATTTTGGGCCAGGCCCATGTAATTTTCGCAGGATTTTAATTAGCCACTTTTTAGAGTCCGTATTTGAGGGGAAAAGGACTTTTAGGGTTGGATTCGGCCACCACTTCCATGGCTGGCCGAAACCCCACCTTTTCTTAAATACTCCCCATAGCCGACCCCTAGACTCGGATTTTGTTTAGACATTAAGTTAGCCATAGTCTTAACCGCCAAGGCTCGAGCGTCGTAGAGGCCTCTTGTACTTCGCACCTATTCAGGATCCCACCTCTTCAATAAAGCTTTCCTCTTAATTCTGCAATATCTTGATTGCAATATTGGTTCTTACTTGTTCTCGATTTCAGGTAGGAATTAAGACCCTCGCTGGTCAGGCTGATCATGTTCCCGCAGGATCGGTAACCTCCAGGAGATTGGCCTAGCGATTGCATTGGCGCTCGTTTCTCGCGTGTAGTCGGATCGTCAAGCCGAACTCCACCAAATCGACTATCATCATCTCATCGAAGATCGACACCTTTGCCCTATCAAGTGGTATCGATTTCAGGTTGCTCGGTGAGATTTTACTGCTTTCAGAGATTAGATCTGTTTTACCTATAACCCATGAAAAGCCAAAACACGCTTAGCGTTTAGATCCATCCCATAACCAATCTACGCCTCGCATTATCTTTTCAGTTTTTGCATTGTTGAATTTGTGTCTACATCGTCGCGTCGAGTTGCTGGTCTTAGTGTCTCGTCCCTTAGAGTTTCGAGTTCTGATCATAATAGTCATCGCCACACTTGCCGATCACCGCCACCATATTCCGCCGCCATATACCCTGCCACCATAAACCCTAATACTCCGCCACCGCCTTCCTACCGCGACACAGATCCGATCAGTTTCCTGCTGTGGTACGAGTCCGAGTAGAGTTATTGTTTCCTAGTTATTTCTTTTTACTCTCCTTCTTTGTTGTTTCCGTGTTAAGATAAAGTCCGTGTCGAGCTTCGAGTCCGGTCGTAAGTCCAGAAGGAGAGCAAAAAAAAAAAGTCTGGAACCGTCTCCGAAATTTTTTCTGGCTATACTAGTTTTCGACCCCGGGGATCACTTTTCTCCATCGGCCGTTATAGCGATATTTTTTTGGCGCCGGCGCACTTTCCGGAGCAAAATTAAAAAATTCGAATTTTTTTTTGGGGCTAACCTATTTTTAGACCCCGTAGATCAGTTCTAGACACTCGCCATCATAGTGATTTTCTGCATCTCGGTTCGCTTTTCAAGGTGCCATATCATCGTACAGTGCTTGTTGTGTCGCGTCGTGACATCGTTGGTGATCTAGGCTCGCGTCTCTAGTACGGTCTAGCCTAGGACCAGCACAGTACCGTCGTTGAGCATTCTTTCAACTTTTGCATTGCTGTTTTGATAATTGCTAACCCCCCTTGCTAAGCCTTCCCAGAGCTCCACAGATATTCTCTACGTGCGGTGTCTCGACTCCTAGTAATCGCTTGGTTCAATCTCTGGACCCACTGATCCTCGCAGTTGCACATCGCCTTTTCCTACTGTTTGGTAAGAACTTGTAAGAGCTTCGTATATTGCTTGACGGATTACGCGTGACTTCCACCATATTTCCGTACTATATACCTGTGCTTTTTAAGTACTAACCATGACAGATACTTCGCGGAACCCTGCCATAATGACGAACGAAGAACTACATGCCCACTTCTCCGCTCTTGGTCGTACCGCTGAAGACGTGGATACGCGCCTCGGGGAGTTTGACACCAAGCTTACCAACGCCGTGGACAAGATCGATGGACTCGAGAAATCCTTCAACGCCAAGCTTGACGTTAGGTTCAAGGAGCTTTTGAACCGATTGCCCGCACCCGCACCGGCACCCACACATGGCGCACGGCGCATTCCGATCACAGGTCGATTCTTTGGTTCGTTCGCTGCCACAGACCGACGCGCCATCAGCGACGCTCCTCAGACTTTTCGCGGCGCTGCCGCGACATTGGGGACGCATTTACGGTACTACTACGACCGACGACGACGATCTGTTTGACGAGGAGGTTGAACAACCTCCACAGTACCGGCTGGCCGTCCCGACATTACTACCGCAACGCCGCCCCGATGACGTGATGATGATCATGTTGCAAAGCTTAAATTAAATATTCCATCTTTTGAGGGTAAATATAATCCTGATGCATATCTTACATGGGAGATGGAAGTAGAACAACGTTTTGCATGCTTAAAATATCCTGAGAATATGAGTGTTAGTGCTGCTACATGTGAATTTACTAAATTTGCTTCCCTTTGGTGGTCTGAGTATTGTCGTTTAAATCTTACTACTATTCCTAGTACTTGGACTGCTTTAAAAACTTCTATGCGTGTTCGTTTTGTGCCTCCCACTTATCAACGTGATTTACTAAAGAATCTGACACGTTTAGAGCAAGGGAAAAATTCTGTAGAAGAGTATTATCAGGAATTGCAAACGGGGATGGTTCAGTGTGGTCTTGTTGAATCTAATGAACAAATGTGTTGCAGCCCAACACATGGCATTCACCATTGGTCCACACCATGCTACATCAACCACACCCTCAAAGGTGAACTCATTCCATACTCCACCCTCCTTTGGCTATCATGTGAATGGAATCCTACTTGAGACACGTGCCAATGCTATGACCAGGACCATGACCATGACACCAAGAGGAGATGACAAGAGGACCCTAGAGATCAAGACCCCCAAGCAAGAGGTCTGGAAGAGAATACGCAAGAAGCTGCTGAAGCTAGACCGGAGTCTCCGGTCTACCACACCGGAGTCTCCGGTCTACCACACCGGAGTCTCCGGTCCATCTCCGGACCGACCCCCAAACCAGCGCCCAGGACAGTCAGAAGGCCCCTCCGGAGACGACACCGGAGATTGACCGGAGTCTCCGGTCCAGACCGGAGTCTCCGGCCATCACACCGGAGTCTCCGGACCGCGTGTATCGGGCCTCAAGGCCTGGGTTGGGCCTGGCCCATGTAACGCCCAGAACTTCCTATTTATGCCTATTTTACCCCTAGCTCGTGGCTGGCCTATATATAAGCCCCCACTCCCTCCTTGAAACCCTGGAGTTGATGATGAAAGAAGGCTTATGCCTAACCCTAGATGGGAACCCCTCTCTATAGTTAATCTATGAGTTGTACAAGGCCTTGGAGTTCGTTGTGCTCCAAGTCGCCAAGACCCTCCTCAAGTGTTTGGTCTCTCCTCATCAAGGATTCTAGTAGTGCTAGGTCTCTCCTTTGGGATTCTACTTGGTTGCTACTCTCTCCTTTTGATTTGGATTCTATCATCCGCTTAGATCTCTCCTTTGGTGATTCTACCTAACGGTCTCGCCGAGGATTCTATTGGATTGGTTGTTCGAGCCAACGGGAGCAAATCGAATCGGGTTGTGTTTATGCGTGTTTGTATCTTTACCTTGCGTTTGTGTTATGCTCATCGTGTTCATCGGGTATTCCTCACTCCCCGCATCAAATCCATGAAGATCGGGCCACCTTAGGTCAATCCCACAAGGGATCCCATATCAACGGTATCGCAGCTTTTGGTTGCCACGGATTTGACTTCGTTCCCCCATATCCACCATAAATTCGAAAATACCAAAAATTTTAGCCCCAATTTGCTTCTGGATCGATCTCTTGATTTGGTGAGTTGATTGTGGTTTTGATCCATTAGAAACTTGTCCTTGGATTTGGTATACCTTTGCCCTGCTTTTCCTAGCCCAATTTGGTCGAAATTTTCTGGATTTGAGGGTTAAAGGGCCGAATTTCCGCTCACGAACTCGAGCTGTCGTCTTTGAACCAGACCGGAGTCTCCGGTCATCACACCGGAGTCTCCGGACCACACCGGAATCTCCGGCCCCAACACACCGGAGTCTCCGGCCCTGATAAAATTTTTGACCCCTTTTCCTTTTTCGACTAACTCCCCTTGTGTGTTTGTGTTTCGCCTGAGTGTCTATCAACTAACAAGCTTCCGCAACGCCAACAACACCTCGTGCTCGACATCGACACCGCGGAACTCGAACCATCCCTTCACCAACGATTGCAAGTTCAACATCACCAAAAGGTATAACTTGCACAACCATTGTTAACCCCCTTCTTCCTGTGTGTGTTACCTAACCTATCGAGAGTAGCCCTCCTATGTTTGCCGAAGCATTGTGCGCTTGCTCTTGCATAGTCATGATATAGAGGCAATAACAAAATTGACTCCTCAAAAAAAAAGCTTCTAAGCAAAAGAAACAAAAGAAAAGATACCAATAGCTAAAGAGAGTCCAAAGCTTCTAAGCAAGAGTGCGAGCAAGAGCAAGGCAAGCGTACAAATCCGTTGCTTCTCAACCTTGTGCGAACGGGCTACGGTCTCTCCTAGTGTTGGCACGACACCGAGCATTAGTCTTCGTTAGGTCCAATTTTGTTCTTTGCTCATTTTTCATAGTCGTGCTAGCCACATTAATCTCCACCGTGTGTGTATAGTCGTAGGTTCTCGTCACCCTTTTTGACCTTTTCCTTTGACTTTGTTTTTGTTGGATTTTACCCACTTTTGACAATATCCTTTTCTTTTGATTGTTCCATTTGCTTTCCACCTTTCTAACCTACCACCATAGGCCTTTGTGTGTGTGTGTCTTGTGTACCCGCTATTCGCATTTCTCAAGAACAACAATCTTTCCAATCGTTGACTCCGGTGAGGCAAGGTAGCAATTACCATTCCACCAATCTCACCATATCTATCAAGTGTGTTTGTGCACCATGTCTAGGGCAAGTGGAGCTAGCGGAGATAGCAATTTCAACAACCAAGATGGCTTTGCCACGCGCCACAACTTATGGGCGCAACGCCAAGAATTCAACAATCAATTTGAGCGACTCGAGCACCGTCTTGATGATACTTTTCGAGAATTTGAGTACCGTGAGCGGCAACGTCAAGAGGAGCACCATGCTCAATTCCAAGCTCTTCACCAAGCTATCGCCAATCTTGGCAACCGACACGGTCATCGCCAAGCTCGCTGTTCCTCCCGCAGCGCTCCTCAAGTCGACATGGCGAGTCGTCAAGGTCACACTCCCCGCCAAGAACCCCACCACCATAATGGGGACCCACAAGCTCGCCATCGCCGCCTCAAGCGGTGGACCCAAATGTTCCCCAACCTCAACAACAACGACAAGAGCATGGTCCACCACCACACCAAGCAATCATCGACGTGCACCAACCTCAAGAACGCCAAGATGAAGCTAACCATAATGATCGGCGTCGTCATCCTCCTCATGACCACCATGAGCAACATCAACAACATCAAGAACCGGTATGGGACACAAGTGATGATGATGAGGATGCACGCCAAGCTCGATGCAATAACCGACATGCACAACACCACCACCGACACCGTCAAGCTATGAACGTCAATGATGCCGACCAACGGCGAAGAAGAGACTTCGAGCATCATCAAGAAAACCCCCCACAACAACCTCAAGGCAATCAAGAGCCTCCTCCCCCGCCTCCACGTCCTCCAAGTGACGCAAGTATGCACCAAGAACGTCGCAACAACCACCATGAGCGTGATGATGGCAAGTTTGGGAAGCTAAAGTTCGTGATGCCCAAGTTCAAAGGAGAAGAAAATGCCGATGCATACCTTGAATGGGAGCTCAAAGTCGACAAGATCTTCCGAGTCCACAACTTTTCCGAAGAGAAGAAAGTGGCAATGGCATCTCTTGAGTTTGAGGACTACGCCAATGTTTGGTGGGAAGACTACCAAAGCAATCGTGAGAAGCAAGAAGAGCCACCGGTCACCACTTGGACCGAGATGAAGAATGTGATGTATGCAAGATTTGTCCCCGAGCACTATCGCCAAGACCTTTTCGACAAGCTACAAAACTTGAAGCAAGGCACAAAGACAATTGAAGAGTTCTATAAGGAGATGGAGATGACTATGATGAGAGCCGATGTGAAGGAACTCGAAGAGCAAACAATAGCACGGTTCCTCAACGGTATGAGCCGCCCAATACGCAAGATAGTCGATTTCCAACCTTACAAGACTCTCGTGAACCTTCTTCACCAAGCAACCAAGGCCGAGCGCCACTTGCAAAAGGAACATGCTTATGAGAAGCAAAGGGCGTACTACGCTTCACTCAACTCGAGTAGCCCCTCCAAGCCAACAAGCTCCTCCAAGCAATCCAAGACACCTATGGCATCCACCTCCAACACAACAACGGAAAGTCAAGTAGTTTGCTACAAGTGTGGAGGAAAGGGCCACAAGTCTTATGAGTGCATCAACACAAGAGTCATGCTAACGGATGAGAACGGCGCAACATATTCCATGAGCGAAGACGAATTTGAAGCTACGAACCAAGCCGCTATAGCAAAAGATGCTGCAATGCAAGATGAGGACACACTTCTTTGTGAACATGATCCAAGCCCCTCACTTGTCATCGCCCAAGTTTTGACGACCAACTCCATCCCAAGAGAGGATCAACGCCTCAATATCTTCCAAACCCGAGCCGGAATTGATGGCAAGTCCATAAAAGTTATCATTGATGGAGGAAGTTGTCACAACCTTGCGAGCATCGATCTTTGTGAGAAACTCAAGTTACCATACATGGAGCACCCTCAACCCTATCATGTCAAGTGGCTTGATGACAATGGCACCATTCAAATCAAACACAAGGTCAACGTCTCCTTCAAGATTGGTCCATATTAAGACACCGTCGAGTGTGATGTTGTGCCTATGACCGTGTGTCACATGCTCCTTGGAAGACCATGGCAATACGACAAGGGTGCACTACATGATGGTACCTCCAACCAATACTCCTTTAAGTGGAAAGACAAGACATTGGTGCTACAACCTATGACGCCAAGCCAAATTATCACTTCCAACATGACGTCGCTGCCCAAGATAAAGCAAGCTAAGGACCCATGTGAGATGAGTGGTGAGAGAGTGATCCACCAACACGTGAGTGAGTGCTACCAGCCCCAAATGAGTGGAAAAATCATGAGTGCCACGTCGCAAGCCACCACACGTGAGAAGAGTGATTTGAGCGTACCCAATACTAACAATCCTTCATACAACTCTTTCTCCTTGTTGTCGGTTTTGTAGGATACACAACCTCACCTACCGCCTACAAGGAACACGCTACAAGATCTCCAACCACACCTTGATGACAAGCTCAACTTCAAGACCTTCGACCAATTTGAACAAGGCTACGATACCGGAGATCCCACAACATACAAACTCAAGACCTTGCGCACACCTTCCTCCCTATATGATGATGGAACTTCGTCGAGGACGACTCGTTTTGAAGCGGGGGGAGATGTTGCAGCCCAACACATGGCATTCACCATTGGTCCACACCATGCTACATCAACCACACCGTCAAAGGTGAACTCATTCCATACTCCACCCTCCTTTGGCTATCATGTGAATGGAATCCTACTTGAGACACGTGCCAATGCTATGACCAGGACCATGACCATGACACCAAGAGGAGATGACAAGATGACCCCAGAGATCAAGACCCCCAAGCAAGAGGCCTGGAAGAGAAGACGCAAGAAGCTGCTGAAGCTAGACCGGAGTCTCCGGTCCAGACCGGAGTCTCCGGTCTACCACACCGGAGTCTCCGGTCCATCTCTGGACCGACCCCCAAACCAGCGCCTAGGACAGTCAGAAGGCCCCTCCGGAGACGACACCGGAGATTGACCGGAGTCTCCGGTCCAGACCGGAGTCTCCGCCCATCACACCGGAGTCTCCGGACCGCGTGTATCGGGCCTGCGCGCCTCGGGTTGGGCCTGGCCCATGTAACGCCCAGAACTTCCTATTTATGCCTATTTTACTCCTAGCTCGTGGCTGGCCTATATATAAGCCCCCACTCCCTCCTTGAAACCCTGGAGTTGATGATGAAAGAAGGCTTATGCCTAACCCTAGATGGGAACCCCTCTCTATAGTTAATCTATGCGTTGTACACGGCCTTGGAGTTCGGTTGTTCGTCTCCAAGTCGTCAAGACCCTCCTCAAGTGTTTGGTCTCTCCTCATCAAGGATTCTAGTAGTGCTAGGTCTCTCCCTTTGGGATTCTACTTGGTTGCTACTCTCTCCTTTTGATAGGGCAACGGTGTCCGATCTTTCGATGAGATGAAGATAGTCGATTTGGGTGGAGCTCGGGCTTGACGATCCGACTACACGTGCGAGCACGAGCGCCAATGCAATCGCTAGGCCAATCTCCTGGAGGTTACCGATCCTCAAGGAACACGATCACCGACCAGCGAGGGTCTTAATTCCTACCTGAAATCGAGAACAAGTAAGAACCAATATTGCAATCAAGATATTGCGGAATTAAGATGAAAGCTTTATTGAAGAGGTGGGATCCTGAATAGGTGCGAAGTAGAAGAGGCCTCTGCGACGCTCGAGCCTTGGTGAAGTTGCTACTATGGCTAACTTAATGTCTAAACAAAATCCGAGTCTAGGGGGTCGACTATGGGGAGTATTTAAGGCTAAGGTGGGGTTTCGCCAGCCATGGAAGTGGTGGCGAATCCAACCCTAAAAGTCCTTTTCCCTCAAATACGGACTCTAAAAGTGGCTAATTAAAATCCTGCGAAAATTACATGGGCCTGGCCCAAAATAAAGGTGTCGGCACCATATTAAGCTATGGACGAATTGTGAAGTATTGATCTTGAATATTTCGTCCAAGCCTTCTTTCTTTATTATGGTGGCCTCAAAGTTCTGAAATCTTCATCCGTGGCCTTCTTGGATCATCACATGCTTGCCATCTCCATGCATGGCCATGCTCCAATGCTTGTCCCTCTCATCCATGCTTGGTCCATCATTCCTAAGAGTAAGAAATACATCTGATTTAGGCAGCATCATATTCTCATGTATGTGAGGAATAGTTCCAAGAAACGAAAGTACCTGATAGTTAAGTTGTTTGGCACGAGATCTTGTGATGGGTCCTTGTATGTGTGTTGCTGTAGGTACAATGGTTGTATCAATAGAAGGGATGTCCACATCATGCTCCCTTTCTTGAATTGATGTCGTCCTCGACACAATCTCATCTTCCTCACCAAAGTAAGGCTTCAAATCTGCAATGTTAAACGTAGGACTAACCGTACCAAAGTCTGCAGGCAACTCAAGTTTATATGCATTATCATTTATTTTCTCTAACACCTTAAAGGGACCAGCAGCACGCGACATTAACTTAGACTTGCGTAAATCAGGAAAACGATCTTTACGCAAATGTAACCAAACAAGATCGCCAACATCAAACACAACATGCTTTCTCCCTTTATCCCCAGCAAGTTTATACTTAGCATTCATGTGTTCAATGTTATCTTTAGTAGTCTTATGCAAGTTTAATATCATTTCAGCGCGTTGTGTAGCATCCAAATTATGTTGCACCGAAGAAGGTAAAGGCAATAAATCAATAGGTGCACGACGAACAAAACCATACACAATCTCAAATGGGCACATCTTTGTTGTAGAATGCAGCGAACGATTATAAGCCAATTCTATATGAGGTAAACACTCTTCCCACAATTTTAAGTTCTTCTTTAAAACAGCCCGCAACATAGTAGACAAAGTTCTATTTACTACTTCAGTTTGACCATCAGTTTGGGGATGACATGTAGTACTAAACAGCAATTTAGTCCCCAACTTAGCCCATAAACATCTCCAAAAGTGGCTAAGAAATTTAGTGTCACGATCAGAGACAATAGTATTTGGCACACCATGCAAACGAACAATTTCACGAAAGAACAAATCAGCAATATGCGCAGCATCATCCGTTTTATGACAAGGAATAAAGTGTGCCATCTTAGAAAACCGATCCACAACAACAAAATAATATCCTCCCTTCGTGTTCGTGGCAATCCCAAAACAAAGTCCATAGAAATATCCTCCCAAGGAACACTAGGAACAGGAAGAGGCATATATAAACCATGTGGATTAAGGCGAGACTTAGCTTTTTGACAAGTAGTGCAGGTCACAAATCTCTCAACATCTCGACGCATACGTGGCCAAAAGAAGTGTGCAGCAAGAACATCCTCCGTTTTCTTGACACCAAAGTGTCCCATCAATCCTCCTCCATGCGCCTCATGTAACAATAAAAGAAGAACAGAACTATCCGGAATGCATAGTTTGTTAGCACGGAACACAAATCCATCATTGAAGACGAACTTGTTCCATGTTCTACCATCTCTACAATTCTACAACACATCTTTAAATTCAGCATCATGCACATATTGTTCCTTAATAGTTTCCAATCCAAATATTTTGAAGTCAAGTTGAGATAACAAAGTATAACGGCGCGACAAAGCATCAGCAATAATATTATCTTTACCCTTTTTGTGTTTGATAACATAAGGGAAAGACTAAATAAATTCAACCCACTTTGCATGACGACGATTCAACTTAGCTTGACTACGAATATGCTTCAAAGATTCATGATCAGAATGAATAACAAATTCTTTAGGCCATAGATAATGTTGCCAAGTTTCTAATGTCCGAACCAACGCATATAATTCTTTATCATAAGTAGAATAGTTTAGACTAGCCCCACTCAATTTCTCACTAAAATATGCAACAGGTTTTCCCTCTTGTAATAACACCCCTCCCAAACCAATTCCACTAGCATCACATTCAAGCTCAAAAGTCTTAGTAAAATCAGGAAGTTGGAGTAAGGGAGCATGTGTTAGCTTATCTTTCAATATGACGAAGGCCTGTTGTTGTGCATCGCCCCAAACAAAGGGCACATCCTTCTTGGTAAGCTCATTCAGCGGCGCGGCAATTGATCCAAAGTCTTTGACAAAGCGCCTATAAAACCCAGCGAGGCCAAGAAAACTCCTTACTTGTGTGACCGTCTTGGGCTGCGGCTAATTCTCAATAGCTTCAATATTGGCTGGATCCACTTCAATACCCTGTGATGTAACAACATAGCCAAGAAACTCAACTCGATTGGTGCAAAAGGTGCACTTCTCAAGGTTACCAAACAAACGTGCATCACGTAAAGCATTGAAAACAGCACGTAAATGGTCCAAATGATCCTCTAAAGATTTGCTATAAATCAGAATATCATCAAAGTAGACTACCACAGAACGTCCAATGAAAGCACGTAAAACTTCGTTCATTAATCTCATGAAAGTGCTAGGTGCATTAGTTAAACCAAACGATATTACTAACCACTCATATAAACCGAACTTAGTTTTAAATGTTGTTTTCCATTCATCTCCTAATTTCATACGAATCTGGTAGAGCCACTCAATTCATCAAGCATGTCATCTAAACGTGGAATAGGATGACGATATCGAATAGTAATATTATTGATAGCTCTACAATCAGTACACATGCGCGAAGAACCATCTTTCTTAGGTACCAAAATAATAGGAACAGCACAAGGGCTAAGGGACTCATGAATATGATCTCTGTCGAGTAGTTCCTGAATTTGGCGTTGTATCTCCTTTGTCTCCTCTGGATTGGTTCTATATGGCGCGCGGTTGGGCAACGTGGCACCAGGAATTAGATCAATTTGGTGCTCAATTCCTCTAATAGGAGGTAGTCCTGGTGGCAGCTCGGCGGGAAAGACGTCCTCATATTCCTGCAAAAGGTTAGCAATAGCGGGTGGCAAAGAAGGAGGCATATCCTCAAATGAAAACAGAACCTCTTTGCAGACAATTGCATAACATTGAGTATTGTTTACATCTAGTTCAGCAATATCAATTTTATTTGCAAGCATACATGGACTCTTCAAACGAATTTCAGTAGCATGTGTAGAATCAGATTTAGTGTTCTTTGGTGGTATAAAATCTGCAACAATCTGATTCTCACTTTTATTTTTCTCCTCAGTTTTAGCTCTACTAGCTCTAGCAAGATCATCTTTTAAAATCTGTTCGGGAGTCATAGGTTTTAGACCAATTTTCTTTCCATCATGCATAAGAGAGTAGTGATTAGTTTTGCCATTATGAACAGATTCTCTATCAAATTGCCATGGTCTACCAAGTAACAAAGAACAAGCTTGCATAGGTACAACATCACAATCAACAAAATCAGAATATGTACCAATAGTAAAATGCACGCGTACCGTTCTTGTTACCTTGATCTTGCGAGAACTCTCAAACCATTGGATGTAATATGAATGTGGGCGTTGTCTTGTTGGAAGCGCAAGCTTCTCTACCATGTCAACACTGGCCAGATTATTACAACTCCCTCCATCAATGATGATCCATATAGCTCTGTCCTTGACAACACCACGTGTTTGGAACAGGTTGTGGCGTTGATCTTGCTCAGATTTGCTCAATTGCACACTCAACACACGTTGTGTAATTAAGCTCTTGTATTGATCAGCAGCTTCAGCTCCCATTACCTCTGGCTCTTCATCAGCATTAGAATTGTCTCCATCTCGAGCAGAAATAAGGGCTAGTGTATCTTCATCGAAGTCACTCGCTGAATCGTATTGACCATCTTCTCGCACCATCATCACACGTTGTGTTGTGCACTGTCTCTCAATATGACCAAAACCCCAGCACTTGCGGCATTGTATATCCTTTGTCTTACCCGTGGAAGCCATAGAAGATGCACTACGAGCAGGAGCATTGGATGATGGTGGAGGAGCAGCTGGAAATCTTGTGGTGGCCTTGGATGTGGTAGTAGCTGGTGGCGAATCACGAGGAGGCGCTGATTGTCGGGATGTCCAAGAGGATGTCCGACCTGCCGAATTATTAGTCGTCCTCCATGGTGTTTGGCGATCCTGCACTTCACGTTCAGCTTTGCAAGCAAGATGAAACAAACGAGTGATAGAATTATATTCCTTATAATCTAATATGTGCTGAATGTCCTTGTTTAATCCACCAAAGAAACGTGCAAGCATTTGTTCATTAGATTCAACAAGACCACACCGAACCATCCCCGTTTGCAATTCCTGATAATACTCTTCTACAGAATTTTTCCCTTGCTCTAAACGTGTCAGATTCTTTAGTAAATCACGTTGATAAGTGGGAGGTACAAAACGAACATGCATAGCAGTTTTTAGAGCAGTCCAAGTACTAGGAATAGTAGTAGGATTTAAACGACAATACTCAGACCACCAAAGGGAAGCAAATTTAGTAAATTCACATGTAGCAGCACTAACACGCATATTCTCAGGATATTTTAAACATGCAAAACGTTGTTCGACTTCCATCTCCCATGTAAGATATGCATCAGGATTATATTTACCCTCAAAAGATGGAATATTCAATTTAAGCTTAGCAACATGCTCATCATCATGTACCGGTGGTCGGGCGTTGCGGTGGTAATGTCGGGGACGTCCAGCAGGTACATGTGGAGGTTGTTCAACCTCCTCGTCAAAATCGTCGTCGTCGTGGTCGTAGTAGTACCCGTCGTCTCCCTAACGCCGCAGCAGCCGCGCGGAAGTCCGAGGTGCGTCACCGCAGCGGTTGTTGCGCGGCCGAATAACCAAAGTCCGACCCGTGATCGGAACGCGCCGTGCGCCATGTGTGGGTGCGGGTGCCGGCAATCTGTATAAAAGCTCCTTGAACCGAGCGTCAAGCTTGGCGTTGAAGGATTTCTCGAGCCCATCGATCTTGTCCACGGCGTTGGAGAGCTTGGTGTCAAACTCCCCGAGGCGCGTATCCACGTCTTCGCCGACCGACCAAGAGCGGAGAAGTGGGCATGTAGTTCTTCGTTCGTCATTGTGGCAGGGTTCCGCGAAGTATCTGTCATGGTTAGTCCTTTAAAAAGCACAGATATATACTACGGAAATAGGGTGGAAGGCACGCGTAATCCGTCAAGCAATATACGAAGCTCTTACAAGTTCTTACCAAACAGCAGGAAAAGGCGATGTGCAACCGCGAGGATCAGTGGGTCCAGAGATTGAACCGAGCGATTACAAGAGTCGAGACACCGCACGTGGAGAATATCTGTGGAGCTCTGGGAAGGCTTAGCAAAAGGGGGTTAGCAATTATCAAAACAGCAATGCAAAAGTTGAAAGAATGCTCAACGACGGTACTGTGCTGGTCCTAGGCTAGACCGTACTAGAGACGCGAGCCTAGATCACAACGATGTCACGACGCGGCACAACAAGCACTGTATGATGATATGGCACCCGGAAAAGCGAACCGAGAGGTGGAAAATCACTATGATGGCGAGTGTCTAGAACTGATCTACGGGGTCTAAAAATAGGTTAGCCCCAAAAAAAAAATTCGAATTTTTTTATTTTGCTCCGGAAAGCGCGCCGGCGCCAAAAAATATCGCTATAACGGACGATGGAGAAAAGTGATCCCCGGGGTCGAAAAACAGTATAGCCAGAAATTTTTTTCGGAGGCGGTTCCAGACATTACTAACCAAACGGCATTACTAACCACTCATATAAACCAAACTTAGTTTTAAATGCTGTTTTCCATTCATCTCCTAATTTCATACGAATCTGGTGGTAACCACTACGCAAATCAACTTTAGAAAACATGGTAGAGCCACTCAATTCATCAAGCATGTCATCTAAACGTGGAATAGGATGACGATATCGAATAGTAATATTATTGATAGCTCTACAATCAGTACACATGCGCGAAGAACCATCTTTCTTAGGTACCGAAATAATAGGAACAACACAAGGGCTAAGGGACTCACGAATATGATCTCTGTCGAGTAGTTCCTGAATTTGGCGTTGTATCTCCTTTCTCTCCTCTGGATTGGTTCTATATGGCGCGCGGTTGGGCAACGTGGCACCAGGAATTAGATCAATTTGGTGCTCAATTCCTCTAATAGGAGGTAGTCCTGGTGGCAGCTCAGCGGGAAAGACGTCCTCATATTCCTGCAAAAGGTTAGCAATAGCGGGTGGCAAAGAAGGAGGCATATCCTCAAATGAAAACAAAACCTCTTTGCAGACAATTGCATAACATTGAGTATTGTTTACATCTAGTTCAGCAATATCAATTTTATTTGCAAGCATACATGGACTCTTCAAACGAATTTCAGTAGCATGTGTAGAATCAGATTTAGTGTTCTTTGGTGGTATAAAATCTGCAGCAACAATCTGATTCTCTCTTTTATTTTTCTCCTCAGTTTAGGTCTACTAGCTCTAGCAGGATCATCTTTTAAAATCTGTTCGGGAGTCATAGGTTTTAGACCAATTTTCTTTCCATCATGCATAAGAGAATAGTGATTAGTTTTGCCATTATGAACTGATTCTCTATCAAATTGCCATGGTCTACCAAGTAACAAAGAACAAGCTTGCATAGGTACAACATCACAATCAACAAAATCAGAATATGTACCAATAGTAAAATGCACGCGTACCATTCTTGTTACCTTGATCTTGCGAGAACTCTCAAACCATTGGATGTAATATGAATGTGGGCGTTGTCTTGGTGGAAGCGCAAGCTTCTCTACCATGTTCTACTTCCATCTCCCATGTAAGATATGCATCAGGATTATATTTACCCTCAAAAGATGGAATATTTAATTTAAGCTTTGCAACATGATCATCATCACGTACCGGTGGTCGAGCGTTGCGGTAGTAATGTCGGGGACGGCCAGCAGGTACCTGTGGAGGTTGTTCAACCTCCTCGTCAAACAGATCGTCGTCGTTGGGGTCGTAGTAGTACCCGTCGTCTGTCCCCAATGTCGCAGCAGCAGCCGCGGCGGAAGTCCGAGCGTCGGCCACCGGTAGCTGCAAAGTCTGGCGGCAATGAACCAGCGTCGACCGTGATCGGAATGCGCCGTGCGCCATGTGTGGGTGCCGGTGCGGGTGTGGGCAATCGGTTCAAAAGCTCCTTGAACCGAACGTCAAGCTTGGCGTTGAAGGATTTATCGAGTCCATCGATCTTGTCCATGGCGTTGGTGAGCTTGGTGTCAAACTCCCCTAAGCGCGTATCCACGTCTTCAACGTGACTGACCAAGAGCGCGGAGAAGTGGGCATGTAGTTCTTCGTTCGTCATTGTGGCAGGGTTCCGCGAAATATCTGTCATGGTTAGTACTTAAAAAGCACATGTATATAGTACGGAAATATGGTGGAAGTCACGCGTAATCCGTCAAGCAATATACGAAGCTCTTACAAGTTCTTACCAAACAGCAGGAAAAGGCGATGTACAACCGTGAGGATCAGTGGGTCTAGAGATTGAACCAAGCGATTACCAGGAGTCGAGACACCGCACGTGGAGAATATCTGTGGAGCTCTAGGAAGGCTTAGCAAGGGGGGTTAGCAATTATCAAAACAGCAATGCAAAAGTTGAAAGAATGCTCAACGACGGTACTGTGCTGGTCCTAGGCTAGACCGTACTAGAGACGCGAGCCTAGATCACCAACGATGTCACGACGCGACACAACAAGCACTGTATGATGATATGGCATCCTGAAAAGCGAACCGAGATGCAGAAAATCACTATGATGGCGAGTGTCTAGAACTGATCTACGGGGTCTAAAAATAGGTTAGCCCCAAAAACTTTTTTTGAAATTTTTTATTTTGCTCCGGAAAGCGCGCCGGCGCCAAAAAAATATCGCTATAACGGCAGATGGAGAAAAGTGATCCCCGGGGTCGAAAACTAGTATAGCCAGAATTTTTTTTTGGAGGCGGTTCCAGACTTTTTTTGCTCTCCTTCTGGTCTTACGACCGGACTCTTAGCTCGACACGGACTTTAGCTGAACACGGAAACAACATAGAAGGAAAGTAAAAGGAAATAACTAGGAAACAATAACTCTACGCGGACTCGTACCACGGCAGGAAACTGATCGGATCTGTGGCGTGGTAGGAAGGCGGTGGCGGAGTCTTAGGGTTTATGGTGGCAGGGTATATGGCGGCGGAATATGGTGGCGGAATATGGTGGCGGCGATCGGCGAGTGTGGCGGTGACTACTATGATCAGAACTCGAAACTCTAAGGGACGAAACACTAAGACCAGCAACTCGACGCGACGATGTAGACACAAATTCCACAATGCAAAAACTGAAAAGATAATGCGAGGCGTAGATTGGGTATGGGATGGATCTAAACTCTAACTGTGTTTTTGGCTTTTTCGTGGGTTATAGGTAAAAACAGATCTAATCTACGAAAAACAGTAAAATCTCACCGAGCAACCTGAAATCTGATACCACTTGATAAGGCAAAGGTGTCCGATCTTTCGATGAGATGATGATAGTCGATTTGGTGGAGTTCGGGCTTGACGATCCGACTACGCACGAAAGCGCCAATGCAATCGCTAGGCCAATCTCCCGGAGGTTACCGATCTCAAGGAACACGATCACCGACCAGCGAGGGTCTTAATTCCTACCTGAAATCGAGAACAAGTAAGAACCAATGTTGCAATCAAGATATTGCGGAATTAAGAGGAAAGCTTTATTGAAGAGGTGGGATCCTGAATAGGTGCGAAGTACAAGAGGCCTCTGCGACGCTCGAGCCTTGGCGAAGTTGCGACTATGGCTAACTTAATGTCTAAACTAAATCCGAGTCTAGGGGGTCGGCTATGGGGAGTATTTAAGGGCGAAAAGGTGGGGTTTCGGCCAGCCAAGGAAGTGGTGGCCGAATCCAACCCTAAAAGTCCTTTTCCCCTCAAATACGGACTCTAAAAAGTGGCTAATTAAAATCCTGCGAAAATTACATGGGCCTGGCCCAAAATAAAGGTGTCGCAGCACCATATTAAGCTATGGACGAATTCGTAAAGTATTGATCTTGATTATTTCGTCCAAGCCTTCTTTCTTCATTATGGTGGCCTCAAAGTTCTGAAATCTTCATCCGTGGCCTTCTCTTGGATCATCACATGCTTGCTGCCATCTCCATGCATGGCCATGCTCCAATGCTTGTCCCTCTCATCCATGCTTGGTCCATCATTCCTAAGAGTAAGAAATATATCTGATTTAGGCAGCATCATATTCTCATGTATGTGAGGAATAGTTCCAAGAAACGAAAGTACCTGATAGTTAAGTTGTTTGGCACGAGATCTTGTGATGGGTCCTTGTATGTGTGTTGTTGTAGGTACAACGGTTGTATCAATAGTAGGGATGTCCACATCAATTTTTGGAGATTTTGATGATTGCCATGATAAGCATGTTCCCCACTTGCATACTCACCATGCATCTATTTCATACTTGATTGACATTATTGGTGATGTGCAAAAGAAGAGATACGTCATGATGGATGATATGTATCTCTACCATGCACACACGTTTTCCCTTTTGTGTATGATGTGTGTAGGTAATTAAGACTATCATGTCAACCTCGGTTGAGCACGAGTTGACAAAAAGAGCTCTTGAGAGCATCCCACAAGTGAGTTCAAGACCGAACCCAACTCTGATACCTTTTGCATGCTTTGCATCTTTCATGTTGGCAAATTGCTCTTTCATATGGTTTGATTGCAAGCATGTTGATGGTATTATCTCACCTTGTGACATTCATGTTTCTTTGCTTTTGGATAATGATGCTTTGTGTGTTGCAACAAAAATGTTGAACAAATTCCCTTTCTGATGTTTTGTGTGCAACCATAATGCCATTAAGAGCATGTATTGTCATGAGAGCTTCCAAGAATCTCGTCTTGTTGTTGCAACAAACATAAGGACCACTTGCTCTTTCATTTGGTTTGTTTGCAACCATGCCGTTTTTGCTTCCACTTGGGATACCCATACTCCCATGAAATTTTCTTGTGATGATTTGTGTGTGACATCCAACATGTTGAACAATTTCTCTTTCCAATGGTTGGTTTGCACACCTAATGATGTTTCTTTGGACATTCTTCCTTGTGTGTTTTTGCCAAATTCTCCTATTCTTGCATCAAAGATGTTGTTTGAAATTTGGATCCAATGCTTTGAGTGCCCCACTACTACGTTATATGGAGTTTTTGAGTTTCCACATTTGGATGATGTTCAAACGATTTCCATGCACTTTGACCTTGCATATGCATTCCATTTGCTATCCTTGTATTTTTCTAATAGTGTTGTGAACAAGAATGGACATGCCACATTTGACATGCTCCTCTATCACGCACGGAAATATTTTGCTTGGTCTTTGTTGTGTGAAGGCACAAATGCATACACGTCAACCTCTACCAACCACGTGTTGACAAGTAGAACCGAAGAGAGTTACCTATGTCTACCCTTCATCGAGCTATCGCTACAAGATAAGGTGACTTCCTTCTACTTGAGGACTCATGCAATAATCTTCATGAATTGGCTATGCTTTGAGTGTTGCTTCGCTTTTGTTGTGAGCTTTGTAGGCTTCAAGGAAGGTGAAGGAACATTGAAGTGTTGTCAAGTCAATCTTCCCGAGGACGACTATATGGTGAACCCCAGGATCAAGGATGTCCTTCGACCTCTTCTACTTCGTGATGAACATGGAGAGTCGAGGACTAATTTGAAGGGGGAGCTGATGTAGCCCGACCTACGGTCGTTACCACATCATGGTCTCCAACTTACGCCAAGTCGTCATGGACTCCAAAGGTGAACCCGTTCCTCTATGCGAGCCCACTTCCTACCCTATTGAATGGTATGCTACTTCATACTCCGTCACATATGCATGATAGGTTCACACCGACAAGTACGGAGGCAAGGGAGGAAGCCCGGAACATCAAGCCCGACAAGACGGAGGCTTGGAAGAGGAGGCGAAAGAAGCCACGGGTGACCGGAATCAAGACGCCACTCCGGAGACGACACCGGAGACAGACCGGAGTCTCCGGCCCACCACATCAGAGTCTTCGGCCCACAAGATGGGCCTGCGCGCCGCCAGCTGGGCCTTTGGCCCATGTACCCCTCTAGCTCGTCCAAACCCTAGTTTTATCCCTAAACTACCCCTGTTTATGTGGCTGGCCTATAAATAGAGCCCCCACCCCTTCATGTATCCCTTAGGCATAGATGATAGACTAAAGACAACCCCCTTGTGTGGAATCTCTAGTTTTGCCTCATCCCCTTACCCAAGGGGACCGACTATCGTCACCAACCTCGATTGGACTTTGCATCACGCATACATCGTTGAACAAGGCCTTGGAGTTCGATGTCTCGTCTCCAAGTTGTCAAGACCCTCCCCAAGGTGTTCTTCCCTCTCCGATGTGGATTTGAGGGAGCACGTTGACCGATCTTTCCTTGCGAGGATTCTATCGGACCGGTGGCCGCCGTTCGGGAGCAATCGGCCTTGTATCGTGTGAGTTTTGCATGTGTTCATCGTGTTCTTCACGAGGTGTGTGTTCGCTTCCGCTACCCTCTCCCTTTCCCCTCGCTTTCCCATCGATTTGACCACGAGATCCGTGAAGATCGGGCACCCAAGAGGTTAACCCCTCCATCAGATAGCTCGATGAAGGGTAGATATAGGTAACTCGCTTCGGTTCTTCTTTTCAACATATAGTCCATAGAGGTTGACGTGTATGCATTTGTGCCTTCACACAACAAAGACCAAGCAAAATATTTTCGTGCGTGATAGAGGAGCATGTCAAATGTGGCATGTCCATTCTTGTTCACAACACTATTAGCACAATACAAGGATAGCAAATGGAATGCATATGCAAGGTCAAAGTGCATGGAAATCGTTTGAACATCATCCAAATGCGGGAACTCAAAAACTCGATATAATGTCTTAGTGTGGCATTCAAAGCAACCGAATAGAAATTTGATCAACATCTTTGATGCAAAGTTAGGAGAATTTGGCAAAAACACAAAAGGAAGAATATCCAAAACAACATCATTATGTGTGCTAACCAACCATTGGAAAGATAAATTGTTCGACATGTTGGATGTCACACACAAATCATCGATAGCAAATATCATGGGAATATGAGTATCCCAAGCGGAAGCCAAAGTAACGTGTTTGCAATCAAACCAAATGAAAGAGCAAGTGGTCCTTATGTTTGTTGCAACAACAAAACGAGATTCTTGGAAGCTCTCATGACAATACATGCTCTTAATGGAATTGTGGTTGCACACAAAACATCGGAGAGAGAAATTGTTCAATAATTTTGTTACAACACACAAAGCATGATTATCCAAAAGCAAAGAAACATGGATGTCACAAGGTGAGATAATACCATCAACATGCTTGCAATCAAACCATATGAAAGAGCAATTTGCCAACATGAAAGATGCAAAGCATGCCAAAGGTATCAGAGCTAGGTTCGATCTTGAACTCACTTGTGGGATGTTCTCAAGAGCTCTTTTTGTCAACTCGTGCTCAACCGAGGTTGACATGATAGTGCGGGTACCTACACACATCACATGTAAAAGGAAGAACGTGTGTGCATGGTAGAGATACACATCATCCATCATGATGTATCTCTTCTTGTGCACATCACCATTAATGTCAATCAAGTATGAAATAGGTGCATGGTGAGTATGCAAGTGGGAAACATGCTTATCATGGCAATCATCAAAATCTCCAAAAATTGAGAAAGCTATGGGGGCCATCTCATGATAACGCATATGATCAATGTTGTTGCAAGCAAAACAAGTGAAATAGCAAGCATTCATCTTATTGCAAGCAACGGGAGAAATTGAATTACTAGCATGACAAAGCAAGTCCGAAGCAATTGGAGGATACACACAAGATGCATAGCATGGCATGTTTATGGAAATGGTATCGCAATCAAACAATTCCACATGAGCAATATTATGTAAAGGCAAAGCATCATATGGGAATATGAATGAAGCATATGTAATGTCACAAGTATCATCCATAGCATGCATATCCTCACAATTCATCATGTCCACTAGTGGGATCATGGCATCATCAACACCCTTATTGTTACCTTGTTCATACCTCTCATATGAAGTGGGTGTTGAAGTAGTGGCCTCCTTGTGGACTTACGCCTTCTTGATGTAGCCATGGCGTAGCATCATAAATGCGTGCACCATGTACATCTTCTCTAATTGAGGCATCATTGCTTCATGGCTTGGCGCGTCTTCATCCATGGAACCTAGCACAACATAAGAGAACACACTAGAGGTAGAGGGTAAGTTGTTAGAAATAGAAATGGTCTCACTTGACCTATCAACTACCACTCTCAACTCACTCGGTGTATCACTCATGCCCTCAAAGTGGAAGCACTCAATCTCACATAAGGTGGAGTCACTCATCTCACTCTTGTTCTCACTCAAGTGGGCTAAGTGGCTCTCATACTCACATGGGATTGGTACCACATCATCACTCAAGCATATGGGTATAGGCTCGGTTTCCTCAACTCCAAGCGCCTCCTTTGGTGAAGGGAAAATCCCATGCTCACCATTCTTGACCTTGTCGCCTTCAAGGTTGGATGCCATAAGATGGGCATCATCGCTCGCCTCCTTAGTCGAAGGGAAAATCTCATGCTCGACCGTCTTGTGGCCATCTCGTAGTAGTGGTGGAGGTAGACTCATGCTGTCCAACTTGGCGAAGTAGAGGTCTACATTTTCCTCATTGGCGAGGTCGTGGAAGTCAAGTGTAGGCATTGAAGCTTGATGGCGTGGAGGAAGGCTTGCTCTTGGTGCCATTGTGGTGGTGGCATGGGTAGTTGAAGGTGCCCTATGATGGTGTCGACGGAGGTCATTGGCGTGCTTTGCCGATGGTTGATGTAGGTGGCGCACTTGGTCGTCCACATGACACTCACGACGGTGATCATTTGCCTTGGCACTCTTCTTGTGCTTGTGGTGCCTTCTTGAGCTTGCTTGAGCATTATGGTTGGTGCTCATCAAGAATTCTTCGTCTTGGTGGCGAAGATGCCTTTGACGATGTCTTGTATTCTCTTTATGGTGGCGATGCTCATGAGAGGATGTTTGATGGAGGGGTTAACCTCTTGGGTGGCCCGATCTTCACGGATCTCATGGTCAAATCGATGGGAAAGCGAGGGGAAAGGGAGAAGGTAGCGGAAGCGAACACACACCTCACGAAGAACACGATGAACACACACAAAACTCACACGATACAAGGCCGATTGCTCCCGAACGGCGGCCACCGGTCCGATAGAATCCTCGCAAGGAAAGATCGGTCAACGTGCTCCCTCAAATCCACATCGGAGAGGGAAGAACACCTTGGGGAGGGTCTTGACAACTTGGAGACGAGACACCGAACTCCAAGGCCATGTTCAACGATGGATGCAAAGTCCAATCGAGGTTGGTGACGATAGTCGGTCCCCTTGGTAAAGGGGATGAGGCAAAACTAGAGATTCCACAATGGGGTTTTCTTTAGTCTATCATCTATGCCTCAGGGATACATGAGGGGTGGGGGCTCTATTTATAGGCCAGCCACTAAACAAGGGTAGTTTGGGGATAAACTAGGCGAATAGGTAAGTAAAGGGGAATACATGGGCTGTGGCCCAAAGCGCTGTAAGTGACACATGACCGGTAGTACCGGACTTAGGACCGGTAGTACCGGTCATCACCGGTAGTACCGCTCTGGGACCGGTAGTACCGCTTGCAGTCTTGGAGCATCCGTTGGAGCCATCAGTAGCGAGCGGTAGTAGGGGCGGTAGTACCGCTGACCGGTAGTACCGGTTCCGCCGACCGGTAGTACCGCCGAGACCTGGCAGCTGCTGATCTATCTTCTTCCACCTCCTCTTCCAAGCTTCCGTATTGTCGGGCTTGATGCTCCGGGCTTCCTCCCTTGCCTCCGTACTGGTCGGTGTGAACCTATCATGCATATGTGACAGAGTATGAAGTAGCATACCATTCAATAGGGTAGGAAGGGGGCTCGCATAGAGGAACGGATTCACCTTTGGAGTCCATGACGACTTGGCGTAAGTTGGAGACCTTGATGTAGTAACGACCGTAGGTCGGGCTGCATCATCTCCCCTCCCTTCAAAAAGAGTCGTCCTCGACTCTCCATGTTCATCACGAAGTAGAAGAGGTTCAAGGACATCCTTGATCCTGGGGTTCACCATATAGTCGTCCTCGGGAAGATTGACTTGACAGCACTTCAATGTTCCTTCACCTTCCTTGAAGCCTACAAAGCTCACAACAAAAGGAAAGCAACACTCAAAGCGTAGCCAATTCATGAAGATTATTGCATGAGTCCTCAAGTAGAAGGAAGTCACCTTATCTTGTAGAGATAGCTCGATGAAGGGTAGCCATAGGTAACTCTCTTCGGTTCTTCTTGTCAACATATAGTCCATAGAGGTTGACGTGTATGCATTTGTACCTTCATACAACGAAGACCAAGCAACATATGTTTGTGTGTGATAGAGGAGCATGTCATTTGTGGCATGTCCATTCTTGTTCACAACACGGTTAGCACAACTCAAGTATAGCAAACGGGATGCATATGCAAGGTCAATGTGCATGGAAATCGTTTGAACATCATCCAAATGTGGAAACTCAAAAACTCCATATAAGATAGTAGTGGGGCACTCAAAGCAATCGAATAGCAATTTGATCAACATATTTGATGCAAAGTTAGGAGAATTTGGCAAAAACACAAAAGGAAGAATATCCAAAACGACATCATTATGTGTGCCAACCAACCATTGGAAAGAGAAATTGTTCGACATGTTGGATGTCACACACAAATCATTGATAGCAAATATCATGGGAATATGAGTATCCCAAGCGGGAGCCAAAGTAACGTGTTTGCAAACAAACCAAATGAAAGAGCAAGTGGTCCTTATGTTTGTTGCAACAACAAGACGAGATTCTTGGAAGCTCTCATGACACTACATGCTCTTAATGGAATTGTGGTTGCACCCAAAACATCGGAAAGAGAAAATGTTCAACATTTTTGTTGCAACACACAAAGCATCATTATCTAAAAGCGAAGAAGCATGAATGTCACAAGGTGAGATAATACCATCAACATGCTTGCAATCAAACCATAGGAAAGAGCAATTTGCCAACATGAAAGATGCAAAGCATGCAAAAGGTATCAGAGCTGGGTTCGATCTTGAACTCACTTGTGGGATGCTCTCAAGAGCTCTTTTTGTCAACTCGTGCTCAACCGAGGTTGACATTCTCGTGCGGGTACCTACACACATCCTATGTAAAAGGAAGAACGTGTGTGCATGGTAGAGATACACATCATCCATCATGACGTATCTCTTCTTGTGCACATCACCATTAATGTCAATTAAGTATGAAATAGATGCATGGTGAGTATGCAAGTGGGGAACATGCTTATCATGGCAATCATCAAAATCTCCAAAAATTGAGAAAGCTATGGGGGTCATCTCATTATAACGCATATGATCAATATTGTTGCAAGCAAAACAAGTGAAATAGCAAGTATTCATCTTATCGCAAGCAACGGGAGAAATTGAATGACTAGCATGACAAGGCAAGTCCAAAGCAATTGGAGGATACACACAAGATGCATAGCATGGCATGTTTATGGCAATGATATCGCAATCAAACAATTCCACATGATCAATATTATGCAAAGGCAAAGCATCACATGGGAATGTGGATGAAGCATATGTAATGTCACAAGTATCATCCATAGCATGCATATCCTCACAATTCATCATGTCCACTAGTGGGATCATGGCATCATCAACACCCTTATTGTTACCTTGTTCATACCTCTCATATGAAGTGGGTGTTGTGGAAGTAGTGGCCTCCTTGTGGACGACTTCGTCTTCTTGATGTAGCCATGGCGTAGCATCATCTTCGTGCACCATGTACATCTTCTCCAATTGAGGCATCATTGCTTCATGGCTTGGCGCGTCTTCATCCATGGAACCTAGCACAACACAAGATAACACACTAGAGGTAGAGGGTAAGTTGTTAGAAATCAAAATGGTTTCACTTGACCTATCAACTACCACTCTCAACTCACTAGGAGTATCGCTCATGCCCTCCAAGTGGAAGCACTCAATCTCACATAAGGTGGAGTCACTCTTGTTCTCACTCAAGTGGGCTAAGTGGCTCTCATACTCACATGGGATTGGTACCACATCATCACTCAAGCATATGGGGGTAGGCTCAGTTTCCTCAACTCCTTGCGCCTCCTTTGGTGAAGGGAAAATCCCATGCTCACCATTCTTGACCTTGTCGCCTTCAAGGTTGGATGCCATAAGGTGGGCATCATCGCTCTCCTCCATGGTCGAAGGGAAAATCCCATGCTCGACCGTCTTGTGGCCATCTCGTAGTAGTGGTGGAGGTAGGCTCATGCTATCCAACTTGGCGAAGTAGAGGTCTACATTTTCCTCGTTGGCGAGGTTGTGGAAGTCAAGCGTACGCATTGAAGCTTGATGACGTGGAGGAAGGCTTGCTCTTGGTGCCATTGTGGTGGTGGCACGAGTAGTTGAAGGTGCCCTATGATGGTGTCGACGGAGGTCATTGTCGTGCCTTGCCGATGGTTGATGTAGGTGGCGCACTTGGTCGTCCACATGACACTCGCGACGATGATCACTTGCCTTGGCACTCTTCTTGTGCTTGTGGTGCCTTCTTGAGCTTGCTTGAGCATTATGGTTGGTGCTCATCACAAATTCTTCGTCTTGGTGGCGAAGATGCCTTTGACGATGTCTTGTATCCTCTTTATGGTGGCGATGCTCATGAGAGGATGTTTGTCGATGAAGAGTCTTGTTTCTTGGCACCTCTTGATGCATATGATGTTTGGACGCCACTCTTGTTTGGATAGGAGTTGGAGCTTGGCGCCTTGGAGGTGATGTTGCTTGGCGCCTTGGAGATGGTGGAGCTTGACGCCTTCTAGGTGGTGGCACTTATCGCCTTGGAGGTGGATCATCGAAGTAGGTGGTGCCCTTTGGTGGGGCACGCTTGGCCTTGAAGGTCATGGAATCTTGATGATGCGCCTCCTCTTGCTTGGCGTAGTAGGCTTCCATCTCCACGCGGTGGAGGAATTCTTCATGGCTCGTGGAGGAGCCATCAAACTCGATGAAGTTCTCCGTGTCCTCCATGCTTGGCGAGGCGTCATCGATGTCGCACTCGAAGTCATCCATGCTTGGGGAGTAATTGTTGGTGTAGTACTCCATATCACCCAAGCATGTGGAGCCATTGTCGGTGTAGTGCTCCAAAGGCTCCATGCATGAGGATCCATTGTCGACGTAGAGCTCCATGTCTTCCATACATGTGGAGTCGTCGTAGGTGTAGTGCTCCGGGTCCTCAAAGCATGCGGAGCCATTGTCGGTGTTGTGCTCCGTCATGTCCTCTATACTTGTGGAGTCGTAGTCATGGTGGCTCATCATGGATTCTTCATAGATATCATCCTCGTTCGAGTCCCTAGACATGATGCACAAGACCAAGCGGTGTATATGGAAGTGGTAGTGGGAGTTAGGGATACAACGTCAAACCTTACTTTACCTTGGAAGATCGTATCGTACAAGTGGCCACACTTGAGAGCAATAAACCAAGCAAAGTGAAGTTCACGCGGAACACCAAAACCAACTACGAACCAAAAAACACACACACACAAGGCCTATGGTGGATAGGTATGGAAAGTGGCATGTCAAGAACCAATCCGAAATCAAGATGTTGTAATGGCAAGTAAAGAACCACAATGATCACAAAGCAAAACAAGTTAATCCACAAGATAGGAAATATGTACAAGGAAACACACACGGTGGGATAAATGGGACTTGTGCGACGGAGAAAGTGAGCTAAGAACCAAATGATTACCTAGCGAAGACTATAAGCTCGTGTCACACAAGTACAAGGAGAGACGCTAGTTCGATTGCACAAAATTGGTGGGCTACAAGATATGCACAATATGTACCACCTATATGATGTTCATCGAGCTTGCGCTTCCTATTCTATAAAGCACATGTATAATTCTTTCTTTTTCTCTTTTCCTTTTTTTCTCTTTTTTTTCTTTTTGTATTACTCTTTTTATTTTTATTTCTTTTTCACTTGCCTCTTCCTTGTGCCAACAACTATACAAGATAACTATAAGAGATAGCGCTCACAATGTTTGCTCGGAATTCTACAAGGTATCAAATGTGCATAGCCCAAGCAATCATAAGAGGAACTAGTCTCAATAGGTGTTTGTTGCTCGCAAAGATAGTGGGGTTCACAAAGGAATGCAAGTGGGGAGAACTCGCGGAATGTTTATACCTTTCGTCGACGATCTTCACCCTTTATTGTTGGATTTCGCCTTGCTCACGGAATTTGGATGGAGTATGATGTGGACATCCCTACTATTGATACACCCGTTGTACCTACAGCAACACACATACAAGGACCCATCACAAGATCTCGTGCCAAACAACTTAACTATCAGGTACTTTCGTTTCTTGGAACTATTCCTCACATACATGAGAATATGATGCTGCCTAAATCAGATGTATTTCTTACTCTTAGGAATGATGGACCAAGCATGGATGAGAGGGACAAGCATTGGAGCATGACCATGCATGGAGATGACAGCAAGCATGTGATGATCCAAGGGAAGGCCACGAATGAAGATTTCAGAACTTTGAGGCCTCCATAATGAAGAAAGAAGGCTTGGACGAAATATTCAAGATCAATACTTTACGAATTCGTCCATAGCTTAATATGGTGCTGCGACACCTTTATTTTGGGCCAGGCCCATGTAATTTTCGCAGGATTTTAATTAGCCACTTTTTAGAGTCCGTATTTGAGGGGAAAAGGCTTTTAGGGTTGGATTCGGCCACCACTTCCATGGCTGGCCGAAACCCCACCTTTTCGCCCTTAAATACTCCCCATAGCCGACCCCCTAGACTCGGATTTTGTTTAGACATTAAGTTAGCCATAGTCGCAACTTCGCTAAGGCTCGAGCATCGCAGAGGCCTCTTATACTTCGCACCTATTCAGGATCCCACCTCTTCAATAAAGCTTTCCTCTTAATTCCGCAATATCTTGATTGCGATATTGGTTCTTACTTGTTCTCGATTTCAGGTAGGAATTAAGACCCTCGCTGGTCGGTGATCGTGTTCATGCAGACCGGTAACCTCCAGGAGATTGTCCTAGCGATTGCATTGGCACTCGTGCTCGCACGTGTAGTCAGATCGTCAAGCCCGAACTCCACCAAATCGACTATCGTCATCTCATCGAAAGATCGGACACCTTTGCCCTATCAAGTGGTATCAGATTTCAGGTTGCTCGATGAGATTTTACTTTTCAATGAGATTAGATCTGTTTTACCTATAACCCACGAAAAAGCCAAAAACACGCTTAGAGTTTAGATCCATCCCATAACCAATCTACGCATTATCTTTTCAGTTTTTGCATTGTTGAATTTGTGTCTACATCGTCGCCGAGTTCTTTGGTCTTAGTGTCTCGTCCCTTAGAGTTTCGAGTTTTGATCATAATAGTCACCGCCACACTCGCCGATCACCGCCACCATATTCCGCCACCATACCCTGCCACCATAAACCCTAATACTCCGCCACGGTTTCCTACCGTAGTACGAGTCCGAGTAGAGTTATTGTTTTCTAGTTATTTCTTTTACTCTCCTTCTTTGTTGTTTCCGTGTTAAGCTAAAGTCCGTGTCGAGCTCGAAGTCCGGTCGTAAGTCCGTAAGGAGAGCAAAAAAGTCCGAACCGCCTCAAATTTTTTACTCGCTATACTAGTTTTTCACCGGGATCACTTTTCTCCATCGGTCGTTATAGCGATATTTTTTACGCCGACGCTTCCGAGCAAAATAAAAAATTGAATTTTTTTTGGGGCTAACCTATTTTAGACCCTCAGATCAGTTCTAGACACTCGCCATCATAGTGATTTTCTGCATCTCGGTTCGCTTTTTCAAGGTGCCATATCATCATACAGTGCTTGTTGTGTCGCGTCGTGACATCGTTGGTAATCTAGGCTCGCGTCTCTAGTACGGTCTAGCCTAGGACCAGCACTGATCGTCATGAGCATTCTTTCAACTTTTGCATTGCTGTTTTGATAATTGCTAACCCCTTGCTAAGCCTTCCCGAGCTCCACAGATATTCTCCTCGTGCGGTGTCTCGACTCCTGGTAATCTCTTGGTTCAATCTCTGGACCCACTGATCCTCACGGTTGCACATCGCCTTTTCCTGCTGTTTGGTAAGAACTTGTAAGAGCTTCGTATATTGCTTGACGGATTACGCGTGACTTCCACCATATTTCCGTACTATATACCTGTGCTTTTTAAGTACTAACCATGACAAATACTTCGCGGAATCCTGCCACAATGACGAACGAAGAACTACATGCCCACTTCTCCGCGCTCTTGGTCAGTCGCGCTGAAGACGTGGATCTGGCGCCGGGAGTTTGACACCAAGCTCACCAACACCGTGGACAAGATCGATGGACTCGAGAAATCCTTCAACGCCAAGCTTGACGCTCGGTTCAAGGCTTTTGCTTTGACCGCACTGCCGACCGCACCCACATGGCGCCGCCGCGCGCCGATCATGGTTCGGATTTGGTCACGACACCGGCCATTGCGGCCGACGCCTCGATTTCGACTTCGCCACTACTCTGCGACATTGGGGACAGATGACGACGGTACTACTCGACCCGACGACGACGATCTGTTTGACGAGGAGGTTGAACAACCTCCACAGTACTTTGGCCGTCCCGACATTACTACCGCAACGCTCGACCACCGGTACGTGATGATGATCATGTTGCAAAGCTTAAATTAAATATTCCATCTTTTGAGGGTAAATATAATCCTGATGCATATCTTACATGGGAGATGGAAGTAGAACAACGTTTTGCATGCTTAAAATATCCTAAGAATATGCGTGTTAGTGCTGCTACATGTGAATTTACTAAATTTGCTTCCCTTTGGTGGTCTGAGTATTGTCGTATAAATCCTACTACTATTCCTAGTACTTGGACTGCTTTAAAAACTGCTATGCGTGTTCGGTTTGTACCTCCCACTTATCAACGTGATTTACTAAAGAATCTGACACGTTTAGAGCAAGGGAAAAATTCTGTAGAAGAATATTATCAGGAATTGCAAACGGGGATGGTTCGGTGTGGTCTTGTTGAATCTAATGAACAAATGCTTGCACGTTTCTTTGGTGGATTAAACAAGGACATTCAGCACATATTAGATTATAAGGAATATAATTCTATCACTCGTTTGTTTCATCTTGCTTGCAAAGCTGAACGTGAAGTGCAGGATCGCCAAACACCATGGAGGAGGACTAATAATTCTGCAGGTCGCACATCCACTTGGACATCCCGACAATCAGCGCCTCCTTGTGATTCGCCTCTAGCTACTACCACATCCAAGGCCACCACAAGATTTCCAGCTGCTCCTCCACCATCATCCAATGCTTCTGCTCGTAGTGCATCTTCTATGGCTTCCACGGGTAAGACAAAGGATATACAATGCCGCAAGTGCTGGGGTTTTGGTCATAATGAGAGACAGTGCACAACACAACGTGTGATGATGGTGCGAGAAGATGGTCAATACGATTCAGCGAGTGACTTCGATGAAGATACACTAGCCCTTATTTCTGCTCGAGATGGAGACAATTCTGATGCTGATGAAGAGCCAGAGGTAATGGGAGCTGAAGCTGCTGATCAATACAAGAGCTTAATTACACAGCGTGTGTTGAGTGTGCAATTGAGCAAATCTGAGCAAGATCAACGCCACAACCTGTTCCAAACACGTGGTGTTGTCAAGGAAAGAGCTATATGGATCATCATTGATGGAGGGAGTTGTAATAATCTGGCCAGTGTTGACATGGTAGAGAAGCTTGCGCTTCCAACAAGACAACGCCCACATTCATATTACATCCAATGGTGTTATGGGGTAACCCCGGGGTTGGCCCGATCTTTCACGAATTCCACGAGGAACGAGGGGGAAAGCGGTGGTTGGGGGATGAAATCGAGGGAGGAGATGAAAACCACGAACACACGCAAACCAAAACACGATACACGCCTATCCCTCACACCGGTGGCAACCGGTCCAACATAATCCCTAGGATCGGTGTTGGGCGAAGCTCGCTCTCCACGCCAACAATGGGGGATGAGGTTCTTGGTGAGATCTTGACGACTTGGGGGCGAGAAACCGAGAACCCAAGGCCTTGTACAACTTGAACGCACTAGGCAAGATCCAAGAGGAGGGTGGACAATAGGTGCTCCTTATCAAGGAGCATGAGACCAATAGATTAAAAGATCCACAAGGGGTGTCTTAATCTATCATTATCCAAGTCTAGGGTTTACATATGAGGGGTGGGGCTATATAGGCCATCCATAATAAGGGGTGTAGTTGGAATAAAACTAGAAGTTTTGGGCGGGGTGGGGTTACATGGGCCAAAAGGCTTTAACATGCATGCTCGGCGTCGGTGGTCAGGAGACTCCTGGTCCGAGACTCAGTGCAGGCGAGACTCCCAATCTCTCTCGGACCCTGCCGTCTCAGGAGGGTCTCACATCTGGGCTTGAGTCTCGGTCTGGACGGGAGGTAGGTCCGAGACTCGGTGGGAGGCCGAGACTCGTCTACACCGGACTCGGTGGAGACTCCTCCAGCTTCTTCTTCTTCTCCTCTCCCTTCCTTGGTGGCTTGGTGTGGTGGTGTTGCTTCATATCGAGGATACACAATGTAGATGCATGAAGTAGCAAGCCATCCAAAGGTAGGCCAAAATCACATGAGGAAAGGAGCGATTAACCTTAACCTTGGCTTGGAGGGAGCTTGTCATTGGTCCACTTGGGGGACTAGGTGTTGTAGATGGAGGTGCGTCCGTAGGACGGGCTGCATCAAATGGTTTGAGAGTTCTCGCAAGATCAAGGTAACAAGAACGGTACGCGTGCATTTTATTGGTACATATTCTGATTTTGTTGATTGTGATGTTGTACCTATGCAAGCTTGTTCTTTGTTACTTGGTAGACCATGGCAATTTGATAGAGAATCTGTTCATAATGGCAAAACTAATCACTATTCTCTTATGCATGATGGAAAGAAAATTGGTCTAAAACCTATGAGTCCCGAACAGATTTTAAAAGATGATCTTGCTAGAGCTAGTAGAGCTAAAACTGAGGAGAAAAATAAAAGTGAGAATCAGATTGTTGCTGCAGATTTTATACCACCAAAGAACACTAAATCTGATTCTACACATGCTACTGAAATTCGTTTGAAGAGTCCATGTATGCTTGCAAATAAAATTGATATTGCTGAACTAGATGTAAACAATACTCAATGTTATGCAATTGTCTGCAAAGAGGTTTTGTTTTCATTTGAGGATATGCCTCCTTCTTTGCCACCCGCTATTGCTAACCTTTTGCAGGAATATGAGGACGTCTTTCCCGCTGAGCTGCCACCAGGACTACCTCCTATTAGAGGAATTGAGTACCAAATTGATCTAATTCCTGGTGCCACGTTGCCCAACCGCGCGCCATATAGAACCAATCCAGAGGAGACAAAGGAGATACAACGCCAAATTCAGGAACTACTCGACAGAGATCATATTCGTGAGTCCCTTAGCCCCTGTGCTGTTCCTATTATTTTGGTACCTAAGAAAGATGGTTCTTCGCGCATGTGTACTGATTGTAGAGCTATCAATAATATTACTATTCGATATCGTCATCCTATTCCACGTTTAGATGACATGCTTGATGAATTGAGTGGCTCTACCATGTTTTCTAAAGTTGATTTATGAGTGGTTACCACCAGATTCGTATGAAATTAGGAGATGAATGGAAAACAACATTTAAAACTAAGTTCGGTTTATATGAGTGGTTAGTAATGCCGTTTGGTTTAACTAATGCACCTAGCACTTTCATGAGATTAATGAACGAAGTTTTACGTGCTTTCATTGGACGTTTTGTGGTAGTCTACTTTGATGATATTCTGATTTATAGCAAATCTTTAGAGGATCATTTGGACCATTTACGTGCTGTTTTCAATGCTTTACATGATGCACGTTTGTTTGGTAACCTTGAGAAGTGCACCTTTTGCACCAATCGAGTTGCGTTTCTTGGCTATGTTGTTACATCACAGGGTATTGAAGTGGATCCAGCCAATATTGAAGCTATTGAGAATTGGCTGCAGCCCAAGACGGTCACACAAGTGAGGAGTTTTCTTGGCCTCGCTGGTTTTTATAGGCGCTTTGTAAAAGACTTTGGATCCATTGCCACGCCGCTGAATGAGCTTACCAAGAAGGATGTGCCCTTTGTTTGGGGCGATGCACAACAACTATCCTTCGTCATATTGAAAGTTTAGCTAACACATGCTCCCTTACTCCAACTTCGTGATTTTGCTAAGACTTTTGAGCTTGAATGTGATGCTAGTGGAATTGGTTTGGGAGGGTGTTATTACAAGAGGGAAAACATGTTGCATATTTTAGTGAGAAATTGAGTGGGGCTAGTCTGAACTATTCTACTTATGATAAAGAATTATATGCGTTGGTTCGGACATTAGAAACTTGGCAACATTACCTATGGCCTAAAGAATTTGTTATACATTCTGATCATGAATCTTTGAAGCATATTCGTAGTCAAGCTAAGTTGAATCGTCGTCATGCAAAGTGGGTTGAATTTATTGAGTCTTTTCCTTATGTTATCAAACACAAAAAGGGTAAAGATAATATTATTGCTGATGCTTTGTCGCGCCGTTACACTTTGTTATCTCAACCTGACTTCAAAATATTTGGATTAGAAACTATTAAGGAACAATATGTGCATGATGCTGAATTTAAAGATGTGTTGCAGAATTGTAGAGATGGTAGAACATGGAACAAGTTCGTCTTCAATGATGGATTTGTGTTCCGTGCTAACAAACTATGCATTCCGGATAGTTTTGTTCGTCTTTTGTTGTTACAGGAGGCGCATGGAGGAGGATTGATGGGACACTTTGGTGTCAAGAAGACGGAGGATGTTCTTGCTGCACACTTCTTTTGGCCACGTATGCGTCGAGATGTTGAGAGATTTGTGGCACGCTGCACTACTTGTCAAAAAGCTAAGTCTCGCCTTAATCCACATGGTTTATATATGCCTCTTCCTGTTCCTAGTGTTCTTGGGAGGATATTTCTATGGACTTTGTTTTAGGATTGCCACGAACACAGAAGGGGAGGGATAGTATTTTTGTTGTTGCGGATTGGTTTTTTAAGATGGCACACTTTATTCCTTGTCATAAAACGGACGATGCTGCGCATATTGCTGATTTGTTCTTTCGTGAAATTGTTCGTTTACATGGTGTGCCAAATACTATTGTCTCTGATCGTGATACTAAATTTCTTAGCCACTTTTGGAGATGTTTATGGGCTAAGTTGGGGACTAAATTGCTGTTTAGTACTACATGTCATCCCCAAACTGATGGACAAACTGAAGTAGTAAATAGAACTTTGTCTACTATGTTGCGGGCTGTTTTAAAGATGAACTTAAAATTGTGGGAAGAGTGTTTACCTCATATAGAATTTGCTTATAATCGTTCGCTGCATTCTACCACAAAGATGTGCCTGTTCGAGATCGTGTATGGTTTTGTTGCTCGTGCACCTATTGATTTATTGCCTTTACCTACTTCAGTGCAAAATAATTTGGATGCTACACAACGCGCTGAAATGATATTTAACTTGCATAAGACTACTAAAGATAACATAGAACACGTGAATGCTAAGTATAAACTTGCTGGGGATAAAGGGAGAAAGCATGTTGTGTTTGATGTTGGAGATCTTGTGTGGTTACATTTGCGTAAGGATCGTTTTCCTGATTTACGCAAGTCTAAATTAATGCCGCGTGCTGCTGGTCCCTTTAAGGTGTTAGAGAAAATAAACGATAATGCATATAAACTTGAGTTGCTGCAGACTTTGAATGCAGTTAGTCCTACGTTTAACATTGCAGATTTGAAGACTTACTTTGGTGAGGAAGATGAGATTGTGTCGAGGACGACTTTAATTCAAGAAGGGGAGCATGATGTGGACATCCCATCTATTGATACAACCGTTGTACCTACAACTACACACATACAAGGACCTATCACAAGATCTCGTGCCAAACAACTTAACTATCAGCTACTTTCGTTTCTTGGAACTATTCCTCACATACATGAGAATATGGCTGCCTAAATCAGATGTAATTATTACTCTTAGGAATGATGGACCAAGCATCGATGAGAGGGACAAGCATTGGAGCATGACCATGCATGGAGATGGCAGCAAGCTTGAGATGATTCAAGAGAAGGCTACGGATGAAGATTTCAGAACTTTGAGGCCACCATAATGAAGAAAGAAGGCTTGGACGAAATATTCAAGATTAATACTTCACAAATTCGTCCATAGCTTAATATGGTGCTGCGACAGCTTTATTTTGGGCCAGGCCCATGTAATTGTCGCAGGATTTTAATTAGCCACTTTTTAGAGTTTGTATTTGAGGAGAAAAGGACTTCTAGGGTTGGATTCGTCCACCACTTCTATGGCTGGCCGAAACCCCACCTTTTCCTCCTTAAATACTCCCCATAGTCGTCCCCGTAGACTCGGATTTTGTTTAGACATTAAATTAGCCTTCATAGCAACTTCGCCAAGGCTCGAGCGTCGCAGAGGCCTCTTGTACTTCGCATCTATACATGATCCCACCTTTTCAATAAAGCTTTCCTCTTAATCCGCAATATCTTGATTGCAATATTAGTTCTTACTTGTTCTCGATTTCAGGTAGGAATTAAGACCCTCACTGGTCAGGCTGATCGTGTTCCCGCAGGATCGGTAACCTCCGGGAGATTGGCCAAGCGATTGCATTGGCGCTCGTGCTCGCACGTTTAGTCGGATCGTCAAGCCCGAACTCCACCAAATCGACTATCTCCATCTCATTGAAAGATCGGACACCTTTGCCCTATCAAGGATGCTACGCCTTGGCTCACCTTGTAGATAGTATTGGATCAATGGTATGGACCAAGAGAAAACCAAATACAAAGGATAAGTGGCGTTGTATCAACGAACACAAGAAATACCAAATGCACACGACTTATGAGGAGCTTAGGTATGGAAAGTGGTAAGCAAATTGGAACAACCGGAAACCAAGATTTGTAAAGGCAAGTAATGAACCACGGTGATCACAAAGCAAACAAGTTGATCCACAAGATAGAAATTAAGATCAAGGAAACACACACAGTGGGATAAATGGGACTTGTGCGAGGGAAAAAGCGAGCTAAGAACCAAATGAGGGCCTAGCGAAGACTATAAGCTCATGTCGCACAACTACAAGGAGAGACGCTAGTTCGATTGCACAAAAATTGGAGGGCTACAAGATTTGCAGAATAAGTACCACCTACAAGTTTGTCATCGAGCTTGCGCTTCCTATTCTATATGGCACATGTATCTTTCTTTCTTTTTTTGTATTTTGTATTTTTCTCTCTTTTTTTTGTTTTTTTCACTTTTTCACTTGCTTTTCCTTGTGCCAACAACTATACAAGATAACTATATGAGATAGCGCTCACAAATTTTGCTCGGAATTCTACAAGGTATCAAGTGTGCAAAGCCCAAGCAATCAAAGTAGGAATTAGTCTCAATAGGTGCTTGTTTTATCGCAAAGATGGTGTGGCTCTCAAAGGAAAACAAGTAGGGGAGATCGCGGAAATGATATACCTTTCGTCGAAGATCTTCACCCTTGATCACAGTTTTTTGTTGGTGTAGATAGCAAGAACACGTGGATGATGGTGTAGGGCTCCTTCTCCTCTTCGAAACGAGCTAAAGAACACCAAAATCCGAGTTCGAATGCAAAAGTTATGCTCAAAACAGTGTTGCAGATTTTCTGTTTGCAGGGAGGGCGGAGACTCCGGTCTGGAGGTCCGGAGACTCTGTTCTGGAGCTCAAAAATTCCGGAGACTCCGGTCCGGGAGATTCCAGGATGTCCAGAACTCGAACGGGACGCGTTTTGGGCGGAAAAACTCGAACCAAAACCTCAAAATTGATGGGGAAATCAAGGAATTGAGCTAAGGGAACGCAAAGGAAGGTAGATCAACGAGTATAGCAGCGGATCTATGGATCAAAACCTACCAAAACGCTCTCAAAATCCAGATCGATCCAAATCACGAATATGGCTATTTTTGGTGGAAATTTTCGAATTTAGGCAAGAAAAAGAAAATTGGTGGCTAGAAACTCAACACAAACTCGAACCCATGGCAACTAAAGGCTCTTGATACCATATGATGTGGCTTATATCCACTTTTGTGGCCCGATCTTCATAGATTCGAGGGGATTTGGGGGAGGAGAGCGAAGAACACGATGAACACGAGAGGGAAATCGAAGATACAAACGCACACCACACCCAAATCGGTTTGCTCTCGTTGGCCCGAACCACCAACCCAATAGAATCACAGAGGGAGAGACCAAAGGTAGAATCCCTTGCGAGAGATTGGCAAGCTCTTGATAGAATCACACGTAGGGAGAGAGTAGCAACCAAGTAGAATCCCAAAGGGGAGAGACCTTGATGCCGCCCAACACATGGCGTTCACCATTGGTCACCATCATAATATGCCAAACATCCCAATCAAGGTGAACTCCTTCCATCTTTTGCCTTCCCTTGGTCATTACTTGAATGTGATCCTACTTGAGCCAACTATCAATTGTATGACTAGGTCCATGACCATGATGCCAAGCGGATGCGACAAGGATGAACCAGGAGCCAAGACCCCCAAGCATGAGGCCTGGAAGAGGAGACGCAAGAAGATGCTGGAGCCAGACCGGAGTCTCTGCCCAGCACACCGGAGTCTCCGGTCTACCACACCGGAGTCTCCGGTCCATCTCCGGACCGACCCCAGAACCAGCGCCAGGGACAGTCAGTATGCCCCTCCGGAGATGACACCGGAGATTGACCGGAGTCTCCGGTCCAGACCGGAGTCTCCGAACCTCTACACCGGAATCTCCGGACCGAGTGTATCGGGCATGCGCGCCTCAGGTTGGGCCTGGCCCATGTAACGCCCAGAACTTCCTGTTTATGCCTGTTTTACCCCTAGTGCATGGCTGGCCTATATATATGCCCCCACCCCCATATGTAAACCCTAGGATGGAATAGATGATGAGTTGAGACTCATGGCTTAGGCCAAACCCTGGATGGGAACCCCCTCTCATTAGATTATCTATGAGTTGTATCAAGGCCTTCTTAATTGAAGTCGTCAAGGCGCTCTTCTAGTTCTTGATCTCTCCCATGTATGGATTCTAGTGGTGATAGGTCTCTCCCCTTTGGGATTCTACTTGGTTGCTACTCTCTCCCTACGTGTGATTCTATCAAGAGCTTGCCAATCTCTCGCAAGGGATTCTACCTTTGGTCTCTCCCTTTGTGATTCTATTGGGTTGGTGGTTCGGGCCAACGAGAGCAAACCGATTTGGGTGTGGTGTGCGTTTGTATCTTCGATTTCCCTCTCGTGTTCATCGTGTTCTTCGCTCTCCTCCCCCGAATCCCCTCGAATCTATGAAGATCGGGCCACAAAAGTGGTTGTAAGCTACATCATATGGTATCAAGAGCCTTTAGTTGCCATGGATTCGAGTTTGTGTTGAGTTTCTAGCCACCAATTTTCTTTTTCTTGCCTAAATTCGAAAATTTCCACCAAAAATTGCCATATTCATGATTTGGATCGATCTGGATTTTGAGAGCGTTTTGGTAGGTTTTGATCCATAGATCCGCTGCTATACTCGTTGATCTACCTTCCTTTGCGTTCCCTTAGCCCAATTCCTTGATTTCCCCATCAATTTTGAGGTTTTGGTTCGAGTTTTTCCGCCCAAAACCCGTCCCGTTCGAGTTCGACGTCTGGAATCTCGGACCGGAGTCTCCGCCTAGACGGAGTCTCCGGACTTTTGAGCTCAGACCGAGTCTCGGACCTCGGACCGGAGTCTCCGCCTTCCCTGCAAACAGAAAATCTGCAACACTGTTTTGAGCATAACTTTTGCATTCGAACCCGGATTTTGGTGTTCTTTAGCTCGTTTCGAAGAGGAGAAGGAGCCCTACACCATCATCCACGTGTTCATGCTATCTACACCAACAAAAAAACTGTGAGCAAGGGTGAAGATCTTCGACGAAAGGTATATCATTTCCGTGATCTCCCCTACTTGTTTTCCTTTGAGAGCCACACCATCTTTGCGATAAAACAAGCACCTATTGAGACTAGTTCCTCCTTTGATTGCTTGGGATTTGCACATTTGATACCTTGTAGAATTCCGAGCAAAATTGCTGAGCGCTATCTCATATAGTTATCTTGTATAGTTGTTGGCACAAGGAAAAACAAGTGAAAAAGTGAAAAAAAAAGAGGAAAATACAAAATACAAAAAAAAAGAAATAAAGATACATGTGCCGTATAGAATAGGAAGCGCAAGCTCGATGACAAACTTGTAGGTGGTACTTATTGTGCAAATCTTGTAGCCCTTCAAATTTTTGTGCAATCGAACTAGCGTCTCTCCTTGTACTTGTGCGACATGAGCTTATAGTCTTTGCTAGGCCTTCATTTGGTTCTTAGCTCGCTTTTTCCGTCGCACAAGTCCCATTTATCCCACCGTGTGTGTTTCCTTGATCTTAATTTCTATCTTGTGGATCAACTTGTTTGCTTTGTGACCACCGTGGATCTTTACTTGCCTTTACAAATCTTGGTTTCCGGTTGCTCCAATTTGCTTGCCACTTTCCATACCTAAGATCCTCATAAGCCGTGTGCGTTTGGTGTTTCTTGTGTTCGTTGATACAACGCCACTTATCCTTTGTATTTGGTTTGCTCTTGGTCCATACCATTGATCCAATACTATCTACAAGGTGAGCCTAGGCGTAGCATCCTTGAATCCAACTTCCACCATATCACACTTGGTCTTGTGAGCAACATGTATAGGGACTCCGGAACCGATGAAGAGGAATCCATGATGAGCCACGGCAACGACGACTCCACAAGCATCGGTGACATGATGGAGCACTACACCGACGTTGGCTCCGCATGCTTGGAGGACTTCGAGTACTACACCAACGACGACTCCCCAAGCGTGGAGCACATGGAGCACCATGAGGACTTCGACTTCTCAAGCATGGAGGACATCGAACACTTCATCGACTATGATGGCGACTCCCTCTGGAGATACAATGACTCCGTCCACCACATGGAGACCGAGAACTTCCATGCCATGCAAGCGAAGGCACATCTCCAAGAGGCCGACAAGGACAAGCTCTTCGAGTCGCACCCTTCAAAAGGAACTACATACCATGAGGGTTGTCCATCAAGATACCCATCAAGTTCAAGAAGGCGCGACAACTCAACAAGTACCAATACACATGAGCCAAGACAAGTGCGTCGCCAACAACAAGAGCTCAAGAGCATCCATGCTATATGCGCTACAAGCTCAAGACGGCGTACAAGTCCTCTCCGCCACGAGAACAAGAAAGAAAGATACCGTTCGCGCCACCAAGCTACATCGACAAAACAAGTTCGACATGAGGTGCCCAACTACAAGAACATCTACGACACCACTTCTCCTCTGAGGACGATTACTACACAAGTTCCAAGACCCTCAAGAGAGAAGACCTCATATGACGTTGGCACTACCTCACGAACAAAGAAGGTGAACAAGCAAACGAGCCGTCACTCTCGCCATGAAGCTTCCAAAGCCAAGAACTTCCACGACAAACCTTCTTCAAGGAAGCCCCCTACACAAGCTATAAGATCGTCAACAAATGAGAAGGACGCTATGGCTCTCTACTTCGCGAAGTTGGATGAACCAATCAAGATGTCCTCTCATGAAGTTGACGCTTTCAAGACATGGTGCCAAACCTTGGACAAGGGTTGCAAGGTGGAGGATGGTGAGCATGGGATTTTCCCTTCACCAAACGAGGCGCGTGGAGTTGACGAAACCGAGCCTATTCCCATATGCTTTAGTGATGATGTGGTACCAATCCCATGTGAGTTTGAGAGCCACTTAGCCCACTTGAGTGAGAGCAAAAGTGAGACGAGTGACTCCACCATATGTGAGATTGTGTGCTTCCACTTTGAGGACATGAGTGATACACCGAGTGAGTTGAGAGTGGTAGTTGATAGGGCAAGTGAGGCCATCCCAATTTCTAACAACTTACCCTCTACCTCTAGTGTGTTTTCTCGTGATGTGTTAGGTACCTTGGAGCAAGAGATGCCAAGCTTGGATATTATGGATATTATGGGATATTATGCCCCTATCGAGAAGATGTACATGGTGGATGAAGATGATGCCATCCCCATATATGATGAAGAAGTCGTCCACGTGGAGGCCACCCCTTTCACAACATCCACTTCAAATGAGAGGTACAACTAAGGTATACATACGGGTGTTGTTGATGCCATGATCCCACTAGTGGACAAGATGAATTGTGAGGATATGCATGTTATGGACTCTACTTGTGACATTTCATATGCATCATTCTTATGTGATGCTTTGCCTTTGCATAATGTTGATCATGTGGAATTATTTGAGTGCGATGATATTGCCATAGATGTGCCATTCTACAAATATTTCTTTTATCCCACAATTGTTGCGACAAAAGTGATGAACAATTGCTCTTTCCCTATGTTTGTAGGCAACCATACTCATACTTTGGAAATGCTTGATCATGCACGTTTTTCATTGTCTTCCGTTGTTGATTGCAATAATGCTCATATGATTCATATTGAGATCGCCCCCATAGCTTTCTCAACCTTTGAAGATTTTGATACATGCCATGATAAGTATATGTCCACCTTTTTCTTGCATACTCACCATGCCTTCTATGACATATTGTTTCATGCTAATGGTGATGTGCACAAGAGAAGACGCATCATGATGGATGATGTGTTTATCTATCACGCACACACGCTCTTCCGTTTATCTATGGTGTGTGTAGGTACCCATACTCCAATGTCAACCTCGATTGAGCACGAGTTGACAAAACGAGCTCTAGAGAGCATCCATCAAGACATAACAGGCACACCTCCTTCCTTACAAGATGATGATGGAGTATCGTCGAGGTCGACTCTTTTTCAAGAGGGGGGAGATGATGCCGCCCAACACATGGCGTTCACCATTGGTCACCATCATAATATGCCAAACATCCCAATCAAGGTGAACTCCTTCCATCTTTTGCCTTCCCTTGGTCATTACTTGAATGGGATCCTACTTGAGCCAACTATCAATTGTATGACTAGTTCCATGACCATGATGCCAAGCGGATGCGACAAGGATGAACCAGGAGCCAAGACCCCCAAGCATGAGGCCCTGAGAGAGGGCAAGAAGATCTTTGGAGCCACGGAGTCTCGCCCAAGACACCGGAGTCTACCACACCGGAGTCTCTGGTCCATCTCCGGACCGACCCTAGAACCAGCGCCAGGGGACGGTCGGATGCCCCTCGGAGACGACAGGAGATCGACGAGTCTCGGTCCGGGAGTCTCGGACCTCTACCGGAATCTCGGACCCGAGTGTGCTCAGACTGCTTGGCCTCGAGTTGGGCTGGCCCATGTAGCATCGAACTTCCTGTTTATGCTGTTTTACCCTAGTGGCTGGCCTATATATATGCCCCCACCCCCATATGTAAACCCTAGGATGGAATAGATGATGAGTTGAGACTCATGGCTTAGGCCAAACCCTAGATGGGAACCCCCTCTCATTAGATTATCTATGAGTTGTATCAAGGCCTTCTTAATTGAAGTCATCAAGGCGCTCTTCTAGTTCTTGATCTCTCCCATGTATAGATTCTAGTAGTGCTAGGTCTCTCCCCATTGGGATTCTACTTGGTTGCTACTCTCTCCCTACGTGTGATTCTATCAAGAGCTTGCCAATCTCTCGCAAGGGATTCTACCTTTGGTCTCTCCCTTTGTGATTCTATTGGGTTGGTGGTTCGGGCCAACGAGAGCAAACCGATTTGGGTGTGGTGTGCGTTTGTATCTTCGATTTCCCTCTTGTGCTCATCGTGTTCTTCGCTCTCCTCCCCCAAATCCCCTCGAATCTATGAAGATCGGGCCACAAAAGTGGTTGTAAGCCACATCAGACCTAGCACTACTAGAATCCATACATGGGAGAGATCAAGAACTAGAAGAGCGCCTTGACGACTTCAATTAAGAAGGCTTTGATACAACTCATAGATAATCTAATGAGAGGGGGTTCCCATCCAGGGTTTGGCCTAAGCCATGAGTCTCAACTCATCATCTATTCCATCCTAGGGTTTACATATGGGGGGGGCCAGGCCCCAGTCTGAGACACCGGTCTGGACCGGAGACTCCGGTCAATCTCCGGTGTCGTCTCTGGAGGGGCCTTCAGACTATCCCGGGCTTGGTTCCTGGGGCCGGACCGGAGGACGGTCCGGAAACTCCGGTGTTTGTTCGGAGACTCCGGTGTGATGGCCGGAGACTCCGGTCTGGCTTCAGCAACTTCTTGCGTCTTCTCTTCCAGGCCTCATGCTTGGGGGTCTTGGCTCCTGGTTCATCCTTGTCGCATCCGCTTGGCATCATGGTCATGGACCTAGTCATACAATTGATAGTTGGCTCAAGTAGGATCCCATTCAATTAATGATCAAGGGAAGGCAAAAGATGGAAGGAGTTCACCTTGATTGGGATGTTTGGCATATCATGATGTGGACCAATGGTGAACGCCATGTGTTGGGCGGCATCATTCCGCGCCTGGCGGTACTACCTGTCGTACGAGCGGTACTACCGCAAGTCACCGGTACTACCGCCCACAACTGACAGTTTTTCTTTTTCTTTTTGACACCTCAACTTTGTTTGCTGACTGTCCTCTTTAGCTTCTTCGTGTTTCGCGTGTTTGTCGCCTTTCTAACAAAAGCTTCCGCAACAAAGTTCACCTCGCGCTCAACTACACCGCGACACTCGAACATCATCCCCATCAACGGTTGCAAGTCGTCAACAATACATAACTTGCGCCACTTTGATAGCCCCATATCTTCCTTTGTGTGTATCTATCCTATGAGAGCAACTCATTTTATATTTGTCTAAGCATTGTGCACTTGCCTTTGGAAAGTGAGAGTGTGAGGCCAAATACAAAAGTTAACATAGTAGTATAAAAAGGGAGAAAAAGAAAAAAAAGCAAAAGAAAAATAGAAAGATACATAGTCTCCCAATACAAAGAGAATATCAAGCTTGTAAGCCAAAAAGAGAGAGGAAAAAGCGCGCCAAGGCAAGTGCACAAATCCGTTGCTTATCCTCTTTTGGCAAACGAGTTGTGGTCTCTCCTTGAGTTGGCACGATAAGGCACCACAAGCACAAGAAGAGTGCCCAGGCAAGTGATCATCGTCGTGAGTGTCATGTGGACGACCAAGTGCGCCACCTACATCAACCATCGGCAAGGCACGCCAATGATCCGAGCGTAGTCTTCGTTAGGACCTTTTGTGCTCATTTTCATAGTCGTGCTAACCCCGTTAATCTCCACGTGTGCGTTCTTCCGTGTTTTTGTAGATCGTATCCTTTTGCTTTTGATCTTTGGTTCTTTACCACTTAGAACAATAACCTTTTGCTTGGATCGTTTCGTTTGGTTTTCCACAATCCTAACCTCTCACCAAAAGCTTTTGAGAGTTGTAGCTTATTTGTGTGTGAGTTTCTTTGCGATTTCACTTTGCACGCCATTAGTTCTCAAGTGTGGCAATTGGTTTGATATAATCTCCAAGGTGACGTAAAAGGCTAACTCCACGCATCCTCCTTCTCCATATACAACCCTTGTCGGCTTTGCGTCATGGACAGGAATGGCGAGCCGTCCCAACCACCACCACCTCCGGAGGACGACACACAATACATGACAAGATGGGATCATTGGAAGGTCCGAGGTGAATTCAACTACCGTTGTGAAGCTCTTGAGCGGCGCCAAGATGAACAATTTAGCGAAGCCCGCGTGGAATTCAAGAACATCGACAACCGCTTCGAAGAAGTCCGAGGACAAATGCATGCCATGCAACACAACCTCGGCCATCAAAATGAAGCTCTTGGTCGCGCTCTCGCCTCAATGGATGAGAAGCTTCAACGCCTCATTGATGGGCTCGCAAGGCCACGATCGCGTGACTCAAGCTCATCACGACACTCCTCAAGTGAATCAAGCGCACCTCGCCGTCACGCTTCAAGGCACCAGGATGGACCCATCCTTCAATCCATGAGCTCTTCGCAAGTGGTACCATCTCCGCGACACACCGCGACGTCAAGCTATGATGGTGACCTCTCCGCAAGACCTCCAAGACGTGAAGCGAACCGGCCTCAACAAAGGGCACTTGTGATTCAACAAGAACAACCTCAAGCGGACCACCAAGCCCATCGTCAACGACGTGTTCTCTCAACAACAAGTGAAGCTTCCGAAGTGGACAAACAAGATCACCATTGGCGTGAAGCACTCGAAGATCCACCAAGGCGCCATCATCGACATGAACGTCAACGTCGACAACATGATCATCATGACGAGCCTCCTCCACATCAAGAAGAAGGAGAGCAGCCCATTGCGCATGATGGAGGGGTTAACCTCTTGGGTGGCCCGATCTTCACAGATCTCGTGGTCAAATCGATGGGAAAGCGAGGGGAAAGGGAGAAGGTAGCGGAAACGAACACACACCTCGCGAAGAACACGATGAACACACGCAAAACTCACACGATACAAGGCCGATTGCTCCCGAACGGTGGCCACCGGTCCGATAGAATCCTCGCAAGGAAAGATCGGTCAATGTGCTCCCTCAAATCCACATCGGAGAGGGAAGAACACCTTGGGGAGGGTCTTGACAACTTGGAGACGAGACACCGAACTCCAAGGCCTTGTTCAACGATGGATGCGTGATGCAAAGTCCAATCGAGGTTGGTGACGATAGTCGGTCCCCTTGGATAAGGGGATGAGGCAAAACTAGAGATTCCACACAAGGGGGTTGTCTTTAGTCTATCATCTATGCCTAAGGGATACATGAGGGGTGGGGGCTCTATTTATAGGCCAACCACATAAACAGGGGTAGTTTAGGAATAAAACTAGGGTTTGGACGAGCTAGAGGGGTACATGGGCCAAAGGCCCAACAGTCTTTGTGAGCACACAGGACCGGTAGTACCGGACTTGGGTCCGGTAGTACCGCTGACCGGTAGTACCGGGTCCAGATCCGGTAGTACCGCTTGCAGTCCTGGGACTTCTGTTGGCGTCGTCTGTATGGGGCGGTAGTAGTGGGCGGTAGTACCGGTCGCCAGATCCGGTAGTACCGCTGGAGACAGAGAGCATTTGGCGATCTGTCTTCTTCCGCCTCCTCTTCCAAGCCTCCGTCTTGTCGGGCTTGATGCTCCGGGCTTCCTCCCTTGCCTCCGTACTTGTCAATGTGAACCTATCATGCATATGTGACGGAGTATGAAGTAGCATACCATTCACTAGGGTAGGAAGGGGGCTCGCATAGAGGAACGGATTCACCTTTGGAGTCCATGACGACTTGGCGTAAGTTGGAGACCAAGATGTGGTAACGACCGTAGGTCGGGCTACATCAGCTCCCCCCTTCAAAATGAGTCGTCCTCGACTCTACATGCTCATCACAAATTAGAAGCGGTCGAGAGACCTTCTTGATCCTGGGGTTCACCATATATTCGTCCTCAGGAAGATTGACTTGACCACACTTCAATGTTCCTTCACCTTCCATGACGCCTACAAAGCTCACGACAAAAGCGAAGCAACACTCAAAGCGTAGCCAATTCATGAAGATTATAGCATGAGTCCTCAAGTAGAAGGAAGTCACCTTAGCTTGTAGAGATAGCTCGATGAAGGGTAGCCATAGGTAACTCTCTTCGGTTCTTCTTGTCAACATATAGTCCATAGAGGTTGACGTGTATGCATTTGTATCTTCATACAACAAAGACCAAGCAACATATGTGTGTGTGTGATAGAGGAGCATGACATTTGTGGCATGTCCATTCTTGTTCACAACACGATTAGCACAACTCAAGTATAGCAAACGGGATGCATATGCATGGTCAATGTGCATGGAAATCGTTTGAACATCATCCAAATGTGGAAACTTAAAAACTCCATATAACATAGTAGTGGGGCACTCAAAGCAATCGAATAGAAATTTGATCAACATATTTGATGCAAAGTTAGGAGAATTTGGCAAAAACACAAAAGGAAGAATATCCAAAACAACATCATTATGTGTGCAAACCAACCATTGGAAAGAGAAATTGTTCGACATGTTGGATGTCACACACAAATCATCGAAAGCAAATATCATGGGAAAATGAGTATCCCAAGCGGAAGCCAAAGTAACGTGTTTGTAAACAAACCAAATGAAAGAGCAAGTGGTCCTTATGTTTGTTGCAATAACAAGACGAGATTCTTGGAAGCTCTCATGACAATACATGTTCTTAATGGAATTGTGGTTGCACACAAAACATCAGAAAGGTAAATTGTTCAACATTTTTGTTGCAACACACAAAGCATCATTATCTAAAAGCGAAGAAACATGAATGTCACAAGGGAAGATAATACCATTAACATGCTTGCAAGCAAACCATAGGAAGGAACAATTTGTCAACATGAAAGATGCAAAGCATGCAAAAGGTATCAAAGCTGGGTTCGATCTTGAACTCACTTGTGGGATGCTCTCAAGAGCTCTTTTTGTCAACTCTTGCTCAACCGAGGTTGACATTTTCGTGCGGGTACCTACACACATCATACACAAAAGGGAGAATGTGTGTGCATGGTAGAGATACACATCATCCATCATGACGTATCTCTTCTTGTGCACATCACCATTAATGTCATTCAAGTATGAAATAGATGCATGGTGAGTATGCTAGTGGGGAACATGCTTATCATGGAAATCATCAAAATCTCCAAAAATTGAGAAAGCTATGGGAGCCAACTCATTATAACGCATATACTCAATATTGTTGCAAGCAAAGCGAGTGAAATAGAAAGCATTTATCTTATTGCAAGCAACGGGAGAAATTGAATGACTAGCATGACAACGCATGTCCAAAGCAATTGGAGGATACACACAAGATGCATAGCATGGCATGTTTATGGCAATGATATCGCAATCAAACAATTCCACATGATCAATATTATGCAAAGGCAAATCATCACATGGGAAAGTGGATGAAGCATATGTAATGTCATAAGTATCATCCATAGCATGCATATCCTCACAATTCATCATGTCCACTAGTGGGATCATGGCATCATCCACACCCTTATTGTTACCTTGGTCATACCTCTCATATGAAGTGGGTGTTGTGGAAGTAGTGGCCTCCTTGTGGACGACTTCGTCTTCTTGATGTAGCCATGGCATAGCATCATCTTCGTGCACCATGTACATCTTCTCCATTCGAGGCATCATTGCTTCATAGCTTCGGGCGTCTTCCTCCATGGAACCTAGCACAACACAAGAGAACACACTAGAGGTAGAGGGTAAGTTGTTAGAAATCGAAATGGTCTCACTTGACCTATCAACTACCACTCTCAACTCACTAGGAGTATCGCTCATGCCCTCCAAGTGGAAGCACTCAATCTCACATAAGGTGGAGTCACTCATCTCACTCTTGTTCTCACTCAAGTGGGCAAAGTGGCTCTCATACTCACATGGGATTGGTACCACATCATCACTCAAGCATATGGGGGTAGGCTCGGTTTCCTCAACTCCATGCGCCTCCTTTGGTGAAGGGAAAATCCCATGCTCACCATTCTTGACCTTGTCGCCTTCAAAGTTGGATGCCATAAGATGGGAATCATTACTCTCCTCCATGGTCGAAGGGAAAATCCCATGCTCGACCGTCTTGTGGCCATCTCGTAGTAGTGGTGGAGGTAGGCTCATGCTATCCAACTTGGCGAAGTAGAGGTTTACATTTTCCTCGTTCGCGAGGTCGTGGAAGTCAAGCGTAGGTGTTGAAGCTTGATGGCGTGGAGGAAGGCTTGCTCTTGGTGACATTGTGGTGGTGGCACGCGTAGTTGAAGGTGCCCTATGATGGTGTCGACGGAGGTCATTGGCGTGCCTTGCCGATGGTTGATGTAGGTGGCGCACTTGGTTGTCCACATGACACTCACGACGGTGATCATTTGCTTTGGCACTCTTCTTGTGCTTGTGGTGCCTTCTAGAGCTTGCTTGAGCATTATGGTTGGTGCTCATCACGAATTCTTCGTCTTGGTGGCGAAGATGCCTTTGACGATGTCTTGTATCCTCTTTATGGTGGCGATGCTCATGAGAGGATGTTTGTCAATGAAGAGTCTTGTTTCTTGGCGCCTCTTGATGCATATAATGTTTGGACGCCACTCTTGTTTGGATAGGAGTTGGAGCTTGGCGCCTTCGAGGTGATGTAGCTTGGCGCCTTGGAGATGGTGGAGCTTGACGCCATCTAGGTGGTGGCACTTGTCGCCTTGGAGGTGGATCATCGAAGTAGGTGGTGCCCTTTGGTGTGGCACGCTTGGCCTTGAAGGTCATGGAATCTTGATGATGCGCCTCCTCTTGCTTGGCGTAGTAGGCTTCCATCTCCACGCGGTGGAGGAATTCTTCATGGCTCATGGAGGAGCCATCAAACTCGATGAAGTTCTCCATGTACTCCATGTTTGGCGAGGCGTCGTCGATGTCGCACTCGAAGTCGTCCATGCTTGGGGAGTAATTGTTGGTGTAGTACTCCATATCACCCAAGCATGTGGAGCCATTGTCGGTGTAGTGCTCCATAGGCTCCATGCATGAGGATCCATTGTCGACGTAGAGCTCCATGTCTTCCATGCATGTGGAGTCGTCGTAGGTGTAGTGCTCCGGGTCCTCAAAGCATGCGGAGCCATTGTCGGTGTTGTGCTCCGTCATGTCCTCTATACTTGTGGAGTCGTAGTCATGGTGGCTCATCATGGATTCTTCATAGATATCATCCTCGGTTCCGGAGTCCCTAGACATGATGCACAAGACCAAGCGGTGTATATGGAAGTGGTAGTGGGAGTTAGGGATACAACGTCAAACCTTACTTTACCTTGGAAGATCGTATCGTACAAGTGGCCACACTTGAGAGCAATAAACCAAGCAAACTGAAGTTCACGCGGAACACCAAATCCAACTACGAACCAAAAAACAAACACACACAAGGCCTATGGTGGATAGGTATGGAATGTGGCATGTCAAGAACAAATCCGAAATCAAGATGTTGTAATGGCAAGTAAAGAACCACAATGATCACAAAGCAAACAAGTTAATCCACAAGATAGGAAATATGTACAAGGAAACACACACGGTGGGATAAATAGGACTTGTGCAACGGAGAAAGTGAGCTAAGAACCAAATGATTACCTAGCGAAGACAATAAGCTCGTGTCACACAAGTACAAGGAGAGACGCTAGTTCGATTGCACAAAATTGGTGGGCTACAAGATATGCACAATAAGTACCACCTATATGATGTTCACCGAGCTTGCGCTTCCTATTCTATGAGGCACATGTATATTTCTTTTTTTTTCTTTTTCTTCTTTATTTTTTTTCTCTTTTTCTTTTTTTTCTATCTTTCTTTTCACTTGCCTCTTCCTTGTGCCAACAACTATACAAGATTACTATATGAGATAGCGCCCATAATGTTTGCTCGGAATCTATAAGGTAACAAATGTGCATAGCCCAAGCAATCATAAGAGGAACTAGTGTCAATAGGTGTTTGTTGCTCGCAAAGATAGTGGGGTTCACAAAGGAATGCAAGTGGGGAGAAGTCGCGGAATGTTTATACCTTTCGTCGACGATCTTCACCCTTTATTTTGGATTCCGCCTTGCTCAAGGAATTTGGATGGAGTATATAGCATGAACAACGTGGATGATGATGTAGAGATCCTTCTCCTCTTCGAAACGAGCTAAAGAACACCAAAATCCGAGTTCGAATGCAAAAGTTATGCTCAAAACGGTGAGATGCTGAAATCTGGAAACCTGCTGTTTTCTTTCTGTAGTGGGCGGTAGTACCAGATTTTGGGCCCGGTAGTACCGGAAAAGGGCGGTAGTACCGGATTTTAAGCCCGGTAGTACCGCTGGGTCCAGAAACTCCCAGTTTTGACGCGTTTTCGCGATTTTGGGGTGATTTGGGCGGAAAATCTTCAAGAAAAGCACCAAATCGAAGGGGGAAATCAAGGAATTAGGCCATGGGAACGCAAAGGAAGGTAGATCAACAAGTTTAGCAAGTAATCCACGGATCAAAACCTACCAAAACTCACTCAAATCATAGATTGATCCAAAACACGAATTGGGGCTGTTTTTGGTGGAATTTTCGAATTTATGGGGAAAAGACCAAATCGATGAGAAATCCGTGGCAACCAAAAGCTGTTGATACCAGATGATGGAGGGGTTAACCTCTTGGGTGGCCCGATCTTCACGGATCTCGTGGTCAAATTGATGGGAAAGCGAGGGGAAAGGGTGAAGGTAGCAGAAGCGAACACACACCTCGCGAAGAACACGATGAACACACGCAAAACTCACACGATACAAGGCCGATTGCTCCCGAACGGCGGCCACCGGTCCGATAGAATCCTCGCAAGGAAAGATCGGTCAACGTGCTCCCTCAAATCCACATCGGAGAGGGAAGAACACCTTGGGGAGGGTCTTGACAACTTGGAGACGAGACATCGAACTCCAAGGCCTTGTTCAACGATGGATGCGTGATGCAAAGTCCAATCGAGGTTGGTGACGATAGTCGGTCCCCTTGGATAAGGGGATGAGGCAAAACTAGAGATTCCACACAAGGGGGTTGTCTTTAGTCTATCATCTATGCCTAAGGGATACATGAGGGGTGGGGGCTCTATTTATAGGCCAACCACATAAACAGGGGTAGTTTAGGAATAAAACTAGGGTTTGGACGAGCTAGAGGGGTACATGGGCCGAAGGCCCAAAGTCTTGTGAGCACACAGGATCGGTAGTACGGACTTGGGTCCCAGAGATCACTGACCGAGTAATCGGTCCAGATCCGTATACCGCTTGATCCTAGGACTTCGTTGGCGTCGTAAATGCGGTAGTAGTGGGCGGTAGTACCGCTGGCCGGTAGTACCGGTCGCCAGATCCGGTAGTACCGCTGGAGACAGAGAGCATTTGGCGATCTGTCTTCTTCCGCCTCCTCTTCCAAGCCTCCGTCTTGTCGGGCTTGATGCTCCGGGCTTCCTCCCTTGCCTCCGTACTTGTCAATGTGAACCTATCATGCATATGTGACGGAGTATGAAGTAGCATACCATTCACTAGGGTAGGAAGGGGGCTCGCATAGAGGAACGGATTCACCTTTGGAGTCCATGACGACTTGGCGTAAGTTGGAGACCAAGATGTGGTAACGACCGTAGGTCGGGCTACATCAGCGCATGTGGCTCGACGTCCTCCTCTGATAGGGCAAAGGTGTCCGATCTTTTGATGAGATGAAGATAATCGATTTGGTGGAGTTCGGGCTTGACGATCCGACTACACGTGCGAGCACGAGCGCCAATGCAATCGCTACGCCAATCTCCTGGAGGTTACCGATCCTGCGGGAACACGATCAGCCTGACCAGCGAGGGTCTTAATTCCTACCTGAAATCGAGAACAAGTAAGAACCAATATTGCAATCAAGATATTGCGGATTAAGAGGAAAGCTTTATTGAAGAGGTGGGATCCTGAATAGGTGCGAAGTACAAGAGGCCTCTACGACGCTCGAGCCTTGGCGAAGTTGCGACTATGGCTAACTTAATGTCTAAACAAAATCCGAGTCTAGGGGGACGACTATAGGGAGTATGTAAGGGCGGAAAGGTGGGGTTTCGGCCAGCCATGGAAGTGGTGGCCGAATCCAACCCTAAAAGTCCTATTCCCCTCAAATACGGACTCTAAAAATTGGCTAATTAAAATCCTGCAAAAATTACATGGGCCTGGCCCAAAATAAAAGGTGTCGCAGCACCATATTAAGCTATGGACGAATTCGTAAAGTATTGATCTTGAATATTTCGTCCAAGCCTTCTTTCTTCATAATGGCGGCCTCAAAGTTCGGAAATCTTCATCCGTGGCCTTCTCTTGGATCATCACATGCTTGCTGCCATCTCCATGCATGGCCATGCTCCAATGCTTGTCCCTCTCATCCATGCTTGGTCCATCATTCCTAAGAGTAAGAAATACATATGATTTAGGCAGCATCATCTTCTCATGTATGTGAGGAATAGTTCCAAGAAACGAAAGTACGTGATAGTTAAGTTGTTTGACACGAGATCTTGTGATGGGTCCTTGTATGTGTGTTGCTGTAGGTACAACGGTTGTATCAATAGAAGGGATGTCCACATCATGCTCCCCTTCTTGAATTGAAGTCGTCCTCGACGCAATCTCATCTTCCTCACCAAAGTAAGGCTTCAAATCTACAATGTTAAACGTAGGACTAACCGTACCAAAGTCTGCAGGCAACTCAAGTTTATATGCATTATCATTTATTTTCTCTAACACCTTAAAGGGACCAGCAGCACGTGTCATTAACTTAGACTTGCGTAAATCAGGAAAACGATCTTTACGCAAATGTAACCAAACAAGATCGCCAACATCAAACACAACATGCTTTCTCCCTTTATCCCCAGCAAGTTTATACTTAGCATTCATGTGTTCAATGTTATCTTTAGTAGTCTTATGTAAGTTTAAAATCATTTCAGCGCGTTGTGTAGCATCCAAATTATGTTGCACCGAAGAAGGTAAAGGCAATAAATCAATAGGTGCACGAGGAACAAAACCATACACAATCTCAAATGGGCACATCTTTGTGGTAGAATGTAGTGAACGATTATAAGCAAATTCTATATGAGGTAAACACTCTTCCCACAATTTTAAGTTCTTCTTTAAAACAGCCCGCAACATAGTAGACAAAGTTCTATTTACTACTTCAGTTTGACCATCAGTTTGGGGATGACATGTAGTACTAAAGAGCAATTTAGTCCCCAACTTAGCCCATAAACATCTCCAAAAGTGGCTAAGAAATTTTGATGGAGGGGTTAACCTCTTGGGTGGCCCGATCTTCACGGATCTCGTGGTCAAATCGATGGGAAAGCGAGGGGAAAGGGAGAAGGTAGCGGAAGCGGACACACACCTCGCGAAGAACACGATGAACACACGCAAAACTCACACGATACAAGGCCGATTGCTCCCGAACGGTGGCCACCGGTCCGATAGAATCCTCGCAAGGAAAGATCGGTCAACGTGCTCCCTCAAATCCACATCGGAGAGGGAAGAACACCTTGGGGAGGGTCTTGACAACTTGGAGACGAGACATCGAACTCCAAGGCCTTGTTCAACGATGGATGCGTGATGCAAAGTCCAATCGAGGTTGGTGACGATAGTCGGTCCCCTTGGTAAAGGGGATGAGGCAAAACTAGAGATTCCACAATGGGGGTTGTCTTTAGTCTATCATCTATGCCTAAGGGATACATGAGGGGTGGGGGCTCTATTTATAGGCCAGCCACTAAACAAGGGTAGTTTGGGGATAAACTAGGCGAATAGGTAAGTAAAGGGGAATACATGGGCTGTGGCCCAACTGGTGCGCGCATGCAGACATGACCTGTAGTACCAGACTTGGGACCGGTAGTACCGGTCATCACCGGTAGTACCGCTTGCAGTCTAGGAGCATCCGTTGGAGCCATCAGTAGCGAGCGGTAGTAGGGGCGGTAGTACCGCTGACCGGTAGTACCGGTTCCGCCGACCGGTATTACCGCCAGGACCTGGCAGCTGCTGATATGTCTTCTTCCACCTCCTCTTCCAAGCTTCCATATTGTCGGGCTGGATGCTCCGGGCTTCCTCCCTTGCCTTCGTACTGGTCGGTATGAACCTATCATGCATATGTGACGGAGTATGAAGTAGCATACCATTCAATAGGGTAGGAAGGGGGCTCGCATAGAGGAACGGATTCACCTTTGGAGTCCATGACGACTTGGCGTAAGTTGGAGACCTTGATGTAGTAACGGCCGTAGGTCGGGCTGCATCATCTCCCCTCCCTTCAAAAAGAGTCATCCTCAACTCTCCATGTTCATCACGAAGTAGAAGAGGTCGAAGGACATCCTTGATCCTGGGGTTCACCATATAGTCGTCCTCGGGAAGATTGACTTGACAACACTTCAATGTTCCTTCACCTTCCTTGAAGCCTACAAAGCTCACAACAAAAGCAAAGCAGCACTCAAAGCGTAGCCAATTCATGAAGATTATAGCATGAGTTCTCAAGTAGAAGGAAGTCACTTTAGCTTGTAGAGATAGCTCGGTGACGGGTAGCCATAGGTAACTATCTTCGGTTCTTCTTGTCAACATATAGTCCATAGAGGTTGACGTGTATGCACTTGTACCTTCACACAACAAATACCAAGCAAAATATGTTTGTGTGCGATAGAGGAGCATGTCATTTGTGGCATGTCCATTCTTGTTCACAACACAATTAGCACAACTCAAGTATAGCAAACGGGATGCATATGCAAGGTCAAAGTGCATGGAAGTCATTGCAAAATCATCCAAATGTGGGAACTCAAAAACTCCATATAACATCTTATTGTGGCACTCAAAGCAATCGAATAGAAATTTGATCAACATATTTGATGCAAAGTTAGGAGAATTTGGCAAAAACACACAAGGAAGCATATCCAAAGCAAAAGCATTATGTGTGGAAACCAACCATTGGAAAGAGAAATTGCTCAATATGTTGGATGCCATACACATATCATCGATAGCAAATATCATGGGAATATGAGTATCCCAAGCGGAAGCCAAAGTAACGTGTTTGCAAACAAACCAAATGAAAGAGCAAGTGGTCCTTATGTTTGTTGCAACAACAAGACGAGATTCTTGGAAGCTCTCATGACAATTCATGTTCTTAATGGAATTATGGTTGCACACAAAACATCGTAAAGGTAAATTGTTCAACATTTTTGTTGCAACACACAAAGCATCATTATCCAAAAGCAAAGAAACATGAATGTCACAAGGGAAGATAATACCATTAACATGCTTGCAATCAAACCATAGGAAAGAGCAATTTGCCAACATGAAAGATGCAAAGCATGCAAAAGGTATCATGTTATGGGGTAACCCCGGGGTTGGCCCGATCTTTCACGAATTCCACGAGGAACGAGGGGGAAAGCGGTGGTCGGAGGATGAAATCGAGGGAGGAGATGAAAACCACGAACACACGCAAACCAAAACACGATACACGCCTATCCCTCACACCGGTGGCAACCGGTCCAACATAATCCCTAGGATCGGTGTTGGGCGAAGCTCGCTCTCCACGCCAACAACGGGGGATGAGGTGCTTGGTGAGATCTTGACGACTTGGGGGCGAGAAACCGAGAACCCAAGGCCTTGTACAACTTGAACGCACTAGGCAAGATCCAAGAGGAGGGTGGACAATAGGTGCTCCTTATCAAGGAGCATGAGACCAATAGATTAAAAGATCCACAAGGGGTGTCTTAATCTATTATTATCCAAGTCTTGGGTTTACATATGAGGGGTGGGGCTATATATAGGCCAACCACATAAACAGGGGTAGTTCTGGAATAAAACTGGAAGTTTGGGCGAAATTGGGGGTTACATGGGCCAGGCCCAAAAGGCTTTAACATGCCTGGCGTCGGTCGGTCCGGAGACTCCGGTCTGGGCCGGAGACTCCGGTCAATCTCTGGACCCGTCTCCAGAGGGGGTATCAGACTGTCCCGGGCTTGAGGAAGGTCCGGAGACTCCGGTGTAGGGGACCGGAGACTCCGGTCTACGCCGGAGACTCCGGTGTGCAGCGCTCCAGCGGCTTCTTTTCCTGGTCCTGCTTCCTTGGTGGCTTGGTGTGGTGGTGTTGCTTCATATCTGAGGATACACAACGTAGATGCATGAAGTAGCAAGCCATCCAAAGGTAGCCCAAAATCACATGAGGAAAGGAGCGAGTTAACCTTGGCTTGTAGGAGCTTGGCACGGGCGCGAGTCATTGGTCCACTTGGGGGACTAGGTGTTGTAGATGGAGGTGCGTCCATAGGACGCGCTGCATCAGCTCCCCCCCCCTTGGGAAAGAGTCGTCCTCGACTCTTCAACCTTCACAACTTCATCTTCGCCATGGTAGGGTGATAGGTCCTTGACATTGAATGTCGGGCTCACAAGATACTTGGATGTTGGGATATCTATGAGGCGTTGTTGTTGATCCTCTTTAGCACTTTGAAGGGTCCATCACCTCTTGGCTTTAGTTTAGAGTCGCGGTCCTTGGGGAAGCGGTCTTTACTCAAGTGTATCCACACAAGGTCGCCTTCTTCGAAGATCATCGCTTTCTTGTTCTTGTTTAGCTTTGATGCTTGGCGAAGGACTTGTTTCTCGATCGTAGCTCTTGTGTCTTCATGGAGTTTCTTCATTGTTTGGGCACGCTTGACTACGTCCATATTGGCACGTTCATGAAGAGGTAGAGGTAGAATATCGAGCGCGGTGAGGGGCTCGAAGCCATAGACGATCATGAACGGGCTCCTCATGGTGGTGGAGTGCTTGGCGCGGTTGTAGGCGAACTCGGCATGTGGAATACATTCCTCCCAGTCTTTAAGGTTCTTCTTTATCAACACCTGGAGGAGTGTGCCAAGACTTCGATTGACAACCTCGGTTTGTCCATCGGTTTGAGGATGCGAGGCGGACGAGAAGAGGAGCTTGATGCCGAGCTTGGCCATGAAAGTCTTCCAGAAGTAGCTCATGAATTTTACGTCGCGGTCGGAGATGATTGTTCTTGGTACACCGTGTAGCCGAATTATTTCCCTGAAAAACAAATTTGCTACATGTGAAGCATCATCGGTCTTATGGCACGGAATGAAATGTGCCATTTTTGAAAAGCGATCCACTACTACAAATATAGAATCATGACCATGTTTAGATCTAGGAAAGCCTAACACAAAGTCCATGCTAATGTCCGACCAAGGTGCATGAGGAATAGGCAATGGCATATAAAGACCAAAGGGGTTGGACTTAGACTTAGCTTGGATACATGTAGTGCATCTTTGGACGTGGCGCTCCACGTCGCGCTTCATCTTTGGCCAAAAGTAGTGAGTGGAGAGCATGTCATAAGTCTTGTCACGGCCAAAGTGACCCATAAGGCCTCCACCATGGGACTCTTGAAGAAGCAAAAGTTGGAGAGACGATTTCGGAATGCAAAGTTTGTTTTGTTTGAAAAGAAAACCCTTATGCAAATAGAAATCATCCATCCCTTTGTGTATTGAACATGTTGCAAAAATTGGTCCAAAGAAAGGGTCGGACGCGTACAAAGATTTGATGTCATCGAGACCTAAGACATTTACTTCGAGTCGTAAGAAGGCTTGTGTTTTTACAGACAAGGCGTCCGCTACCAATTTTTCTTTGCCTTTTTTTTTTTTTAAATTTTATGTAAACGACTCCATGAACTCAACCCATTTTGCGTGCCTTTTACTCAAGTTGGCTTGGCCCTTAAGATACTTCAACGACTCATGGTCGGAATGGATGATAAATTCTTTGGGCCAAAGATAGTGTTGCAATACTTTAAGGACTCGAACCTAGGCAATATGTTCTTTGTCATAAATGGGATAGTTGAGGCGTGCGCCATCAAGTTTCTCACTATGGTAAGCAATAGGACGCCCATTTTGCATAAGGACGCCACCAATGCCAATACCACTAGCGTCACATTCAATCTCAAATGTTTTTGTGAAATCCGGTAATGCAAGAAGTGGTGCTTCTGTGAGCCTCTTTTGAGCTCATCAAAGCCTTTTGTTGTGCTTTTCCCCAAACGAACGTGACATTTTTCTTGGTCAATTCGTTGAGGGGGCAAGCAATGGTAGAAAAGTCTTTCACAAAGCGACGGTAAAAGCCAGCCAACCCATGAAAACTTCAAAGTTCACTAACATTTGTAGGGATGGGCCAATCTCGTATGTCCTTGACTTTTGAGACATCAACTTCAATGCCATTGGAAGACACAACAAAACCAAGGAAAATCAGCTTGTCTTTTGCAAAAGTGCACTTTGGGAGATTAGCGTAAAGCTTTTCATGACGAAGGATTTGAAGGACCTCCTTAACATGAGTAACATGCTCCTCTAGTGACTTGCTATAGACAAGGATGTCATCAAAGTAAACAACTACACTCTTCCCAATGAGAGATCGAAAATATGGTTCATGAGGCGATGAAGGTAGATGGAGCATTTGATAAGCCAAAAGGCATAACCAACCATTCATAGAGACCAAGCTTGGTCTTGAAGGCGGTTTTCCACTCATCACCTTCGGCCATGCGAATTTGATGGTAACCACTACGAAGATCAATTTTCGAAAATATAGTGGCTCCACATAACTCATCAAGCATGTCATCAAGACGCGGTATAGGATGTCGATAACGCACGGTGATAGCATTGATTGGACGGCAGTCCATGCATAACCGCAACGTATCATCCGTTTTTGGGACTAGAATCACGGGAACCGCGCTTGGACTAGTGCTTACTTGGATCAAACCTTTGGAGACGAGTTGGTTGATTTGTCGTTCTATCTCCTTCGTCTCTTCCGGGTTCGTGCGATACGCGGCGCGGTTTGGGAGTGGGGCCGGTATGAGGTCGATTCGGTGCTCGATTCCACGAAGAGGAGGTAGTCCATGAGGAAGCTCTTCGGGAAATACATCTTGGAATTCCTGCAAAACAGCCATCAAAGAAGGAGGAACATTTGTCAAGTCATTAGTTCCTTGCGCTAGTCCCTTGCATACAAGGACATAGTGCAAAATGGATGGGTTGTTCCGCACTTCTCTCATCTCACTTTTGGTGCCAAGAAGAACACTCTTAGTTTTTCCACTCAAGTTTGGCTTGTGGCACTCGCTCACTATAGTGTGGTTCTCTCGCTCACCACTCTTCTCACAAGATGGTTTTGTGTATTGCGCCCTCGCTAAAGCCTTTGCATTGTCCGCAATTATTTGGCTAGGAGTCATTGGTTGCAACACACAAGTTTTGTCAAGCCATTTGAAGGTATAAGTGTTTGAGTGACCATTATGCAAAGCACGCCACAAATTGCCACGGCCTGCCTAAAAGCATATGGCAAACCGTCATTGGGACCACATCACATTCCACCGTGTCCTTGTATGGTCCAATTGAGAACGTTACCGAGACGGTGTGCTTGATCTTGACGGATCCTTGGTCACTTAGCCATTGGATATGGTAGGGGTGTTTATGCGGATGGAGGGTGAGGTTGAGTTTCTCACACAATTCCGTGCTTGCAAGATTGTGGCAACTCCCTCCATCGATGACAACTTTGATGGATCTCCCATTGATACCGGCACGAGTTTGGAAGATGTTTGATCGTTGGTCTTCATTCTCATTGGCTTGAGTAGTTAAGACCCTTGTGACCACAAGCGATGGACTTGCGTCATGCTCACATATGAGTAGCTCTTGGTCCTCTTCCAAATGTTGCCTTGCCATGGCTTCCTTGACCCTTGCATCAAACTCATCTTCACTCAAGTATTCTTCATCGCCGTTGTCATGGATGAACAAAACTTTCTTGTTCCCACATGCGGCCGACTTCTGTCCTTTGCCTCCACACTTGTAGCACTCACCATTGAATGGTTGTTCATATCTTGTGTACTTGCCACTTGGGGGTGGTTTTCCTTGAGGAAGGGTTGGCTTGAATGGAAGCTTGGTGGTATTTGAGGAGCTTCCACTTGGTGTTGTCGAAGTAGTGGTTGGAGATTGCTTGTATGTGAAGTATGTCTTTGGCTTGTTGAACTTGATGTCCTCTTGCACTTGACGTTCGGCCTTTGATGCAATGTGCACAAGCTCAACCATGTTGTTGTACCGTTGGAACTCGGTGATGCCCTTGATAGGATGGTTCAAGCCATTGAGGAAACGTGCCATTGTTTGTTCATCACGCTCTTCAATGTTGGCACAGATCATGTTGAGCTCCATTTGCTTGAAGTACTCTTCCACGGTCTTTGTTCCTTGACTAAGCGTTTGAAGCTTGTTGAAGAGGTCACGCGTGTAGTGTGAAGGAACAAAGCGGGATCTCATATGAGCCTTCATATCTTGCCAAGTTGATATTGGGGGCTCTTCTTTTGATTCACGAGCGAGTTGGACTTGTTCCCACCAAAGGTTGGCATATTCATCAAACTCGAGGGATGCCATGGCCATCATCTTCTCATTGCTAAAGTTGTGCATGCGGAAGATCTTGTCAACCTTGAGTTCCCATGAGAGGTATTCTTCGGGATCATTGGAACCGGTGAACTTGGGCATGGTGAACTTGAGCTTGCCGAAAGTTTCTTCCTCATTGCGGTTCCGGTTGCGACGGTTGCCATGATTTTGGCGGCCATCTTCATCATCCGAGCTCTCATGTCTTGCTTGTTGATGGTGGCGTTGCTCTTGCGGTTGTTGAGGTGCCGCGTTTGGTGGTGGAACTTGGTTTGGACGACGAGCTTGGGGAGCTTGCTCTTGTTGTTGTCGCGGTTGAGGACGAGGAGGAGGTTGTTGGTCCTCACGGTGAGCTTGGGGAGCTTGCTCTTGTTCTTGTCTTGGTTGATGCCGAGGGGCATTATCTTGCGCCATGTGGCGAGGAGGACGTCGAGCCGCATGCGCAATGGGCTGCTCTCTGTCTTCTTGTTGTGGAGGAGGCTCGTCGTTTAGATCATGTTGACGGCGATGACGTTCATGTCTAGGGGGACGCCTTGGTGGGTCTTCGAGTGCTTCATGCCGCCAGCGAACTTGTTCTTCCACTTCGGATGCTTCACTTGTTGTGGAAAGAACATGTCGATGGCGATGGGCATGGTGGTCCACGTGAGGTTGTTCTTGTTGAAGCACAAGTGCCCTTTGTTGTGGCCGGTCCGCTTCACGTCTTGGAGGTCTTGCGGAGAGGTCACCATCATAGCTTGACGTTGCGGCGTGTCGCGGCGATGGTACCGCTTGAGAAGAGCTCATGGAGTGAAGGACGGGTCCATCCCGGTGCCTTGAAGCGTGACGGCGAGGAGCACTTGATTCACTTGAGGAGTGCCGTGATGAGCTTCAGTCGCGCGAGCGTGGCCTTGCTAACCCATCAGTGAGGCGTTGAAGCTTCTCATCCGTTGAGGCGAGGGCACGACCAAGAGCTTCATTTTGATGACCGAGGTTGTGTTGCATGGCATGCATTTGGCCTCGGACTTCCTCGAAGCGGTTGTCGATGTTCTTGAACTCCACTCGGGCTTCGCTAAATTGTTCATCTTGGCGCCGCTCAAGGGCTTCACAACGGTAGTTGAATTCTCCTCGAACCTTCCAATGGTCCCATCTTGTCATGTATGGATTGTCGTCCTCCGTAGGTGGTGGTGGTGGTTGGGACGGCTCGCCATTCCTGTCCATGATGCAAAGCCGACAAGGGTTGTATATGGAGAGTAAGGGTGCGTAGAGCTAGCCTTTTACCTCACCTTGGAGATTATATCAAACCAATTGCCACACAAAGGAGCGAACAGCGTGCAAAGTGAAATGGCAAAGAAACTCACACACAAAGGAGCTACAACTCTCAAAAGCTTTTGGTGGATGGGTAGGATTGTGGGAAAACCAAAGAACCAACCGAACGCAAAGGATAGTCAAAAGTGGAGAAAATCCAACAAAACGCAAGTCAAAAGGAAATGGTCAACTCAAAAGGTGACGAGAACCTACGACTACACACACGCGTGGAGAAAAATGGGGTTAGCACGACTATGAAAGTGAGCACGAAATGGCCTAACGAAGACTACGCTCGGGTGTCGTTCCAACGCAAGGAGAGACCACAACTCGTTTGCCAAAAGAGGGTAAGCAACGGATTCGTGCACTTGCCTTGGCGCGCTTCTTCCTCTCTCTTTTGCTTACAAGCTTGATTCTCTCTTTGTATTGGGAGACTATGTATCTTTCTATTTTTCTTTTGCTTTTTCTCTTTTTTTTGATTCTTTTTCTTTTTCTCCCTTGCTATGCTACTATGTTAACTTTTGTATTTGCCCTCACACTCTCACTTTCCAATGGCAAGTGCACAATGCTTAGATAAACACAAAATGAGTTGCTCTCATAGGATAGGTACACACAAAGGAAGATATGGCTACAAGGGTTGACACAAGTTATACCTTAGTTGATGTTGATGATCTTGTGTCGATGGGGCGGGGAAGAGTTTGGGGTCCGTGGTGACGAAGAGCACGGCGATGTTGCGGAAGCTATCTGTTAGTTGGTGACACGCACACGGAACACAAACAACAAGTGGAGAGATTGGCCAATGCAGGAAAAGAGGAAAAATGGGCAAAACTGGCGTCTAGGGCCGGAGACTCCGGTCTCAGGCCGGAGACTCCGGTGTGCAGGCCGGAGACTCCGGTGTGGGATGACTGCTCGTGTTCTTGAGCGGAAATCCACGCCTAGAGTCCTCAAATCCGCGAAAATTTGGCCAAAATTGGGCTGGGAAACGCAGGCAAAAGCTGAACCAACACCTTAGACAAGATTTGGTCGGATCAAAACCACAAATAACACTCCAGAACGACAGATCGATCCAAAGGCAAATTGGGGCTGTTTTTTGGGAAATTTTCGAATTTATGGTGGATAGAAGAAAAATTGGGGAAAATTCGTGATCAACCTTGATCTTGATACCAAGATGTTCTGGGGTAACCCGGGGTTGGCCCGATCTTTCACGAATTCCACGAGGAACGAGGGGGAAAGCAGTGGTCGGAGGATGAAATCGAGGGAGGAGATGAAAACCACGAACACACGCAAACCAAAACACGATACATGCCTATCCCTCACACCGGTGGCAACCGGTCCAACATAATCCCTAGGATCGGTTGGGCGGCTCGCCTCCACGCCAACAACGGGGATGAGGTGCTTGGTGAGATCTTGACGACTTGGGGGCGAAACCGAGAACCCAAGGCCTTGTACAACTTGAACGCACTAGGCAAGATCCAAGAGGAGGGTGGACAATAGGTGCTCCTTATCAAGGAGCATGAGACCAATAGATTAAAAGATCCACAAGGGATGTCTTAATCTATCATTATCCAAGTCTAGGGTTTACATATGAGGGGTGGGGCTATATATAGGCCAACCACATAAACAGGGGTAGTTCTGGAATAAAACTGGAAGTTTGGGCGAAATTGGGGGTTACATGGGCCAGGCCCAAAAGGCTTTAACATGCTGGCGTTTCCCGGGGGAGACTCCTGGCTCTGTGGTCCGGAGACTCCAGTCTGGGCCGAGACTCCGGCCAATCTCCGACCCGTTCCGAAGGGGTATCGATCGTCCGGGCCTGAGTCTCCGGCCTGGACCGGAGGAAGGTCCGGAGACTCTGGTGTAGGGGACCGGAGACTCCGGTGTGCAGAGCTCCAGCAGCTTCTTCTCCTGGTCCTGCTTCCTTGGTGGCTTGGTGTGGTGGTGTTGCTTCATATCTGAGGATACACAACGTAGATGCATGAAGTAGCAAGCCATCCAAAGGTAGGCCAAAATCACATGAGGAAAGGAGCGAGTTAACCTTGGCTTGTAGGAGCTTGGCACGGGCGCGAGTCATGGGTCCACTTGGGGGACTAGGTGTTGTAGATGGAGGTGCGTCCATAGGACGGGCTGCATCACAAGGGTAGTTTGGGGATAAACTAGGCGAATAGGTAAGTAAAGGGGATACATGGGCCGTGGCCCAACTGGTGCGCTGCAAGACATATGACAGTAGTACGGACTTAGGACCCAGAAGACGGTCATCACCGTAGTACAGGTTCACGACCAGTAGTACTGGCCGGGCAACAGTTGATCTGTCTTCTTCCACCTCCTATTCCAAGCTTCCGTATTGTTGGGCTTGATGCTCCGGGCTTCCTCCCTTGCCTCCGTACTGGTCGGTGTGAACCTATCATGCATATGTGACGGAGTATGAAGTAGCATACCATTCAATAGGGTAGGAAGGGGGCTCGCATAGAGGAACGGATTCACCTTTGGAGTCCATGACGACTTGGCGTAAGTTGGAGACCTTGATGTAGTAACGACCGTAGGTCGGGCTGCATCAAATTTAGTATCACGATCAGAGACAATAGTATTTGGCACACCATGCCAACGAACAATTTCACGAAAGAACAAAAAGGCAATATGCGCAGCATCATCCGTTTTATGACAAGGAATAAAGTGTGCCATCTTAGAAAACCGATCCACAACAACAAAAATACTATCCCTCCCCTTCTGTGTTCGTGGCAATCCCAAAACAAAGTCCATAGAAATATCTTCCCAAGGAACACTAGGAACAGGAAGAGGCATATATAAACCATGTGGATTAAGGCGAGACTTAGCTTTTTGACAAGTAGTGCAGCGTGCCACAAATCTCTCAACATCTCGACGCATACGTGGCCAAAAGAAGTGTGTAGCAAGAACATCCTCCGTCTTCTTGACACCAAAGTGTCCCATCAATCCTCCTCCATGCCTCAGAACAACAAAAGACTAATGTAACTATCTGAATGCATAGTTTGTTAGCACGGAACACAAATCCATCATTGAAGACGAACTTGTTCCAAGTTCTACCATCTCTACAATTCTGCAACACATCTTTAAATTCAGCATCATGCACATATTGTTCCTTAATAGTTTCCAATCCAAATATTTTGAAGTCAAGTTGAGATAACAAAGCATAACGGCGTGACAAAGCATTAGCAATAATATTATCTTTACCCTTTTTGTGTTTGATAACATAAGGAAAAGACTCAATAAATTCAACCCACTTTGCATGACGACGATTCAACATAGCTTGACTACGAATATGCTTCAAAGATTCATGATCAGAATGAATAACATTCCTTAGGCCATAGATAATGTTGCCAAGTTTCTAATGTCCGAACCAACGCATATAATTCTTTATCATAAGTAGAATAGTTCAGACTAGCCCCACTCAATTTCTCACTAAAATATGCAACAGGTTTTCCCTCTTGTAATAACACCCCTCCCAAACCAATTCCACTAGCATCACATTCAAGCTCAAAAGTCTTAGTAAAATCAGGAAGTTGGAGTAAGGGAGCATGTGTTAACTTATCTTTCAATATGACGAAGGCCTGTTGTTGTGCATCGCCCCAAACAAAGGGCACATCCTTCTTGGTAAGCTCATTTAGCGGCGCGGCAATTGATCCAAAGTCTTTGACAAAGCGCCTATAAAAACCAGCGAGGCCAAGAAAACTCCTCACTTGTGTGACCGTCTTGGGCTGCGGCCAATTCTCAATAGCTTTAATCTTGGCTGGATCCACTTCAATACCCTGTGATGTAACAACATAGCCAAGAAACGCAACTCGATTGATGCAAAAGGTGCACTTCTCAAGGTTACCAAACAAACGTGCATTACGTAAAGCATTGAAAACAGCACGTAAATGGTCCAAATGATCCTCTAAAGATTTGCTATAAATCAGAATATCATCAAAGTAGACTACCACAAAACGTCCAATGAAAGAACGTAAAACTTCATTCATTAATCTCATGAAAGTGCTAGGTGCATTAGTTAAACCAAACGGCATTACTAACCACTCATATAAACCAAACTTAGTTTTAAATGCTGTTTTCCATTCATCTCCTAATTTCATACGAATCTGGTGGTAACCACTATGCAAATCAACTTTAGAAAACATGGTAGAACCACTCAATTCATCAAGCATGTCATCTAAATGTGGAATAGGATGACGATATCGAATAGTAATATTATTGATAGCTCTACAATCAGTACACATGCACGAAGAACCATCTTTCTTAGGTACCAAAATAATAGGAACAGCACAGGGGCTAAGGGACTCACGAATATGATCTCTGTCGAGTAGTTCCTGAATTTGGCGTTGTATCTCCTTTGTCTCCTCTGGATTGGTTCTATATGGCACGCGGTTGGGCAACGTGGCACCAGGAATGAGATCAATTTGGTGCTCAATTCCTCTAATAGGAGGTAGTCCCGTGGCAGCTCAGGGAAAGACGTCCTCATATTCCCGCAAAAGGTTAGCAATAGGGTGGCAAAGAAGGAGGCATATCCTCAAATGAAAACAAAACCTCTTGCACAATTGCATAACATTGAGTATTGTTTACATCTAGTTCAGCAATATCAATTTTATTTGCAAGCATACATGGACTCTTCAAACGAATTTCAGTAGCATGTGTAGAATCAGATTTAGTGTTCTTTGGTGGTATAAAATCTGCAGCAACAATCTGATTCTCACTTTTATTTTTCTCCTCAGTTTTAGCTCTACTAGCTCTAGCAAGATCATCTTTTAAAATCTGTTCGGGAGTCATAGGTTTTAGACCAATTTTCTTTCCATCATGCATAAGAGAATAGTGATTAGTTTTGCCATTATGAACAGATTCTCTATCAAATTGCCATGGTCTACCAAGTAACAAAGAACAAGCTTGCATAGGTACAACATCACAATCAACAAAATCAGAATATGTACCAATAGTAAAATGCACGCGTACCGTTCTTGTTACCTTGATCTTGCGAGAACTCTCAAACCATTGGATGTAATATGAATGTGGGCGTTGTCTTGTTGGAAGCGCAAGCTTCTCTACCATGTCAACACTGGCCAGATTATTACAACTCCCTCCATCAATGATGATCCGTATAGCTCTTTCCTTGACAACACCACGTGTTTGGAACAGGTTGTGGCGTTGATCTTGCTCAGATTTGCTCAATTGCACACTCAACACACGTTGTGTAATTAAGCTCTTGTATTGATCAGCAGCTTCAGCTCCCATTACCTCTGTCTCTTCATCAGCATCAGAATTGTCTCCATCTCGAGCAGAAATAAGGGCTAGTGTATCTTCATCAAAGTCACTCGCTGAATCGTATTGACCATCTTCCCGCACCATCATCACACGTTGTGTTGTGCACTGTCTCTCAATATGACCAAAACTGATGCAGCCCGTCCTACGACCGCTACTACATCTACTCCCACGAGCTCCCCAAGTGGACCCATGACTCGCGCCCGAGCCAAACTCCTTCAAGCTAAGGTGAACTCGCTCCTCTCCTTGTGTGATTTCGATACACCCTTGGATGGCCTGCTACTTCATACGCATACTCTGTGCATCATCAGGTACGAAGAGAAGGACCCAAGGAACGGAGGGAAAGCAACCAGTCGCTGCTAGACGCCAATGTACTACGGTCGAGCCGACCGGCATTACGGGTTCAAGCGGTCCCATCGCCCCAGCTCGGACGCCTAGGAAGAACCACTCCACGCCCCAGACGCCAGGTACTACGGCCCAAAGAACCGGTACTACCGGACAGCGGTACTACCGCCTCCTGCTTCACACGCGCCTCGACGGAAGCCAAGCTCGCCAATGCATTACTACTTGAGCGGTACTAGGTTGACCGTACTACCGTCCCGACCGAATCTGAACGCATGAGTTCGCCCGTCTGTACCTTACTATATTTTCCTAATTCGTTCCGAAACTACCCCTGTTTTGTGGCTGGACTATATATAGCCCCCACCCTCTATTGTAAACCCTAGACTTGGATAATAATAGATATTAAGGAAACCCTTTGAGGAACTTATATCTATTGGTCTCATGCTCCTACCAAGGAGCACCGGATTATCCACCCCCCTCTTGGATCTTGCCTAGTGCGTTCAAGTTGTACAAGGCCTTGGGTTCTCGGGTTCTCGCCCCCAAGTCGTCAAGATCTCACCAAGCACCTCGTCCCCCGTTGTTGGCGTGGAGAGCGAGCTTCGCCCAACACCGATCCTAGGGATTATGTTGGACCGGTTGCCACCGGCGTGAGAGATCGGCGTGTATCGTGTTTTGTGAGCGTGTGTTCGTGGTTCTCATCCCTTCTTCCCCCGTCCACCGCTTTTCCCCCTTGTTTCTCGTGGAATTCGTGAAAGATCGGGCCAACCCAAGGGTTACCCCATAACATATTGGTATCAAGAGCACGGTTGATCACGAATTTCCCCCCAATTTTTCTTTGTTTCCCCTTAAAATCGAGAATCCCACCAAAAAGAGCCCCAATTTGCCTTCGGATCGATCTTTGGATTTGGTGAGTTTTTCGTGTTTTGGTCCATAGATCTGTTGCTTTTGGAGTCGATCTATAGCCCCTGTTGTTCCTAGCCCATCCTTTCGGTTAGATCACCACGAATTTGAAGATTTTGGTCAAGTTGAGTTCGTTCCTGTTCCGCAGCTGGCGGTACTATCCGTAAGCGGTACTATCAAGAAGTCACCGGTACTACCGCATAAGCTACTATCGCCATTGCCGATTACCGGTCGCTACCAGCGGTACTACCGCTCGCCTCTGACCGTGTTTCTTTGCCCTTTGACGCCTCAATTTCGTTTGCTGACTTTTCCACTTCACTTGTTCGTGTTTCGCGTGTTTGTCGCCATTTTCACAACAGCTTCCGCATCAAGGTCACCACGCGCTCATCGACACCGCGACACTCGAACATTTCCCCCCACCAACGGTTGCAAGTCGTCAACAATACCGAAGGTATAACTTGCACCACTTTGACAGCCCCATATGTTCCTTGTGTGTATCTATCCTATGGGAACAACTCATTTTGTGTTTGTCTAAGCATTGTGCACTTGCCATTGGAAAGTGAGAGTGTGAGGCCAAATACAAAAGTTAACATAGTAGCATAGAAAGGGAGAAAAAGAGAAAGAATCAAAAAAAAAGAACAAAAGATAAAATAGAAAGATACATAGTCTCCCAATACAAAGAGAATACCAAGCTTGTAAGCCAACAAGAGAGAGGAAAAGAGCGCACCAAGGCAAGTGCACAAATCCGTTGCTTATCCTCTTTTGGCAAACGAGTTGTGGTCTCTCCTTCGCTATAACGACAACCGAGCGTAGTCTTCGTTAGGACCTTTTGTGCTCATTTTCATAGTCGTGCTAACCCCATTTTTCTCCACGTGTGCGTTTTTCCGTGTTTTTGTAGATCTTATCCTTTTGCTTTTGATCTTTGGTTCTTTACCACGTAGAACAATAACCTTTTGCTTGGATCGTTTCGTTTGGTTTTCCACAATCCTAACCTTACACCAAAAGCTTTTGAGAGCTGTAGCATATTTGTGTGTGAGTTTCTGGCCCATTTCACTTGGCACGCTGTTCGCTCATTTGTGTGGCAATTGGTTTGATATAATCTCCAAGGTGAGGTAAAAGGCTAACTCTCCGTACCCTTATTCTCCATATACACCCCTTGTTGGCTTTTCACCATGGACAGGCATGGAGAGCCATCCCAACCACCACAACCTCCGGAGGATGACACACAATTCATGACAAGATGGGACCATTGGAAGGTCCGTGGAGAATTCAACTACCGTTGTGAAGCTCTCGAGCGGCGCCAAGATGAACAATTTAGCGAGGCCCGTGTGGAATTCAAGAACATCGACAACCGCTTCGAAGAAGTCCGTGGCCAAATGCATGCCATGCAACACAACCTCGGTCATCAAAATGAAGCTCTTGGTCGTGCACTCGCCTCAACGGATGAGAAGCTTCAACGCCTCATTGATGGAGTATGAGCCACGCTTCCAATCAAGCTCATCTCGGCACTCCGCAAGTGAATCAAGTGCACCTCGCCATCACGCTTCAAGGCACCGGGATGGACCCGTTCTTCACCATGAGCTCTTCTCAAGCGGTACCATCTCCGCGACACGCCGCAACGTCTAGCTATGATGGTGACCTCTCCGCAAGACCTCCAAGACGTGAAGCGAACCGGCAACAACCAAGGGCACTTGTGATTCAACAAGAGCAACCTCGCATGGACCACCAAGCCCATCGCCGTCGACATGTCCTTTCAACAACAAGTGAAGCATCCGAAGAGGACGAACAAGATCACCGTCGACGTGAAGCACTCGAAGATCCACCAAGGCGTCATCATCGACATGATCGTCCACGTCGGCAACATGATGTTCATGACGAGCCTCCTCTACACCAAGAAGAAGAAGAGCAGCCCATTGCGCATGCGGCTCGACGTCCTCCTCGCCACAGGGCGCAAGACAATGCTCCTCGGCATCAACCGCGTCAAGAACAAGAGCAAGCTCCCCAAGCTCGTCGTGAGGACAATCAACCTCCTCCTCGTCCTCAACAGCGCCAACAAAACGAGCAAGCTCCCCAAGCTCGTCGCCAAAACCAAAAGTTCCACCACCAAACGCGGCACCTCAACAACCGCAAGAGCAACGCAACCATCACCAAGCAAGACATGAGAGCTCGGATGATGATGATGACCGCCCAAATCATGGAAACCGCCGCAACCGGAACCGCAATGGAGAAGAAACTTTTGGCAAGCTCAAATTCACCATGCCAAAGTTCACCGGTTCCAATGAACCCGAGGAATATCTCTCGTGGGAACTCAAGGTCGACAAGATCTTCCGCATGCACAACTATAGCAATGAGAAGATGATGGCCATGGCATCCCTCGAGTTTGATGAGTATGCCAACCTTTGGTGGGAACAAGTCCAACTCGCTCGCGAAGCAAAAGAAGAGCCTCCAATCGCAACTTGGCAAGATATGAAGGCTCATATGAGATCCCGCTTTGTTCCTTCGCACTACACGCGTGACCTCTTCAACAAGCTTCAAACGCTTAGTCAAGGGACAAAGACCGTGGAAGAGTACTTCAAGCAAATGGAGCTCAACATGATCCGTGCCAACATTGAAGAGCGAGATGAACAAACAATGGCACGCTTCCTCAATGGCTTGAACCATCCCATCAAGCGCATCACCGAGTTCCAAAAATACAACAACATGGTTGAGCTTGTGCACATCGCATCAAAAGCCGAGCGTCAAGTGCAAGAGGACATCAAGTACAACAAGCCAAAGACGTACTTCACCTACAAGCAAGCGCCAACCACTACTCCAACAACACCAAGTGGAAGCTCCTCAAGTACCACCAAGCTTCCCTTCAAACCAACTCTAACTCAAGGAAAACAGCCCCCAAGTGGCAAACACACAAGGGGTGATCAACCATTCAATGGTGAATGCTACAAGTGTGGAGGCAAAGGGCACAAGTCGAATGCATGTGGGAACAAGAAAGTTTTGTTCATCCATGACAACGGCGATGAAGAATACTTGAGTGAAGAAGAGTTTGATGCAAGGGTAAAGGAAGCCATGGCAAGGCAACATTTGGAAGAGGACCAAGAACTACTTGTGTATGAGCATGACGCAAATCCATCGCTTGTGGTCACAAGGGTCTTGACTACCCAAGTCAATGAAAATGAAGACCAACGCTCGAACATCTTCCAAACTCGTGCCGGCATCAATGGGAAGTCCATCAAAGTTGTCATCGATGGAGGGAGTTGCCACAACCTTGCAAGCACGGAATTGTGTGAGAAACTCAACCTCACCCTCCATCCGCATAAACACCCCTACCATATCCAATGGCTAAGTGACCAAGGATCCGTCAAGATCAAACACACCGTCTCGGTGACGTTCTCAATTGGGCACTACAAGGACACGGTGGAATGTGACGTGGTCCCAATGACGGTTTGTCATATGTTGCTCGGAAGACCGTGGCAATATGACAAGCGTGCTTTGCATAATGGTCACTCAAACACTTACACCTTCAAATGGCTTGATAAAACTTGTGTGTTGCAACCAATGACTCCTAGCCAAATAATTGCGGACAATGCAAAGGCTTTATCGAGGGCGCAATACACAAAAACACCTTGTGAGAAGAGTGGTGAGCGAGAGAACCACACCATAGTGAGCGAGAGCTACAAACCAAACTCGAGTGGAAAAACTAAGAGTGTTCTTCTTGCCACCAAAAGTGAGATGAGAGAAGTGCGGAACAACCCATCCATCTTGCACTATGTCCTTGTATGCAAGGGACTAGCGCAAGGAACTAACGACTTGACAAATGTTCCTCCTTCCTTGATGGCTATTTTGCAGGAATTCCAAGATGTATTCCCGGAAGACTCTCATGGCCAAGCTCGGCATCAAGCTCCTCTTCTCGTCCGCCTCGCATCCTCAAACCGATGGACAAACCGAGGTCGTCAATCGAAGCCTTGGAACGCTCCTCCGGGTGTTGATAAAGAAGAACCTTAAAGACTGGGAGGAATGTATTCCACATGCCGAGTTCGCCTACAACCGCGCCAAGCACTCCACCACCATGAGGAGCCCGTTCATGATCGTCTAAGGCTTCGAACCTCTCACCGCGCTCGATATCCTTCCACTTCCACTTCATGAACGTGCCAATATGGACATTGTCAAGCGTGCCCAAACAATGAAGAAACTCCATGAAGACACATGAGCTACTATCGAGCAACAAGTCCTTCGCCAAGCATCAAGGCTAAACAAGAACAAGAAAGAGATGATCTTTGATGAGGGCGATCTTGTGTGGATCCACTTGAGTAAAGACCGCTTCCCCAAGGAACGCGACTCCAAGCTAAAGCCAAGAGGTGATGGACCATTCAAGGTGCTAAAGAGGATCAACAACAACGCCTATATCATCGATATACCAACATCGAAGTATCTTGTGAGCTCGACATTCAATGTCAAGGACCTCTCAACCTACCATGGAGAAGATCAAGTTGAGAAGGTTAAAGAGTCGAGGACGACTCTTTCCCAAGGGGGGGAGCTGATGCAGCCCGTCCTACGACCGCTACTACATCTACTCCCACGAGCTCCCCAAGTGGACCCATGACTCGCGCCCGAGCCAAACTCCTTGATGCAGCCCGTCCTACGGACGCACCTCCATCTACAACACCTAGTCCCCCAAGTGGACCAATGACTCGCGCCCGTGCCAAGCTCCTACAAGCCAAGGTTAACTCGTTCCTTTCCTCATGTGATTTTGGCCTACCTTTGGATGGCTTGCTACTTCATGCATCTACATTGTGTATCCTCAGATATGAAGCAACACCACCACACCAAGCCACCAAGGAAGCAGGACCAGGAGAAGAAGCTGCGGGAGCTCTGCACACCGGAGTCTCCGGCCTCCTACACCAGAGTCTCCGGACCTCCCTCCGGTCCAGACCGGAGACTCGAGCCCAGGACAGACTGTGCCCCCCTCCGGAGACGGGTCCGGAGATTGACCGGAGTCTCCGGCCCAGACCGGAGTCTCCGGACCCCAGACCGGAGTCTCCGGACCGATCGACGCCAGGCATGTTAAAGCCTTTTGGGCCTGGCCCATGTAACCCCCAATTTCGCCCAAACTTCCAGTTTTATTCTAGAACTACCCCTGTTTATGTGGATGGCCTATATATAGCCCCACCCCTCATATGTAAACCCTAGACTTGGATAATGATAGATTAAGACACCCCTTGTGGATCTTTTAATCTATTGGTCTCATGCTCCTTGATAAGGAGCACCTATTGTCTACCCCCCTCTTGGATCTTGCCTAGTGCGTTCAAGTTGTACAAGGCCTTGGGTTCTCGGTTTCTCGCCCCCAAGTCGTCAAGATCTCACCAAGCACCTCATCCCCCGTTGTTGGCGTGGAGAGCGAGCTTCCCCCAACACCGATCCTAGGGATTATGTTGGACCGGTTGCCACCGGTGTGAGGGATAGGCGTGTATCGTGTATTGGTTTGTGTGTGTTCGTGGTTTTCATCTCCTCCCTCGATTTCATCCCCCGACCACCGCTTCTCCCCTCGTTCCTCGTGGAATTCGTGAAAGATCGGGCCAACCCCGGGGTTACCCCATAACATCTTGGTATCAAGAGCAAGGTTGATCACGAATTTGCCCCCAATTTTTCTTCTATCCACCATAAATTCGAAATTTTTCCAAAAAACAGCCCCAATTTGCCTTTGGATCGATCTGTCGTTTTGGAGTGTTATTTGTGGTTTTGAACCGACCAAATCTTGTCTAAGATGTTGGTTCAGCTTTTGCCTGCGTTTCCCAGCCCAATTTTGGCCAAATTTTCGCGGATTTGAGGACTCTAGGCGTGGATTTCCGCTCAAGAACACGAGCAGACCTCCCACACCGGAGTCTCCGGCCTGCACACCGGAGTCTCCGGTATACACCGGAGTCTCCGGCCTAAGACCGGAGTCTCCGGCCCTGGCCGCCAGTTTTGCCCATTTTTCCTCTTTTCTGGATTGGCTAATCTATCCACTTGTTGTTTGTGTTCCGTGTGCGTGTCACCAACTAACAGATAGCTTCCGCAACATCGCCAAGGCTCTTCGACACCACGGACCCCAAACTCTTCCCTGCTCCATCGACACAAGATCATCACCATCAACTAAGGTATAACTTGTGTCAACCCTTGTAGCCATATCTTCCTTTGTGTGTACCTATCCTATGAGAGCAACTCATTTTGTGTTTGTCTAAGCATTGTGCACTTGCCATTGGAAAGTGAGAGTGTGAGGGCAAATACAAAAGTTAACATAGTAGCATAGCAAGGGAGAAAAAGAAAAAGAATCAAAAAAAAGAGAAAAAGAAAAAGAAAAATAGAAAGATACATAGTCTCCCAATACAAAGAGAGCATCAAGCTTGTAAGCAAAAGAGAGAGAAAGAAGCGCGCCAAGGCAAGTGCACAAATCCGTTGCTTACCCTCTTTTGGCAAACGAGTTGTGGTCTCTCCTTGCGTTGGCACGACACCTGAGCGTAGTCTTCGTTAGGCCTTTTCGTGCTCACTTTCATAGTCGTGCTAACCCCATTTTTCTCCACGCGTGTGTGTAGTCGTAGGTTCTCGTCACCTTTTGAGTTGGCCATTTCCTTTTGACTTGAGTTGTTGGATCTTCCCCACTTTTGACTATCCTTTGAGTTCGGTTGGTTCTTTGGCTTTCCCACAATCCTACCCATCCACCAAAAGCTGTTGAGAGTTGTAACTCCTTTGTTTGTGAGTTTCTTTGCCATTTCACTTTGCACGCTGTTCGCTCCTTTGTGTGGCAATTGGTTTGATATAATATCCAAGGTGAGGTAAAAGGCTAACTCTACGCACCCTTACTATCCATATACAACCCTTGTCGGCTTTGCATCATGGACAGGAATGGCGAGCCGTCCCAACCACCACCACCACCTACGGAGGACGACAATCCATACATGACAAGATGGGACCATTGGAAGGTTCGAGGAGAATTCAACTACCGTTGCGAAGCCCTTGAGCGGCGCAAAGATGAACAATTTAGCGAAGCCCGAGTGGAGTTCAAGAACATCGACAACCGCTTCGAGGAAGTCCGAGGCCAAATGCATGCCATGCAACACAACCTCGGTCATCAAAATGAAGCTCTTGGTCGTGCCCTCGCCTCAACGGATGAGAAGCTTCAACGCCTCATTGATGGATTGGCAAGGCCACGCTCGCGAGACTCAAGATCATCACGGCACTCCTCAAGTGAATCAAGTGCACCTCGCCGTCACGCTTCAAGGCACCGGGATGGACCCGTTCTTCAATCCTTGAGCTCTTCGCAAGCGGTTCCATCTCCGCGACACGCCGCAACGTCAAGCTATGATGGTGACCTCTCTGCAAGACCTCCACGACGTGAAGCGAACCGGCCACAACCAAGGGCACTTGTGATTCAACAAGAGCAACCTCACATGGACCACCAAGGCCATCGCCGTCGACATGTCCTTTCAACAACAAGTGAAGCATCCGAAGAGGACGAACAAGATCACCGTCAACGTGAAGCACTCGAAGATCCTCCAAGGCGTCATCATCGACATGATCGTCCACGTCGGCAACATGATGGGCATGACGAGCCTCCTCCACAACAAGAAGAAAGAGAGCAGCCCATTGCGCATGCGGCTCGACGTCCTCCTCGCCACATGGCGCAAGATAATGCTCCTCGGCATCAACCACGACAAGAACAAGAGCAAGCTCCCCAAGCTCACCGTGAGGACCATCAACCTCCTCCTCGTCCTCAACCGCGACAACAACAAGAGCAAGCTCCCCAAGCTCGTCATCCAAACCAAGTTCCACCACCAAACGCGGCACCTCAACAACCGCAAGAGCAACGCCACCATCAACAAGCAAGACATGAGAGCTCGGATGATGAAGATGGCCGCCAAAATCATGGCAACCGTCGCAACCGGAACCGCAATGAGGAAGAAACTTTCGGCAAGCTCAAGTTCACCATGCCCAAGTTCACCGGTTCCAATGATCCCGAAGAATACCTCTCATGGGAACTCAAGGTTGACAAGATCTTCCGCATGCACAATTTTAGCAATGAGAAGATGATGGCCATGGCATCCCTCGAGTTTGATGAATATGCCAACCTTTGGTGGGAACAAGTCCAACTCGCTCGTGAATCAAAAGAAGAGCCTCCAATCTCAACTTGGCAAGATATGAAGGCTCATATGAGATCCCGCTTTGTTCCTTCACACTACACGCATGACCTCTTCAACAAGCTTCAAACGCTTAGTCAAGGAACAAAGACCGTGGAAGAGTACTTCAAGCAAATGGAGCTCAACATGATCCGTGCCAACATTGAAGAGCGGGATGAACAAACAATGGCACGTTTCCTCAATGGCTTGAACCATCCTATCAAGCGCATCACCGAGTTCCAACGGTACAACAACATGGTTGAGCTTGTGCACATTGCATCAAAGGCCGAACGTCAAGTGCAAGAGGACATCAAGTTCAACAAACCAAAGACATACTTCACATACAAGCAAGATCCAACCACTACTTCGACAACACCAAGTGGAAGCTCCTCAAATACCACCAAGCTTCCCTTCAAGCCAACACTTCCTCAAGGAAAACCGCCCCCAAGTGGCAAGTACACAAGAGATGAACAACCATTCAATGGTGAGTGCTACAAGTGTGGAGGCAAAGGACACAAGTCGGCCGCATGTGGGAACAAGAAAGTTTTGTTCATCCATGACAATGGCGATGAAGAATACTTGAGTGAAGAAGAGTTTGATGCAAGGGTCAAGGAAGCCATGGCAAGGCAACATTTGGAAGAGGACCAAGAGCTACTCATGTGTGAGCATGACGCAAGTCCATCGCCAGGTCACAAGGGTCTTAACTACTCAAGCCAATGAGAATGAAGACCAACGATCAAACATCTTCCAAACTCGTGCGGTATCAATGGGAGGTCCATCAAAGTTGTCATCGATGGAGGGAGTTGCCACAATCTTGCAAGCACGGAATTGTGTGAGAAACTCAACCTCAACCTCCATCCGCATAAACACCCCTACCATATCCAATGGCTAAGTGACCAAGGATCCGTCAAGATCAAGCACACCGTCTCGGTAACGTTCTCAATTGGACCATACAAGGACACGGTGGAATGTGACGTGGTCCCAATGACGGTTTGCCATATGCTTTTAGGCAGGCCGTGGCAACTTGACAAGCGTGCTTTGCATAATGGTCACTCAAACACTTATACCTTCAAATGGCTTGACAAAACTTGTGTGTTGCAACCAATGACTCCTAGCCAAATAATTGCGGACAATGCAAAGGCTTTAGCGAGGGCGCAATACACAAAACCATCTTGTGAGAAGAGTGGTGAGCGAGAGAACCACACTATAGTGAGTGAGTGCCACAAGCCAAACTCGAGTGGAAAAACTAAGAGTGTTCTTCTTGCCACCAAAAGTGAGATGAGAGAAGTGCGGAACAACCCATCCATTTTTCACTATGTCCTTGTATGCAAGGGACTAGCGCAAGGAACTAATGACTTGACAAATGTTCCTCCTTCTTTGATGGCTGTTTTGAAGGAATTCCAAGATGTATTCCCCGAAGTGCTCCCTCATGGACTACCTCCCCTTCGTGGAATCGAGCACCGCATCGACCTCATACCCGGCGCCCCACTCCCAAACCGCGCCAGACGCATGAACCCTAAGAGACGAAGGAGATAGAACGACAAATCAACCAACTGTCTCCAAAGGTTTGATCCAAGTAAGCACTAGTCCAAGCGCGTTCCCGTGATTCTAGTCCCAAAACGGATGATACGCTATGTTATGCATGGATCGCCGTCCAATCAATGCTATCACCGCATGCTATCGACATCCTATACCGCGCCTTGATGACATGCTTGATGAGTTATGTGGAGCCACTATATTTTCAAAATTGATCTTCGTAGTGGGTACCATCAAATTCGCATGGTCAAGGTGATGAGTGGAAAACCGCCTTCAAGACCAAGCTTGGTCTCTATGAATGGTTGGTTATGCCTTTTGGCTTATCAAATGCTCCATCTACCTTCATGCGCCTCATGAACCATATTTTGCGATCTCTCATTGGGAAGAGTGTAGTTGTTTACTTTGATGACATCCTTGTCTATAGCAAGTCACTAGAGGAGCATGTTACTCATGTTAAGGAGGTCCTTCAAATCCTTCACATGAAAAGCTTTACGCTAATCTCCCAAAGTGCACTTTTGCAAAAGACAAGCTGATTTTCCTTGGTTTTGTTGTGTCTTCCAATGGCATTGAAGTTGATGTCTCAAAAGTCAAGGACATACGAGATTGGCCCATCCCTACAAATGTTAGTGAACTTCGAAGTTTTCATGGGTTGGCTGGCTTTTACCGTCGCTTTGTGAAAGACTTTTCTACAATTGCTTGCCCCCTCAATGAATTAACCAAGAAAAATGTCACGTTCGTTTGGGGAAAAGCACAACAAAAGGCTTTTGATGAGCTCAAAAGAGGTCAATCAAGCACCACTTCTTGCATTACCGGATTTCACAAAAACATTTGAGATTGAATGTGACGCTAGTGGTATTGGCATTGGTGGCGTCCTTATGCAAAATGGGCGTCCTATTGCTTACCATAGTGAGAAACTTGATGGCGCACGCCTCAACTATCCCACTTATGACAAAGAACTTTTTGCCTTGGTTAGAGTCCTTCAAGTGTGGCAACACTATCTTTGGCCCAAAGAATTTATCATCCATTCTGATCATGAGTCGTTGAAGTATCTTAAGGGCCAAGCCAACTTGAGTAAAAGGCACGCAAAATGGGTTGAGTTCATGGAGTCGTTTCCTTACATTGTCAAATACAAGAAGGGCAAAGAAAATGTGGTAGCCGACGCCTTGTCTCGCAAAAACACAAGCCTTCTTACACGACTCGAAGTAAATGTCTTGGGTCTTGATGACATCAAATCTTTGTACGCGTCCGACCCTTTCTTTGGACCAATTTTTGCAACATGTTCAATAGACAAAGGGATTGATGATTTCTATTTGCATAAGGGTTTTCTTTTCAAACAAAACAAACTTTGCATTCCGAAATCGTCTCTCCAACTTTTGCTTCTTCAAGAGTCCCATGGTGGAGGCCTTATGGGTCACTTTGGCCGTGACAAGACTTATGACATGCTCTCCACTCACTACTTTTGGCCAAATATGAAGCGCGACGTGGAGCGCCACGTCCAACGATGCACTACATGTATCCAAGCTAAGTCTAAGTCCAACCCCTTTGGTCTTTATATGCCATTACCTATTCCTCATGCACCTTGGTCGGACATTAGCATGGACTTTGTGTTAGGCTTGCCTAGATCTAAACATGGTCATGATTCTATATTTGTAGTAGTGGATCGCTTTTCAAAAATGGCACATTTCATTCCGTGCCATAAGACCGATGATGCTTCACATGTAGCAAATTTGTTTTTCAGGGAAATAATTCGGCTACATGGTGTACCAAGAACAATCGTCTCCGACCGCGACATAAAATTCATGAGCTACTTCTGGAAGACTCTCATGGCCAAGCTCGGCATCAAGCTCCTCTTCTCGTCCGCCTTGCATCCTCAAACCGATGGACAAACCGAAGTCGTCAATCGAAGTCTTGGCACACTCCTCCGGGTGTTGATAAAGAAGAACCTTAAAGACTGGGAGGAATGTATTCCACATGCCGAGTTCGCCTACAACCGCGCCAAGCACTCCACCACCATGAGGAGCCCGTTCATGATCGTCTATGGCTTCGAGCCCCTCACCGCGCTCGATATCCTTCCTCTACCTCTTCATGAACGTGCCAATATGGACGTGGTCAAGCGTGCCCAAACAATGAAGAAACTCCATGAAGACACAAGAGCTACGATTGAGAAACAAGTCCTTCGCCAAGCATCAAGGCTAAACAAGAACAAGAAAGAGATGATCTTCGAAGAAGGCGACCTTGTTTGGATACACTTGAGTAAAGACCGCTTTCCCAAGGACCGCGACTCCAAACTAAAGCCAAGAGGTGATGGACCGTTCAAAGTGCTCAAAAGGATCAACAACAACGCCTACATCATAGATATCCCAACATCCAAGTATCTTGTGAGCCCGACATTCAATATCAAGGACCTATCACCCTACCATGGCGAAGATGAAGTTGAGAAGGTTGAAGAGTCGAGGACGACTCTTTCCCAAGGGGGGGAGCTGATGCAGCCCGTCCTACGGACGCACCTCCATCTACAACACCTAGTCCCCCAAGTGGACCAATGACTCGCGCCCGTGCCAAGCTCCTACAAGCCAAGGTTAACTCGCTCCTTTCCTCATGTGATTTTGGCCTACCTTTGGATGGCTTGCTACTTCATGCATCTACATTGTGTATCCTCAGATATGAAGCAACACCACCACACCAAGCCACCAAGGAAGCAGGACCAGGAGAAGAAGCTGTGGGAGCTCTGCACACCGGAGTCTCCGGTGTAGACCGGTGTCTCCGGCCTCCTACACCGGAGTCTCCAGACCTCCCTCCAGTCCAGACCGGAGACTCGAGCCCAGATGATCAGGCCCCTCCGAGATGGGTCCGAGATCGACCGAGTCTCCGCCTGCACCGAGTCTCGGACTTGACCGAGTCTCCGGACCCCAGACCGGAGTCTCCGGACCGACCGACGCCAGGCATGTTAAAGCCTTTTGGGCCTGGCCCATGTAACCCCCAATTTCGCCCAAACTTCCAGTTTTATTCCAGAACTACCCCTGTTTATGTGGATGGCCTATATATAGCCCCACCCCTCATATGTAAACCCTAGACTTGGATAATGATAGATTAAGACACCCCTTGTGGATCTTTTAATCTATTGGTCTCATGCTCCTTGATAAGGAGCACCTATTGTCCACCCCCCTCTTGGATCTTGCCTAGTGCGTTCAAGTTGTACAAGGCCTTGGGTTCTCGGTTTCTCGCCCCCAAGTCGTCAAGATCTCACCAAGCACCTCATCCCCCGTTGTTGGCGTGGAGAGCGAGCTTCGCCCAACACCGATCCTAGGGATTATGTTGGACCGGTTGCCACCGGTGTGAGGGATAGGCGTGTATAGTGTATTGGTTTGCGTGTGTTCGTGGTTTTCATCTCCTCCCTCGATTTCATCCCCCGACCACCGCTTCTCCCCTCGTTCCTCGTGGAATTCGTGAAAGATCGGGCCAACCCCGGGGTTACCCCATAACACTCCTTCAAGCTAAGGTAAACTCGCTCCTCTCCTTGTGTGATTTCGATACACCCTTGGATGGCCTGCTACTTCATACGCATACCTGCATCATCGTGCAAGAGAAGGACCCAAGGAACGGAGGAAAGCAACCATCGCTGCTAGACGCCAATTACCAGTCGAGCCGACCGCATTACTACTGTTCAAGCGGTCCTACTGGCCCAGCCACGGACGCCCAGAAGAACCACTCCACGCCCAGACGCCAGCCGGGTACTACCGGACAGCGTACTACCGCCCCCTCCTACCATGTGCGCCTCCGACGGAAGCTCCAAGCCACCGGTACTCACCGAATTCGGCAGTACGGTTGGTCAATCACTACCGGTCTGAATCTGAACGCATGAGTTCGGCCCAGTGCCCTGTACCCCTTACTATATTTTCCTAATTCGTTCTGAAACTACCCCTGTTTTGTGGCTAGACTATATATAGCCCCCACCCTCTGTTGTAAACCCTAGACTTGGATAATAATAGATATTAAGGAAACCCTTTGAGGAACTTATATCTATTGGTCTCATGCTCCTACCAAGGAGCACCGGATTATCCACCCCTCTTGGATCTTGCCTAGTGCGTTCAAGTTGTACAAGGCCTTGGGTTCTCGGTTTCTCGCCCCCAAGTCATCAAGATCTCACCAAGCACCTTGTCCCCCATTGTTGGCGTGGAGAGCGAGCTTCGCCCAACACCGATCCTAGGGATTATGTTGGACCGGTTGCCACCGGCGTGAGAGATCGGCGTGTATCGTGTTTTGTGAGCGTGTGTTCGTGGTTCTCATCCCTTCTTCCCCCGTCCACCGCTTTTCCCCCTCGTTTCTCGTGGAATTCGTGAAAGATCGGGCCAACCCAAGGGTTACCCCATAACAAAAACTCCAGCACTTGCGGCATTGTATATCCTTTGTCTTACCCGTGGAAGCCATAGAAGATGCACTACGAGCAGGAGCATTGGATGATGGTGGAGGAGCAGCTGGAAATCTTGTGGCAGCCTTGGATGTGGTAGTAGCTGGTGGCAAATCACGAGGAGGCGCTGATTGTCGGGATGTCCAAGTGGATGTGCGACCTGCAGAATTATTAGTCCTCCTCCATGGTGTTTGGCGATCCTGCACTTCACGTTCAGCTTTGCAAGCAAGATGAAACAAACGAGGGATAGAATTATATTCCTTATAATCTAATATGTGCTGAATGTCCTTGTTTAATCCACCAAAGAAACGTGCAAGAATTTGTTCATTAGATTCAACCAGACCACACCGAACCATCCCCATTTGCAATTCCTGATAATACTCTTCTACATAATTTTTCCCTTGCTCTAAACGTGTCAGATTCTTTAGTAAATCACGTTGATAAGTAGGAGGTACAAAACGAATACGCATAGCAGTTTTTAAAGCAGTCCAAGTACTAGGAATAGTAGTAGGATTTAAACGACAATACTCAGACCACCAAAGGGAAGCAAATTTAGTAAATTCACATGTAGCAGCACTAACACGCACATTCTCAGGATATTTTAAGCATGCAAAATGTTGTTCTACTTCCATCTCCCATGTAAGATATGCATCAGGATTATATTTACCCTCAAAAGATGGAATATTTAATTTAAGCTTTGCAACATGATCATCATCACATACCGGTGGTCGAAAGGCGCTAGTAATGTCGAGGACGGCCAAGGTACTGTGGAGGTTGTTCAACCTCCTTGTCGAACAGATCGTGTAAATCGGGTCGAGTAGTAGTCGTAGTCGTCCCCAATGTCGCAGCGCGGCATGGCCAGCAAATCCGACCCATGATCGGAATACGCCGTGCGCCATGTGTGGGTGCGGGTGCGGGTGCGGGCAATCTGTTCAAAAGCTCCTTGACCGAACGTCAAGCTTGGCGTTGAAGGATTTCTCGAGTCCATCGATCTTGTCCACGGCGTTGGTGAGCTTGGTGTCAAACTCCCCTAGGCGCGTATCCACGCCTTCGCCACATGACCAAGAGCGGAGAAGTGGGCATGTAGTTCTTCGCTCACATTGTGGCGGGTTTCAAGTATCCGCTCATGGTTAGTCCTTAAAAAGCATGTATATCGTGACGAAAATATGGTGGAAGTCACGCGAATCCGTCAAGCAATATACGAAGCTCTTACAAGTTCTTACCAAACAGCGTGAAAAGGCGATGTGCAACCGCGAGGATCAAGGTGGGTCAGATTGAACCAAGCGATTACCGAGTCGAGACACCGCACGAGAATATCTGTGGAGCTCGGGAAGGCTTAGCAAGGGGGTTAGCAATTATCAAAACAGCAATGCAAAAGTTGAAAGAATGCTCAATGACTGATCAGGCTGGTCCTAGGCTAGACCGTACTAGAGACGCGAGCCTAGATCACCAACGATGTCACGACGCCGACACAACAAGCAATGTATGATGATATGGCACCGAAAAGCTTAACCGATGCGAAAATCACTATGATGGCGAGTGTCTAGAACTGATCTACGGGTCTAAAAATAGGTTAGCCCCAAAATTTTTTTTGAAACTTTTATTTTGTTCGGAAGCGCTTGCGCCAAAAAATATCGCTATAACTACCGATGGAGAAAAGTGATCCCGGGTCGAAAACTAGTATAGCCGTAAAAAATTGAGGCGGTTCCGCATTTTTTGCTCTCCTTCGACTTTCAACGGACTCGAGCTCGACACGGACTTTAGCTTAACACGGAAACAACAAAGAAGGAGAGTAAAAAGAAATAACTATGGAACAATAACTCTACTTGGACTCGTATCGCGGCAGGAAAACTGATCGGATCTATGTCGCGGTAGGAAGGCGGTGGCGGAGTGTTTAGGGTTTATGGTGACTGGGTATATGGCGGCGGAATATGGTGGCGGAATATGGTGGCGGTGATCGGCGAGTGTGGCGGTGACTAATATGATCAGAACTCGAAACTCTAAGGGACGAGACACTAAGACCAGCAACTCGACGCGACGATGTAGACACAAATTCAACAATGCAAAAACTGAAAAGATAATGCGAGGCGTAGATTGGTTATGGGATGGATCTAAACTCTAACTGTGTTTTTGGCTTTTTCGTGGGTTATAGGTAAAAAAACAGATCTAATCTACGAAAACAGTAAAATCTCACCGAGCAACCTGAAATCTGAGAACACGATCAGCCTGGAGGTTACCGATCCTGCGGGAACACGATCAGCCAATCTCCTGGAGGTTACCGATCCTGCGGGAACACGATCAGCCTGACCAGCGAGGGTCTTAATTTCTACCTGAAATGGAGAACAAGTAAGAACCAATATTGCAATCAAGATATTGCGGAATTAAGAGGAAAGCTTTATTGAAGAGGTGGGATCCTGAATAGGTGCGAAGTACAAGAGGCCTCATGACGCCGAGCCTTGGCGGTTAAGACTATGGCTAACTTAATGTCTAAACAAAATCCGAGTCTATGGGGTCGGCTATGGGGAGTATATAAGGGCGAAAAGGTGGGGTTTCGGCCAGCCATGGAAGTGGTGGCTGAATCCAACCCTAAAAGTCCTTTTCCCCTCAAATACGGACTCTAAAAAGTGGCTAATTAAAATCCTGCGAAAATTACATGGGCCTGGCCCAAAATAAAGGTGTCGCAGCACCATATTAAGCTATGGACGAATTCGTAAAGTATTGATCTTGAATATTTCGTCCAAGCCTTCTTTCTTCATTATGGAGGCCTCAAAGTTCTGAAATCTTCATCCGTGGCCTTCTCTTGGATCATCACCTGCTTGCTGCCATCTCCATGCATGGCCATGCTCCAATGCATGTCCCTCTCATCCATGCTTGGTCCATCATTCCTATGAGTAATAAATACATCTGATTTAGGCAGCATCATATTCTCATGTATGTGAGGAATAGTTCCAAGAAACGAAAGTACCTGATAGTTAAGTTGTTTGGCACGAGATCTTGTGATGGGTCCTTGTATGTGTGTTGCTGTAGGTACAACGGTTGTATCAATAGTAGGGATGTCCACATCATGCTCCCCTTCTTGAATAGAAGTTGTCCTCGACGCATTCTCATCTTCCTCACCAAAGTAAGGCTTCAAATCTGCAATGTTAAACGTAGGACTAACCGTACCAAAGTCTGCAGGCAAATCAAGTTTATATGCATTATCATTTATTTTCTCTAACACCTTAAAGGGACCAGCAGCACGTGGCATTAACATAGACTTGCGTAAATCAGGAAAACGTTCTTTACGCAAATGTAACCAAACAAGATCGCCAACATCAAACACAACATGCTTTCTCCCTTTATCCCCAGCAAGTTTATACTTAGCATTCATGTGTTCAATGTTATCTTTAGTAGTCTTATGCAAGTTTAATATCAATTCAGCGTTGTGTAGCATCCAAATTATGTTGCAATCAAGAAGGTAAAGGCAATAAATCAATAGGTGCACGAGGAACAAAACCATACACAATCTCAAATGGGCACATCTTTGTGGTAGAATGCAACGAACGATTATAAGCAAATTCTATATGAGGTAAACACTCTTCCCACAATTTTAAGTTCTTCTTTAAAACAGCCCGCAACATAGTAGACAAAGTTCTATTTACTACTTCAGTTTGACCATCAGTTTGGGGATGACATGTAGTACAAAAGAGCAATTTAGTCCCCAACTTAGCCCATAAACATCTCCAAAAGTGGCTAAGAAATTTAGTATCACGATCAGAGACAATAGTATTTGGCACACCATGCAAACGAACAATTTCACGAAAGAATAAATCAGCAATATGCGCAGCATCATCCGTTTTATGACAAGGAATAAAGTGTGCCATCTTAGAAAACCGATCCACAACAACAAAAATACGATCCCTCCCCTTCTGTGTTCGTGGCAATCCCAAAACAAAGTCCATAGAAATATCCTCCCAAGGAACACTAGGAACAGGAAGAGGCATATATAAACCATGTGGATTAAGGCGAGACTTAGCTTTTTGACAAGTAGTGCAGCGCCACAAATCTCTCAACATCTCGACGACACGGGCCAAAAGAAGTGCAGCAAGAACATCCTCCGCCTTCTTGACACCAAAGTGTCCCATCAATCCTCCTCCATGCGCCTCAGAATAACAAAAGACGAATGTAACTATCTCGAATGCATAGTTTGTTAGCACGAACACAACCATCATTGAAGACGAACTTGTTCCAAGTTCTACCATCTCTACAATTCTGCAACACATCTTTAAATTCAGCATCATGCACATATTGTTCCTTAATAGTTTCCAATCCAAATATTTTGAAGTCAAGTTGAGATAACAAAGCATAACGGCGCGACAAAGCATCAGCAATAATATTATCTTTACCCTTTTTGTGTTTGATAACATAAGGAAAAGACTCAATAAATTCAACCCACTATGCATGACGACGATTCAACTTAGCTTGACTACGAATATGCTTTAAAGATTCATGATCAGAATGAATAACAAATTCCTTAGGCCATAGATAATGTTGCCAAGTTTCTAATGTCCGAACCAACGCATATAATTCTTTATCATAAGTAGAATAGTTCAAACTAGCCCCACTCAATTTCTCGCTAAAATATGCAACAGGTTTTCCCTCTTGTAATAACACCCCTCCCAAACCAATTCCACTAGCATCACATTCAAGCTCAAAAGTCTTAGTAAAATCAGGAAGTTGGAGTAAGGGAGCATGTGTTAGCTTATCTTTCAATGTGACGAAGGCCTGTTGTTGTGCATCGCCCCAAACAAAGGGCACATCCTTCTTGGTAAGCTCATTTAGCGGCGCGGCAATTGATCCAAAGTCTTTGACAAAGCGCCTATAAAAACCAGCGAGGCCAAGAAAACTCCTCACTTGTGTGACCGTCTTGGTCAAGCCAATTCTCAATAGCTTCAATCTTGGCTGGATCCACTTCAATACCCTGTGATGTAACAACATAGCCAAGAAACGCAACTCGATTGGTGCAAAAGGTGCACTTCTCAAGGTTACCAAACAAACGTGCATTACGTAAAGCATTGAAAACAGCACGTAAATGGTCCAAATGATCCTCTAAAGATTTGCTATAAATCAGAATATCATCAAAGTAGACTACCACAAAACGTCCAATGAAAGAACGTAAAACTTCATTAATCTCATGAAAGTGCTAGGTGCATTAGTTAAACCAAACGGCATTACTAACCACTCATATAAACCAAACTTAGTTTTAAATGCTGTTTTCCATTCATCTCCTAATTTCATACGAATCTGGTGGTAACCACTACGCAAATCAACTTTAGAAAACATGGTAGAACCACTCAATTCATCAAGCATGTCATCTAAATGTGGAATAGGATGACGATATCGAATAGTAATATTATTGATAGCTCTACAATCAGTACACATGCACGAAGAACCATCTTTCTTAGGTACCAAAATAATAGGAACAGCACAGGGGCTAAGGGACTCACGAATATGATCTCTGTCGAGTAGTTCCTGAATTTGGCGTTGTATCTCCTTTGTCTCCTCTGGATTGGTTCTATATGGCACGCGGTTGGGCAACGTGGCACCAGGAATGAGATCAATTTGGTGCTCAATTCCTCTAATAGGAGGTAGTCCTGGTGGCTCAATGGGAAAGACGTCCTCATATTCCTGCAAAAGGTTAGCAATAGGGGGTGGCAAAGAAGGAGGCATATCCTCAAATGAAAACAAAACCTCTTTGCAGACAATTGCATAACATTGAGTATTGTTTACATCTAGTTCAGCAATATCAATTTTATTTGCAAGCATACATGGACTCTTCAAACGAATTTCAGTAGCATGTGTAGAATCAGATTTAGTGTTCTTTGGTGGTATAAAATCTGCAGCAACAATCTGATTCTCACTTTTATTTTTCTCCTCAGTTTTAGCTCTACTAACTCTAGCAAGATCATCTTTTAAAATCTGTTCGGGAGTCATAGGTTTTAGACCAATTTTCTTTCCATCATGCATAAGAGAATAGTGATTAGTTTTGCCATTATGAACAGATTCTCTATCAAATTGCCATGGTCTACCAAGTAACAAAGAACAAGCTTGCATAGGTACAACATCACAATCAACAAAATCAGAATATGTACCAATAGTAAAATGCACGCGTACCGTTCTTGTTACCTTGATCTTGCGAGATCTCAAACCATTGGATGTAATATGAATGTGGGCGTTGTCTTGTTGGAAGCGCAAGCTTCTCTACCATGTCTACACTGGCCAGATTATTACAACTCCCTCCATCAATGATGATCCGTATATGTTATAGGGTAACCCCGGGGTTGGCCCGATCTTTCACGAATTCCACGAGGAACGAGGGGGAAAGCGGTGGTCGGAGGATGAAATCGAGGGAGGAGATGAAAACCACGAACACACGCAAACCAAAACACGATACACGCCTACTCCTCACGCCGGTGGCAACCGGTCCAACATAATCCCTAGGATCGGTGTTGGGCGAAGCTCGCTCTCCACGCCAACAACGGGGGATGAGGTGCTTGGTGAGATCTTGACGACTTGGGGGCGAGAAACCGAGAACCCAAGGCCTTGTACAACTTGAACGCACTAGGCAAGATCCAAGAGGTGGGTGGATAATCCGGTGCTCCTTGGTAGGAGCATGAGACCAATAGATATAAGTTCCTCAAAGGGGTTCCTTAATATCTATTATTATCCAAGTCTAGGGTTTACATATGAGGGGTGGGGCTATATATAGGCCAACCACATAAACAGGGGTAGTTCTGGAATAAAACTAGAAGTTTGGGCGAAATTGGGGGTTACATGGGCCAGGCCCAAAAGGCTTTAACATGCCTGGCGTCGGTCGGTCCGGAGACTCCGGTCTGGGGTCCGGAGACTCCGGTCTGGGCCGGAGACTCCGGTCAATCTCCGGACCCGTCTCCGGAGGGGGTATCGATCGTCTGCTTGAGTCTCCTGCGGACGGAGGAAGGTCCGGAGACTCAGTAGGAGACGGAGACTCCGTCACACCGGAGACTCCGCAGTGTGAGCTCCGCAGCCTTCTTCTCCTGTCCCGCTTCCTTGGTGGCTTGGTGTGGTGGTGTTGCTTCATATCTGAGGATACACAACGTAGATGCATGAAGTAGCAAGCCATCCAAAGGTAGTCCAAAATCACATGAGGAAAGGAGCGAGTTAACCTTGGCTTGTAGGAGCTTGGCACGGGCACGAGTCATTGGTCCACTTGGGGGACTAGGTGTTGTAGATGGAGGTGTGTCCATAGGACGGGCTGCATCAGTATAGCTCTTTCCTTGACAACACCACGTGTTTGGAACAGGTTGTGGCGTTGATTTTGCTCAGATTTGCTCAATTGCACACTCAACACACGTTGTGTAATTAAGCTCTTGTATTGATCAGCAGCTTCAGCTCCCATTACCTCCGCTCTTCATCGGATCGAATTGTCTCCATCTCGAGCAGAAATAAGGGCTAGTGTATCTTCATCGAAGTCACTCGCTGAATCTTATTGACCATCATCTCGCACCATCATCACACGTTGTGTTGTGCACTGTCTCTCAATATGACCAAAACCCCAGCACTTGCGGCATTGTATATCCTTTGTCTTACCCGTGGAAGCCATAGAAGATGCACTACGAGCAGGAGCATTGGATGATAGTGGAGGAGCAGCTGGAAATCTTGTGGTGGCCTTGGATGTGGTAGTAGCTGGTGGCGAATCACGAGGAGGCGTTGATTGTCGGGATGTCCAAGAGGATGTGCGACCTGCAGAATTATTAGTCCTCCTCCATGGTGTTTGGCGATCCTGCACTTCACGTTCAGCTTTGCAAGGAAGATGAAACAAATGAGTGATAGAATTATATTCCTTATAATCTAATATGTGCTGAATGTCCTTGTTTAATCCACCAAAGAAACGTGCAAGCATTTGTTCATTAGATTCAACAAGACCACACCGAACCATCCCTGTTTGCAATTCCTGATAATACTCTTCTACAAAATTTTTCCCTTGCTCTAAACGTGTCAGATTCTTTAGTAAATCACGTTGATAAGTGGGAGGTACAAAACGAACACGCTTAGCAGTTTTTAAAGCAGTCCACGTACTAGGAATAGTAGTAGGATTTAAACGACAATACTCAGACCACCAAAGGGAAGCAAATTTAGTAAATTCACATGTAGCAGCACTAACACGCATATTCTCAGGATATTTTAAGCATGCAAAACGTTGTTCTACTTCCATCTCCCATGTAAGATATGCATCAGGATTATATTTACCCTCAAAAGAAGGAATATTTAATTTAAGCTTTGCAACATGATCATCATCACGCATCGGCATGAAGCGGCGGTAGTAATGTCGGGACGGCCAGCAGGTACCGTGGAGGTTGTTCAACCTCGTCATCAAACAGATCGCCGCTGTCGGGTCGAGTAGTACCCGTTCGTCTCCCAATGTCGCAGCAGCCATGAAGTCCGAGGAGCGCTACCAGAAGCAGAGTCAGCCGGAAGTAACAAACAATCCAATCCGACCCATGATCGGAATGCGCCAGGCGCCATGTGTGGTGCCGGTGTAAAGGGCAATCGGTTCAAAAGCTCCTTGAACCGAACGCTGCTTGGCGCTGAAGCATTTCGAGTCCATCGATCTTGTCCACGGCGTTGGTGAGCTTGGTGTCAAACTCCCCGAGGCGCCAGATCCACGCCTTCGCGATCGACCAAGAGCGCGGAGAAGTGGGCATGTAGTTCTTCGTTCGTCATTGTGGCAGGGTTCCGCGAAGTATTTGTCATGGTTAGTCCTTAAAAAGCACAGGTATATAAAACGGAAATATGGTGGAAGTCACGCGTAATCCGTCAAGCAATATACGAAGCTTTTACAAGTTCTTACCAAACAGCAGGAAAAGGCGATGTGCAACCGCGAGGATCAGTGGGTCTAGAGATTGAACCAAGCGATTACCAGGAGTCGAGACACCGCACGTGGAGAATATCTGTGGAGCTCTGGGAAGGCTTAGCAAAGGGGGTTAGCAATTATCAAAACAGCAATGCAAAAGTTGAAAGAATGCTCAACGACGGTACTGTGCTGGTCCTAGGCTAGATCAGATTAGAGACGCGAGCCTAGATCACCAACGATGTCACGACGCACACAACAAGCAATGTATGATGATATGGCACCCTAAAAGTGAACCGAGATGCGTAAAATCACTATGATGGCGAGTGTCTAGAACTGATCTACGGGTCTAAAATAGGTTAGCCCCAAAAAATTCGAAATTTTTATTTTGTTCTAAAGCGCTACGCCAAAAAATATCGCTATAACGCCCGATGGAGAAAAGTGATCCCCGGGGTCGAAAACTAGTACAGCCAGAAAAAAATTTCGGAGGCGGTTCCAGACCTTTTTTTTTTGCTCTCCTTCTGGACTTACGACCGGACTCGGAGCTCGACACAGACTTTAGCTTAACACGGAACAACAAAGAAGGAGAGTAAAAAGAAATAACTAGGAAACAATAACTCTACTCGCACTGCATCACAAAGGAAACCGATCGGATCTGTGTCGCAGAGGAAGGCGGTGCGGAGTATTAGGGTTTATGGTGGCAGGTATATGGCGGAATATGGTGGCGGTGATCGGCGAGTGTGGCGGTGACTATTATGATCAGAACTCGAAACTCTAAGGGACGAGACACTAAGACCAGCAACTCGACGCGACGATGTAGACACAAATTCAACGATGCAAAAACTGAAAAGATAATGCGAGGCGTAGATTGGTTATGGGATGGATCTAAACTCTAACTGTGTTTTTGGCTTTTTCATGGGTTATAGGTAAAAACAGATCTAATCTACAAAAAACGGTAAAATCTCACCGAGCAACCTGAAATCTGATACCACTTGATAGGGCAAAGGTGTCTGATCTTTCGATGAGATGAAGATAGTCGATTTGGTGGAGTTCGGGCTTGACGATCCGACTACACGTGCGAGCACGAGCGCCAATGCAATCGCTAGGCCAATCTCCTGGAGGTTACCAATCCTGCGGGAACACGATCAGCCTGACCAGCGAGGGTCTTAATTCCTACCTGAAATCAAGAACAAGTAAGAACCAATATTGCAATCAAGATATTGCGGATTAAGAGGAAAGCTTTATTAAAGAGGTGGGATCCTGAATAGGTGCGAAGTACAAGAGGCCTCTGCGACGCTTGAGCCTTGGCGAAGTTGCGACTATGGCTAACTTAATGTCTAAACAAAATCCGAGTCTATGGGGTCGGCTATGGGGAGTATTTAAGGGCGAAAAGGTGGGGTTTCGGCCAGCCATGGAAGTGGTGGCCGAATCCAACCCTAAAAGTCCTTTTCCCCTCAAATACGAACTCTAAAAAGTGGCTAATTAAAATCCTGCAAAAATTACATGGGCCTGGCCCAAAATAAAGGTGTCGCAGCACCATATTAAGCTATGGACGAATTCGTAAAGTATTGATCTTGAATATTTCGTCCAAGCCTTCTTTCTTCATTATGGAGGCCTCAAAGTTCTGAAATCTTCATCCGTGGCCTTCTCTTGGATCATCACATGCTTGCTGCCATCCCCATGCTCCAATGCTTGTCCCTCTCATCCATGCTGGGCCATCATTCCTAAGAGTAAGAAATACATCTGATTTAGGCAGCATCATATTCTCATGTATGTGAGGAATAGTTCCAAGAAACGAAAGTACCTGATAGTTAAGTTGTTTGGCACGAGATCTTGTGATGTGTCCTTGTATGTGTGTTGCTGTAGGTACAACGGTTGTATCAATAGTAGGGATGTCCACATCACGATCAGCCTGACCAGCGAGGGTCTTAATTCCTACCTGAAATCGAGAACAAGTAAGAACCAATATTGCAATCAAGATATTGCGGATTAAGAGGAAAGCCTTATTGAAGAGGTGGGATCCTGAATAGGTGCGAAGTATAAGAGGCCTCATGACGCCGAGCCTTGGCGGTTGCGACTATGGCTAACTTAATGTCTAAACAAAATCCGAGTCTAGGGGACGGCTATGGGGAGTATTTATATGAAGGTGGGGTTTCGGCCAGCCATGGAAGTGGTGGCCGAATCCAACCCTAAAAGTCCTATTCCCCTCAAATACGAACTCTAAAAAGTGGCTAATTAAAATCCTGCGAAAATTACATGGGCCTGGCCCAAAATAAAAGGTGTCGCAGCACCATATTAAGCTATGGACGAATTCGTAAAGTATTGATCTTGAATATTTCGTCCAAGCCTTCTTTCTTCATTATGGTGGCCTCAAAGTTCGGAAATCTTCATCCGTGGCCTTCTCTTGGATCATCACATGCTTGCTGCCATCTCCATGCATGGCCATGCTCCAATGCTTGTCCCTCTCATCCATGCTTGGTCCATCATTCCTAAGAGTAAGAAATACATCTGATTTAGGCAGCATCATATTCTCATGTATGTGAGGAATAGTTCCAAGAAACGAAAGTACCTGATAGTTAAGTTGTTTGGCACGAGATCTTGTGATGGGTCCTTGTATGTGTGTTGCTGTAGGTACAACGGTTGTATCAATAGAAGGGATGTCCACATCATCCTCGCCACATGGCGCAAGACAACGCTCATCGGCATCAACCACGACAAGAACAAGAGCTAGCTCCCCAAGCTCGTCGTGAGGACCATCAACCTCCTCCTCGTCCTCAACCGCGCCAACAACACGAGCAAGCTCCCCAAGCTCGTCGTCAAAACCAAGTTCCACCACCAAACGCAGCACCTCAACAACCGCAAGGGCAACGCAACCATCACCAAGCAAGACATGAGAGCTCGCATGATGATGAGGGCCGCCAAAATCATGGCAACCGCCGCCACCGGAACCGCAATGAAGAAGAAACCTTCGGCAAGCTCAAGTTCACCATGCCCAAGTTCACCGGTTCCAATGAACCCGAAGAATATCTATCGTGGGAACTCAAGGTTGGCAAGATCTTCCGCATGCACAACTATAGCAATGAGAAGATGATGTGATGCAGCCCGACCTATGATCGTTACTACATCAAGGTCTCCAACTTACGCCAAGTCATCATGGACTCCAAAGGTGAATCCGTTCCTCTATGCGAGCCCACTTCCTACCCTATGGAATGGTATGCTACTTCATACTCCGTCACATATGCATGATAGGTTGACACCGACCAGTACGGAGGCAAGGGAGGAAGCCAGGAACATCAAGCCCGACAAGACGGAAGCTTGGAAGAGGAGGCGAAGATTTGACGGCAAATGCGGTACTACGATCGGACGGCTCCAACCGTCGCACCAGGACCGCAAACGGTACTTCCGGTCCCAGAGCGGTACTACCGGTGATGACCGGTACTACCGGACTTAAGTCCGGTACTACCGGTGATGACCGGTACTACCGGACTTAAGTCCGGTACTACCGGTCATGCCTGTGCCTGCGCGCACCAGTTGGGCCACAACCCATGTATCCCCCTTTACTTACCTATTCGCCTAGTTTACGCCCAAACTACCCTTGTTTAGTGGCTGGCCTATAAATAGAGCCCCCACCCCTCATGTATCCCTTAGGCATAGATGATAGACTAAAGACAACCCCATTGTGGAATCTCTAGTTTGCCTCATCCCTTTTACCAAGGGGACTGACTATCGTCACCAACCTCGAATGGACTTTGCATCACGTATCCATCGTTGAACAAGGCCTTGGAGTTCGTTGTCACATCTCCAAGTTGTCAAGACCCTCCCCAAGGTGTTCTTCCCTCTCCGATGTGGATTTGAGGGAGCACGTTGACCGATCTTTCCTTGCGAGGATTCTATCGGACCGGTGGCCGCCGTTCGGGAGCAATCGGCCTTGTATCGTGAGTTTTATGTATGCTCATCGTGTTCTTCGCGAGGTGTGTGTCCGCTTCCGCTACCTTCTCCCTTTCCCCTCGCTTTCCCATCGATTTGACCACGAGATCCGTAAAGATCGGGCCACCCAAGAGGTTAACCCCTCCATCATCTGGTATCAGCAGCTTTTGGTTGCCACGGATTTCTCATCGATTTGGTCTTTTCCCCATAAATTCGAAAATTCCACCAAAAACAGCCCCAATTCGTGTTTTGGATCGATCTGTGATTTGAGTGAGTTTTGGTAGGTTTTGATACGTGGATTACTTGCTAAACTTGTTGATCTACCTTCCTTTGCGTTCCCATAGCCTAATTCCTTGATTTCCCCCGTCGATTTGGTGTTTTTCTTAAAGATTTTCTGCCCAAATCGCCCCAAAATCCTGAAAACGCGTCAAATCTGGGCATCCCTGGACCAAGCGGTACTACCGGTCGAAATATCCGGTACTACCGGACCAAGCGGTACTACCGGTCCTAATATCCGGTACTACCGCCCAGTACAGAAAGAAAACATCAGGTTCCCAGATTTCAGCCTCTCACCGTTTTGAGCATAACTTTTGCATCCGAACTCGGATTTTGGTGTTCTTTAGCTCGTTTCGAAGAGGAGAAGGAGCACTACATCATCATCCATGTTGTTCATGCTATCTACTCCATCGAAATTCCATGAGCAAGGCGGAATCCAACAATAAAGGGTGAAGATCGTCGACGAATGGTATAAACATTCCGCGACTTCTCCCCACTTGCATTCCTTTGTGAACCCCACTATCTTTGCGAGCAACAAACACCTATTGAGAATAGTTCCTCTTATGATTGCTTGGGCTATGCACATTTGATACCTTGTCGATTCCGAGCAAACATTGTGAGCGCTATCTTATATAGTTATCTTGTATAGTTGTTGTCACAAGGAAGAGGCAAGTGAAAAAGAGAAAAAGAGAAAAAAAGAAAAATAAAAATAAAAATAAAAGAAAGAGATATACATGTGCCTCATAGAATAGGAAGCGCAAGCTCGATGAACATCATATAGGTGGTACTTATTGTGCATATCTTGTAGCCCACCAATTTTGTGCAATCGAACTAGCGTCTCTCCTTGTACTTGTGTGACACGAGCTTATAGTCTTCGCTAGGTAATCATTTGGTTCTTAGCTCACTTTCTCCGTCGCACAAGTCCCATTTATCTCACCGTGTGTGTTTCCTTGTACATATTTCCTATCTTGTGGATTGACTTGTTTGCTTTGTGATCATTGTGGTTCTTTACTTGCCCTTACAACATCTTGATTTCGGATTGGTTCTTGACATGCCACTTTCCATACCTATCCACCATAGGCCTTGTGTGTGTGTGTGTTTTTTGGTTCGTAGTTGGTTTTGGTGTTCCGCGTGAACTTCACTTTGCTTGGTTTATTGCTCTCAAGTGTGGCCACTTGTACGATACGATCTTCCAAGGTAAAGTAAGGTTTGACGTTGTATCCCTAACTCCCACTACCACTTCCATATACACCGCTTGGTCTTGTGCATCATGTATAGGGACTCCGGAACCGAGGATGATATCTATCAAGAATCCATGATGAGCCACCATGAATACGACTCCACAAGTATACAGGACATGACAGAGCACAACATCGACAATGGCTCCGCATGCTTTGAGGACCCGAAGCACTACACCTACGACGACTCCACATGCATGGAAGACATGGAGCTCTACGTCGACAATGGCTCCTCATGCATGGAGCCTATGGAGCACTACACCGACAATGGCTCCACATGCTTGGGTGATATGGAGTACTACACCAACAATTACTCCCCAAGCATGGATGACTTCGAGTGCGACATCGACGACGCCTCGCCAAGCATGGAGGACACGGAGAACTTCATAGAGTTTGATGGCTCCTCCACGAGCCATGAAGAATTCCTCCACCGCATGGAGATGGAAGCCTACTACGCCAAGCAAGAGGAGGCGCATCATCAAGATTCCATGACCTTCAAGGCCAAGCGTGCCACACCAAAGGACACCACCTACTTCGATGATCCACCTCCATGGCGACAAGTGCCACCACCTAGATGGCGTCAAGCGCCACCATCTCCAAGGCGCCAAGCTCCATCACCTCCAAGGCGTCAAGCTCCACCATCTCCAAGGCGCCAAGCTACATCACCTCCAAGGCGCCAAGCTCCAACTCCTATCCAAACAAGAGTGGCGTCCAAACATCATATGCATCAAGAGGCGTTGATAGGGCAAAGGTGTCCGATCTTTCGATGAGATGGCGATAATCGATTTGGTGGAGTTCGGGCTTGACGATCCGACTACACGTGCGAGCACGAGCGCCAATGCAATCGCTAGGCCAATCTCTCGAGGTTACCGATCCTCGTGGAACACGATCACCGACCAGCGAGGGTCTTAATTCCTACCTGAAATCGAGAACAAGTAAGAACCAATATTGCAATCAAGATATTGCGGATTAAGAGGAAAGCTTTATTGAAGAGGTGGGATCCTGAATAGGCGCTGGTACAAGAGGCCTCTCACACGCCGAGCCTTGGCGAAGTTGCTATGATGGCTAACTTAATGTCTAAACAAAATCCGAGTCTATGGGGTCGGCTATGGGGAGTATTTAAGGGCGAAAAGGTGGGGTTTCGGCCAGCCATGGAAGTGGTGGCCGAATCCAACCCTAAAAGTCCTTTTCCCCTCAAATACGGACTCTAAAAAGTGGCTAGTTAAAATCCTGCGAAAATTACATGGGCCTGGCCCAAAATAAAGGTGTCGCAGCACCATATTAAGCTATGGACGAATTCGTAAAGTATTGATCTTGAATATTTCGTCCAAGCCTTCTTTCTTCATTATGGAGGCCTCAAAGTTCTGAAACCTTCATTCGTGGCCTTCTCTTGGATCATCACATGCTTGCTGCCATCTCCATGCATGGCCATGCTCCAATGCTTGTCCCTCTCATCCATGCTTGGTCCATCATTCCTAAGAGTAAGAAATACATCTGATTTAGGCAGCATCATATTCTCATGTATGTGAGGAATAGTTCCAAGAAACGAAAGTACCTGATATTTAAGTTGTTTGGCACGAGATCTTGTGATGGGTCCTTGTATGTGTGTTGTAGGTACAACGGTTGTATCAATAGTAGGGATGTCCACATCATGCTCCCTTCTTGAATTGAAGTCGCCTCGACGCAATCTCATCTTCCTCACCAAAGTAAGGCTTCAAATCTGCAATGTTAAACGTAGGACTAACTGCACCAAAGTCTGCAGTAACTCAAGTTTATATGCATTATCATTTATTTTCTAACACCTTAAAGGGACCAGCAACACGTGGCATTAACTTAGACTTATGTAAATCGGAAAACGATCTTTACGCAAATGTAACCAAACAAGATCGCCAACATCAAACACAACATGCTTTCTCCCTTTATCCCCAAAGAAGTTTATACTTAGCATTCATGTGTTCAATGTTATCTTTAGTAGTCTTATGCAAGTTTAATATCAATTTAGCGCGTTGTGTAGCATCCAAATTATGTTGCACCGAAGAAGGTAAAGGCAATAAATCAATAGGTGCACGAGGAACAAAACCATACAAAATCTCAAATGGGCACATCTTTGTGGTAGAATGCAACGAACGATTATAAGCAAATTCTATATGAGGTAAACACTCTTCCCACAATTTTAAGTTCTTCTTTAAAACAGCCCGCAACATAGTAGACAAAGTTCTATTTACTACTTCAGTTTGACCATCAGTTTGGGGATGACATGTAGTACTAAAGAGCAATTTAGTAGCCAACTTAGCCCATAAACATCTCCAAAAGTGGCTAAGAAATTTAGTATCACGATCAGAGACAATAGTATTTGGCACACCATGCAAACGAACAATTTCACGAAAGAACAAATCAGCAATATGCAAAGATCGTCTGCTTTATGACAAGGAATAAAGTGTGCCATCTTAGAAAACTGATCCACAACAACAAAAATACTATCCCTCCCCTTCTGTGTTCGTGGCAATCCCAAAACAAAGTCCATAGAAATATCCTCCCAAGGAACACTAGGAATAGGAAGAGGCATATATAAACCATGTGGATTAAGGCGAGACTTAGCTTTTTGACAAGTAGTGCAGTGCCACAAATCTCTCAACATCTCGACGACACGGGCCAAAAGAAGTGTGCAAGAAGAACATTGATGTAGCCTGACCTACCGTTACCACATCATGGTCTCCAACTCATTAAGTCGTCATGGACTCCAAAGGTGAACCTGCTCTCTATGCGAGCCCACTTCCTACCCTATTGAATGGTATGCTACTTCATACTCCGTCACATATGCATGATAGGTTCACACCGAAGCACGGAGGCAATGGAGGAAGCCCGGACATCAAGCCCGACAAGACGGAGGCTTGGAAGAGGAGACTAAGAAGCCACGGCTGAACCACCGGAGTCTCCGGCTACACCGAGTCTCCTCCTGCTACACCGGAGTCTCGGCCCTGCTACACCGAGTCTCCTGACCTACCTCCCGACCGACCCAAAGAATCGCCCGAGGATAAAGTAATGCCACTCGAGATGACACCGAGACAGACTGAGTCTCCTAGACTGGAGTGTCCGGACCCCACACCGGGTCTCCGGCCTTCACGATGGGCTCAAGGCTGCCACAATGGGCCTTCGCCCATGTACCCCTCTATCTCGTCCAAACCCTAGTTTTATCCCTAAACTACCCCTGTTTATGTGGTTGGCCTATAAATAGAGCCCCCACCCTTCATGTATCCCTGAGGCAGAGATGATAGACTAAAGACAACCCCCCATTGTGGAATCTCTAGTTTTGCCTCATCCCCTTTACCAAGGGGACCGACTATCGTCACCAACCTCGATTGGACTTTGCATCACGGATCCATCGTTGAACAAGGCCTTGGAGTTCGACGTCTCGTCTCCAAGTTGTCAAGACCCTCCCCAAGGTGTTCTTCCCTCTCCGATGTGGATTTGACGGAGCACGTTGACCGATCTTTCCTTGCGAGGATTCTATCGGACCGGTGGCCGTCGTTCGGGAGCAATCGGCCTTGTATCGTGTGAGTTTTGGCGTGTGTTCATCGTGTTCTTCGCGAGGTGTGTGTTCGCTTCCGCTACCTTCTCCCTTTCCCCTCGCTTTCCCATCGATTTGACCACGAGATCTGTGAAGATCGGGCACCCAAGAGGTCAACCCCTCCATCAAACATCCTCCGTCTTCTTGACACCAAATTGTCCCATCAATCCTCCTCCATGCGCCTCCTGTAACAACAAAAGACGAACAGAACTATCTGGAATGCATAGTTTGTTAGCACGGAACACAAATCCATCATTGAAGACGAACTTGTTCCAAGTTCTACCATCTCTACAATTTTGCAACACATCTTTAAATTCAGCATCATGCACATATTGTTCCTTAATAGTTTCCAATCCAAATATTTTGAAGTCAAGTTGAGATAACAAAGCATAACGGCGCGACAAAGCATCAGCAATAATATTATCTTTACCCTTTTGTGTTTGATAACATAAGGAAAAGACTCAATAAATTCAACCCACTTTGCATGACGATGATTCAACTTAGCTTGACTACGAATATGCTTCAAAGATTCATGATCAGAATGAATAACAAATTCCTTAGGCCATAGATAATGTTGCCAAGTTTCTAATGTCCGAACCAACGCATATAATTCTTTATCATAAGTAGAATAGTTCAGACTAGCCCCACTCAATTTCTCGCTAAAATATGCAACAGGTTTCCCTCTTGTAATAACACCCCTCCCAAACCAATTCCACTAGCATCACATTCAAGCTCAAAAGTCTTAGTAAAATCAGGAAGTTGGAGTAAGGGAGCATGTGTTAGCTTATCTTTCAATATGACGAAGGCATGTTGTTGTGCATCGCCCCAAACAAAGGGCACATCCTTCTTGGTAAGCTCATTCAGCGGCGCGGCAATTGATCCAAAGTCTGACAAAGCGCCTATAAAAACCAGCAAGGCCAAGAAAACTCCTCACTTGTGTGACCGTCTTGGCGCTACCAATTTCAATAGCTTCAATCTTGGCTGGATCCACTTCAATACCCTGTGATGTTACAACATAGCCAAGAAACGCAACTCGATTGGTGCAAAAGGTGCACTTCTCAAGGTTACCAAACAAACGTGCATCACGTAAAGCATTGAAATCAGCACGTAAATGGTCCAAATGATCCTCTAAAGATTTGCTACAAATCAGAATATCATCAAAGTAGACTACCACAAAACGTCCAATGAAATCACGTAAAACTTCGTTCATTAATCTCATGAAAGTGCTAGGTGCATTAGTTAAACCAAACGGCATTACTAACCACTCATATAAACCGAACTTAGTTTTAAATGCTGTTTTCCATTCATCTCCTAATTTCATACGAATCTGGTGGTAACCACTACGCAAATCAACTTTAGAAAACATGGTAGAGCCACTCAATTCATCAAGCATGTCATCTAAACGTGGAATAGGATGACGATATCGAATAGTAATATTATTGATAGCTCTACAATCAATACACATGCGTGAAGAACCATCTTTCTTAGGTACCAAAATAATAGGAACAGCACAGGGGCTAAGGGACTCACGAATATGATCTCTGTCGAGTAGTTCCTGAATTTGGCGTTGTATCTCCTTTGTCTCTTCTGGATTGGTTCTATATGGCGCGCGGTTGGGCAACGTGGCACCAGGAATTAGATCAATTTGGTGCTCAATTCCTCTAATAGGAGGTAGTCCTGGTGGCAACTCAGCGGGAAAGACGTCCTCATATTCCTGCAAAAGGTTAGCAATGGAGGGTGGCAAAGAAGGAGGCATATCCTCAAATGAAAACAAAACCTCTTTGCAGACAATTGCATAACATTGAGTATTGTTTACATCTAGTTCAGCAATATCAATTTCATTTGCAAGCATACATGGACTCTTCAAACGAATTTCAGTAGCATGTGTAGAATCAGATTTAGTGTTCTTTGGTGGTATAAAATCTGCAGAACAATCTGATTCTCACTTTTATTTTTCCCTCGCTTTAGCTCTACTAGCTCTAGCAAGATCATCTTTTAAAATCTGTTCGAGTCATAGGTTTTAGACCAATTTTCTTTCCATCATGCATAAGAGAATAGTGATTAGTTTTGCCATTATGATAGATTCTCTATCAAATTGCCATGGTCTACCAAGTAACAAAGAACAAGCTTGCATAGGTACAACATCACAATCAACAAAATCAGAATATGTACCAATAGTAAAATGCACGCTGCACTGCTCTTGTTACCTTGATCTTCGAGAGATCTCAAACCATTGGATGTAATATGAATGTGGGCGTTGTCTTGTTGGAAGCGCAAGATTCTCTACCATGTCAACACCGCCAGATTATTACAACTCCCTCCATCAATGATGATCCGTATAGCTCTTTCCTTGACAACACCACGTGTTTGGAACAGGTTGTATGCTGATCTTGCTCAGATTTGCTCAATTGCACAATCGAACACACGTTGTGTAATTAAGCTCTTGTATTGATCAGCTTCAGCTCCCATTACCTCCGGCTCTTCATCAAGATCGAATTGTCTCCATCTCGAGCAGAAATAAGGGCTAGTGTATCTTCATCACAGTCACTCGCTGAATCGTATTGACCATCTTCTCGCACCATCATCACACGCTGTGTTGTGCACTGTCTCTCAATATGACCAAAACCCCAGCACTTGCGGCATTGTATATCCTTTGTCTTACCCGTGGAAGCCATAGAAGATGCACCACGAAAGGAGCATTGGATGATGGTGGAGGAGCAGTGGAAATCTTGTGGTGGCCTTGGATGTGGTAGTAGCTGGTGGCGAATCACGAGGAGGCGCTGATTGTCGGGATGTCCAAGAGGATGTGCGCAGAATTATTAGTCCTCCTCCATGGTGTTTGGCGATCCTGCACTTCACGCTCAGCTTTGCAAGCAAGATGAAACAAACGAGTGATAGAATTATATTCCTTATAATCTAATATGTGCTGAATGTCCTTGTTTAATCCACCAAAGAAACGTGCAAGCATTTGTTCATTAGATTCAACAAGACCACACCGAACCATCCCCTATTGCAATTCCTGATAATACTCCTCTACAGAATTTTTCCCTTGCTCTAAACGTGTCAGATTCTTTAGTAAATCACGTTGATAAGTGGGAGGTACAAAACGAACACGCATAGCAGTTTTAAAGCAGTCCAAGTACTAGGAACAGTAGTAGGATTTAAACAACAATACTCGCACCACCAAAGGGAAGCAAATTTAGTAAATTCACATGTAGCAGACTAACACGCATATTCTCGTGGATATTTTAAGCATGCAAAACGTTGTTCTACTTCCATCTCCCATGTAAGATATGCATCAGATTATATTTACCCTCAAAATATGGAATATTTAATTTAAGCTTTGCAACATGATCATCATCACGCATCGGTGGCGAAGCGTTATGTAGTAATGTCGGGGGACCACCAGCAGTACCTGTGGAGGTTGTTCAACCTCCTCGCCAAACAGATCGTCGTTGCCGGGTCGTAGTAGTACGCATCGCTCTGTCCCCAATGTCGAAGCAGCAAAGCGTGAAGTCTATGAGCGCCACCAGAAGCGGTAGTAAGCGGCCAGCACGGCAGTCGACTGCGTGATCGGAATGCGCCGGCGCCATGTGTGGGTGCTGCGGTGCGGCAATCGGTTCAAAAGCTCCTTGAACCGAACGCTGCTTGGCGTTGAAGGATTTCGAGTCCATCGATCTTGTCCACGGCGTTGGTGAGCTTGGTGTCAAACTCCCCGAGGCGCTTTCACGCTCTTCAGCGATCGACCAAGAGCGCGGAGAAGTGGGCATGTAGTTCTTCGCTCGTCATGGTGGCAGGGTTCCATAAGTATCTGCTATGGTTAGTCCTTAAAACGCACAGGTATATAGTACGGAAATATGGTGGAAGTCACGCGTAATCCGTCAAGCAATATACGAAGCTCTTACAAGTTCTTACCAAACAGCAGGAAAAGGCGATGTGCAACCGCGAGGATCAGTGGGTCCAGAGATTGAACCAAGCGATTACCAGGAGTCGAGACACCGCACGTGGAGAATATCTGTGGAGCTCTGGGAAGGCTTAGCAAAGGGGGGTTAGCAATTACCAAAACAGCAATGCAAAAGTTGAAAGAATGCTCAACGACGCATCAGGCTGGTCCTAGGCTAGACTGCATTAGAGAGACGCGAGCCTAGATCACCAACGATGTCACGACGCGACACAACAAGCATCGTATGATGATATGGCACCGAAAAGTTTAACCGAGATGCAGAAAATCACTATGATGGCGATTGTCTAGAACTGATCTACGGGGTCTAAAAATAGGTTAGCCCCAAAAAAAAAAAATTCGAAATTTTTTATTTTGCTCCGGAAAGAGCGCCGGCACCAAAAAATATCGCTATAACGGCCGATGGAGAAAAGTGATCCCCGGGGTCGAAAACTAGTATAGCCAGAATTTTTTTTCGGAGGCGGTTCCAGACTCCAAGGCGCCAAGCTACATCACCTCCAAGGCGCCAAGCTCCAACTCCTATCCAAACAAGAGTGGCGTCCAAACATCATATGCATCAAGAGGCGCTGATAGGGCAAAGGTGTCCGATCTTTCGATGAGATGGCGATAATCTATTTGGTGGAGTTCGGGCTTGACGATCCGACTACACGTGCGAGCACGAGCGCCAATGCAATCGCTAGGCCAATCTCCTGGAGGTTACCGATCCTGCGTGAACACGATCACCGACCATGAGGGTCTTAATTCCTACCTGAAATCGAGAACAAGTAAGAACCAATATTGCAATCAAGATATTGCGGATTAAGAGGAAAGCTTTATTGAAGAGGTGGGATCCTGAATAGGCGCGAAGTACAAGAGGCCTCTGCGATGCTCGAGCCTTGGCGAAGCTGCTATGATGGCTAACTTAATGTCTAAACAAAATCCGAGTCTATGGGGTCGGCTATGGGGAGTATTTAAGGGCGAAAAGGTGGGGTTTCGGCCAGCCATGGAAGTGGTGGCCGAATCCAACCCTAAAAGTCCTTTCCCCCTCAAATACGGACTCTAAAAAGTGGCTAGTTAAAATCCTGCGAAAATTACATGGGCCTGGCCCAAAATAAAGGTGTCGCAGCACCATATTAAGCTCTGGACGAATTCGTAAAGTATTGATCTTGAATATTTCGTCCAAGCCTTCTTTCTTCATTATGGAGGCCTCAAAGTTCTGAAATCTTCATTCGTGGCCTTCTCTTGGATCATCACATGCTTGCTGCCATCTCCATGCATGGCCATGCTCCAATGCTTGTCCCTCTCATCCATGCTTGGTCCATCATTCCTAAGAGTAAGAAATACATCTGATTTAGGCAGCATCATATTCTCATGTATGTGAGGAATAGTTCCAAGAAACGAAAGTACCTGATATTTAAGTTGTTTGGCACGAGATCTTGTGATGGGTCGTTGTATGTGTGTTGCTGTAGGTACAACGGTTGTATCAATAGTAGGGATGTCCACATCAGGCGCCAAGAAACAAGACTCTTCATTGACAAACATCCTCTCATGAGCATTGCCACCGTAAAGAGGATACAAGACATCGTCAAAGGCATCTTCGCCATAAAGACGAAGAATTCATGATGAGCACCAACCATAATGCTCAAGCAAGCTCAAGAAGGCACCATAAGCACAAGAAGAGTGCCAAGGCAAGTGATCATCGTCGCGAGTGTCATGTGGACGACCAAGTGCGCCACCTACATCAACCATCGGCAAGGCACGCCAATGACCTCCGTCGACACCTTCATACGGCACCTTCTACTACTAGTGCCACCACCAAAATGGCACCAAGAGCAAGCCTTCGTCCATGCCATCAAGCTTCAACGCCTACGCTTGACTTCCACGAACTCGCGAACGAGGAAAATGTAAACCTCTACTTTGCCAAGTTGGATAGCATGAGCCTACCTCCACCACTACTACGAGATGGCCACAAGACGGTCGAGCATGGGATTTTCCCTTTGACCATGGAGGAGAGCGATGATGCCCACCTTATGGCATCCAACCTTGAAGGCGACAAGGTCAAGAATGGTGAGCATGGGATTTTCCCTTCACCAAAGGAGGCGCATGGAGTTGAGGAAACCAGGCCTACCCCCATATGCTTGAGTGATGATGTGGTACCAATCCTGATGTAGCCCGACCTACGGTCGTTACCACATCTTGGTCTCCAACTTACGCCAAGTCGTCATGGACTCCAAAGGTGAATCTGTTCCTCTATGCGACCCCCCTTCCTACCCTAGTGAATGGTATGCTACTTCATACTCCGTCACATATGCATGATAGGTTCACATTGACAAGTACGGAGGCAACGGAGGAAGCCCGGAGCATCAAGCCCGACAAGACGGAGGCTTGGAAGAGGAGGCGGAAGAAGACAGATCGCCAAATGCTCTCTGTCTCCAAATGTACTATCGATCTGGCATCACTGCTACCGCCACCGTACTACCGCCCACTACTACCGCCATACGCTGACGCCAACAAGTCCCAGGATCGCAAGCGGTATTATCGGATCTGGACCGGATTACTCGGACCCAAGTCCCAGATTACTGGCCTGTGTGCTCACATGTTGGCCTTCCCATGTACCCTCTAGCTCGTCCAAACCCTAGTTTTATTCCTAAACTACCCCTGTTTATGTGGTTGGCCTATAAATAGAGCCCCACCCTCATGTATCCCTTAGGCATAGATGATAGACTAAAGACAACCCCTTGTGTGGAATCTCTAGTTTTGCCTCATCCCTTTACTAAGGGGACCGACTATCGCCACCAACCTCGATTGGACTTTGCATCACGCATCCATCGTTGAACAAGGCCTTGGAGTTCGATGTCTCGTCTCCAAGTTGTCAAGACCCTCCCCAAGGTGTTCTTCCCTCTCCGATGTGGATTTGAGGGAGCACGTTGACCGATATTTCCTTGCGAGGATTCTATCGGACCGGTGGCCGCCGTCCGGGAGCAATCGGCCTTGTATCATGTGAGTTTTGCGTGTGTTCATCGTGTTCTTCATGAGGTGTGTGTCCGCTTCCGCTACCTTCTCCCTTTCCCCTCGCTTTCCCATCGATTTGACCACGAGATCCGTGAAGATCGGGCACCCAAGAGGTTAACCCCTCCATCATCTGGTATCAACAGCTTTTGGTTGCCACGGTTTTCTCATCGATTTGGTCTTTTCCCCATAAATTCAAAAATTCCACCAAAAACAGCCCCAATTCGTGTTTTGGATCGATCTGTGATTTGAGTGAGTTTTGGTAGGTTTTGATCCGTGGATTACTTGCTAAACTAGTTGATCTACCTTTCCCTGCGTTCCCATGGCCTAATTCCTTGATTTCCCCCTTCGATTTGGTGCTTTTCTTGAAGATTTTCCGCCCAAATCACCCCAAAATCGCAAAAACGCGTCAAAACTGGGAGTTTCTGGACCCAGCGGTACTTCCGGGCTTAAAATCCGGTACTACCGCCCTTTTCCGGTACTACCGGGCCCAAAATCCGGTACTACCGCCCACTACAGAAAGAAAACAGCAGGTTTCCAGATTTCAGCCTCTCACCGTTTTGAGCATAACTTTTGCATTCGAACTCGGATTTTGCTGTTCTTTAGCTCGTTTCGAAGAGGAGAAGGAGCTCTACATCATCATCCACGTTGTTCATGCTATCTACTCCATCCAAATTCCGTGAGCAAGGCGGAATCCAACAATAAAGGGTGAAGATCGTCATTTAAAGGTATAAACATTCATGACTTCTCCCCACTTGCATTCCTTTGTGAACCCCACTATCTTTGCGAGCAACAAACACCTATTGAGACTAGTTCCTCTTATGATTGCTTGGGCTATGCACATTTGATACCTTATAGATTCCGAGCAAACATTGTGGGCGCTATCTCATATAGTAATCTTGTATAGTTGTTGGCACAAGGCAAGTGAAAAGAAAGAAAGAAAAAAAAGAAAAAGAGAAAAAAATAAAAAATAAAAAGAAAGAAAAAAAAAGAAATATACATGTGCCTCATAGAATAGGAAGCGCAAGCTCGGTGAACATCATATAGGTGGTACTTATTGTGCATATCTTGTAGCCCACCAATTTTGTGCAGTCGAACTAGCGTCTCTCCTTGTACTTGTGTGACACGAGCTTATAGTCTTCGCTAGGTAATCATTTGGTTCTTAGCTCACTTTCTCCGTCGCACAAGTCCTATTTATCCCACCGTGTGTGTTTCCTTGTACATATTTCCTATCTTGTGGATTAACTTGTTTGCTTTGTGATCATTGTGGTTCTTTACTTGCCATTACAACATCTTGATTTCGGATTTGTTCTTGACATGCCACATTCCATACCTATCCACCATAGGCCTTGTGTGTTTTTGTTTTTTGGTTCGTAGTTGGTTTTGGTGTTCCGCGTGAATTTCACTTTGCTTGGTTTATTGCTCTCAAGTGTGGCCACTTGTACGATACGATCTTCCAAGGTAAAGTAAGGTTTGACGTTGTATACCTAACTCCCACTACCACTTCCATATACACCGCTTGGTCTTGTGCATCATGTCTAGGGACTCCGGAACCGAGGATGATATCTATGAAGAATCCATGATGAGCCACCATGACTACGACTCCACAAGTATAGAGGACATGACGGAGCACAACACCGACAATGGCTCCGCATGCTTTGAGGACCCGGAGCACTACACCTACGACGACTCCACATGCATGGAAGACATGGAGCTCTACGTCAACAATGGATCCTCATGCATGGAGCCTATGGAGCACTACACCGACAATGGCTCCACATGCTTGGGTGATATGGAGTACTACACCAACAATTACTCCCCAAGCATGGACGACTTCGAGTGCGACATCGACGACGCCTCGCCAAACATGGAGTACACGGAGAACTTCATCGAGTTTGATGGCTCCTCCACGAGCCATGAAGAATTCCTCCACCGCGTGGAGATGGAAGCCTACTATGCCAAGCAAGAGGAGGCGCATCATCAAGATTCCATGACCTTCAAGGCCAAGCATGCCACACCAAAGGGCACCACCTACTTCGATGATCCACCTCCAAGGCGACAAGTGCCACCACCTAGATGGCGTCAAGCTCCACCATCTCCAAGGCGCCAAGCTACATCACCTCGAAGGCGCCAAGCTCCAACTCCTATCCAAACAAGAGTGACGTCCAAACATTATATGCATCAAGAGGCGCCAAGAAACAAGACTCTTCATCGACAAACATCCTCTCATGAGCATCGCCACCATAAAGAGGATACAAGACATCGTCAAAGGCATCTTCGCCACCAAGACGAAGAATTCGTGATGAGCACCAACCATAATGCTCAAGCAAGCTCTAGAAGGCACCACAAGCACAAGAAGAGTGCCAAGGCAAATGATCACCGTCGTGAGTGTCATGTGGACGACCAAGTGCGCCACCTACATCAACCATCCAAGAAGGCACGCCAATGACCTCCGTCGACACCATCATAGGGCACCTTCAACTACGCGTGCCACCACCACAATGTCACCAAGAGCAAGCCTTCCTCCACGCCATCAAGCTTCAACGCCTACGCTTGACTTCCACGACCTCGCGAACGAGGAAAATGTAAACCTCTACTTCGCCAAGTTGGATAGCATGAGCCTACCTGCACCACTACTACGAGATGGCCACAAGACGGTCAAGCATGGGATTTTCCCTTCGACCATGGAGGAGAGTAATGATGCCCATCTTATGGCATCCAACTTTGAAGGCGACAAGGTCAAGAATGGTGAGCATGGGATTTTCCCTTCACCAAAGGAGGCGCATGGAGTTGAGGAAACCGAGCCTACCCCCATATGCTTGAGTGATGATGTGGTACCAATCCCATGTGAGTATGAGAGCCACTTAGCCCACTTGAGTGAGAACAAGAGTGAGATGAGTGACTCCACCTTATGTGAGATTGAGTGCTTCCACTTGGAGGGCATGAGCGATACTCCTAGTGAGTTGAGAGTGGTAGTTGATAGGTCAAGTGAGACCATTTCGATTTCTAACAACTTACCCTCTACCTCTAGTGTGTTCTCTTGTGTTGTGCTAGGTTCCATGGAGGAAGACGCCCGAAGCTATGAAGCAATGATGCATCGAAAGGAGAAGATGTACATGGTGCACGAAGATGATGCTATGCCATGGCTACATCAAGAAGACGAAGTCGTCCACAAGGAGGCCACTACTTCCACAACACCCACTTCATATGAGAGGTATGACCAAGGTAACAATAAGGGTGTGGATGTTGCCATGATCCCACTAGTGGACATGATGAATTGTGAGGATATGCATGCTATGGATGATACTTATGGCATTACATATGCTTCATCCACTTTCCCATGTGATGATTTGCCTTTGCATAATATTGATCATGTGGAATTGTTTGATTGCGATATCATTGCCATAAACATGCCATGCTATGCATCTTGTGTGTATCCTCCAATTGCTTTGGACATGCGTTGTCATGCTAGTCATTCAATTTCTCCTGTTGCTTGCAATAAGATAAATGCTTGCTATTTCACTCGCTTTGCTTGCAACAATATTGAGTATATGCGTTATAATGAGTTGGCCCCCATAGCTTTCTCAATTTTTGGAGATTTTGATGATTGCCATGATAAGCATGTTCCCCACTTGCATACTCACCATGCATCTATTTCATACTTGAATGACATTAATGGTGATGTGCACAAGAAGAGATACGTCATGATGGATGATGTGTATCTCTACCATGCACACACATTCTCCCTTTTGTGTATGATGTGTGTAGGTACCCGCACAAAAATGTCAACCTCGGTTGAGCACGAGTTGACAAAAAGAGCTCTTGAGAGCATCCCACAAGTGAGTTCAAGATCGAACCCAGCTCTGATACCTTTTGCATGCTTTGCATCTTTCATGTTGACAAATTGTTCCTTCCTATGGTTTGCTTGCAAGCATGTTAATGGTATTATATTCCCTTGTGACATTCATGTTTCTTCGCTTTTAGATAATGATGCTTTGTGTGTTGCAACAAAAATGTTGAACAATTTACCTTTCCGATGTTTTGTGTGCAACCACAATTCCATTAAGAACATGTATTGTCATGAGAGCTTCCAAGAATCTCGTCTTGTTGTTGCAACAAACATAAGGACCACTTGCTCTTTCATTTGGTTTGTTTACAAACACGTTACTTTGGCTTCCGCTTGGGATACTCATTTTCCCATGATATTTGCTTTCGATGATTTGTGTGTGACATCCAACATGTCGAACAATTTCTCTTTCCAATGGTTGGTTTGCACACATAATGATGTTGTTTTGGATATTCTTCCTTTTGTGTTTTTGCCAAATTCTCCTAACTTTGCATCAAATATGTTGATCAAATTTCTATTCGATTGCTTTGAGTGCCCCACTACTATGTTAATATGGAGTTTTTGAGTTTCCACATTTGGATGATGTTCAAACGATTTCCATGCACATTGACCATGCATATGCATCCCGTTTGCTATACTTGAGTTGTGCTAATCGTGTTGTGAACAAGAATGGACATGCCACAAATGACATGCTCCTCTATCACACACACACATATGTTGCTTGGTCTTTGTTGTATGAAGGTACAAATGCATACACGTCAACCTCTATGGACTATATGTTGACAAGAAGAACCGAAGAGAGTTACCTATGGCTACCCTTCATCGAGCTATCTCTACAAGCTAAGGTGACTTCCTTCTACTTGAGGACTCATGCTATAATCTTCATGAATTGGCTACGCTTTGAGTGTTGCTTCGCTTTTGCCGTGAGCTTTGTAGGCGTCATGGAAGGTGAAGGAACATTGAAGTGTGGTCAAGTCAATCTTCCCGAGGATGAATATATGGTGAACCCCAGGATCAAGAAGGTCTCTCGACCGCTTCTAATTTGTGATGAGCATGTAGAGTCGAGGACGACTCTTTTTGAAGGGGGGGAGCTGATGTAGCCCGACCTACGGTCGTTACCACATCTTGGTCTCCAACTTACGCCAAGTCGTCATGGACTCCAAAGGTGAATCCGTTCCTCTATGCGAGCCCCTTCCTACCCTAGTGAATGGTATGCTACTTCACTCCGTCACATATGCATGATAGGTTCACATTGACAAGTACGGAGGCAAGGGAGGAAGCTTGAGCATCAAGCCCGACAAGACGGAGGCTTGGAAGAGGAGGCGGAAGAAGACAGATCGTGAATGTTCTCCTCTCGGTGACTTGGTCGACCGGGATTGCAGACTACCGGCCAGCTGTACTACCGCCCACTACTACCGCCCCATACAGACGACGCCAGAAGTCCCAGATCGCAGCGGTACTACGGACCCAAGTCCCAGATTACCGGCCTCTGTGCTCATACTGTTAGCCTTCGGCCGATGTAACCCTCTAGCTCGTCCAAACCCTAGTTTTATTCCTAAACTACCCCTGTTTATGTGGTTGGCCTATAAATAGAGCCCCCACCCCTCATGTATCCCTTAGGGATAGATGATAGACTAAATACAACCCCCTTGTGTGGAATCTCTAGTTTTGCCTCATCCCCTTTACCAAGGGGACCGACTATCGTCACCAACCTCGATTGGACTTTGCATCACGCATCCATCGTTGAACAAGGCCTTGGAGTTCGATGTCTCGTCTCCAAGTTGTCAAGACCCTCCCCAAGGTGTTCTTCCCTCTCCGATGTGGATTTGAGGGAGCACGTTGACCGATCTTTCCTTGCGAGGATTCTATCGGACCGGTGGCCGCCGTTCGGGAGCAATCGGCCTTGTATCGTGTGAGTTTTGCGTGTGTTCATCGTGTTCTTCGCGAGGTGTGTGTTCGCTTCCGCTACCTTCTCCCTTTCCCCTCGCTTTCCCATCGATTTGACCACGAGATCCGTGAAGATCGGGCACCCAAGAGGTTAACCCCTCCATCAAATCCCATGTGAGTATGAGAGCCACTTAGCCCACTTGAGTGAGAACAAGAGTGAGATGAGTGACTCCACCTTATGTGAGATTGAGTGCTTCCACTTGGAGGGCATGAGCGGTACTCCTAGTGAGTTGATAGTGGTAGTTGATAGGTCAAGTGAGACCATTTCGATTTCTAACAACTTACCCTCTACCTCTTGTGTGTTCTCTTGTGTTATGCTAGGTTCCATGGATGAAGAAGCGCCAAGCCATGAAGCAATGATGCCTCAATTGGAGAAGATGTACATGGTGCACGAAGATGATGCTATGCCATGGCTACATCAAGAAGACGAAGTCGTCCACAAGGAGGCCACTACTTCCACAACACCCACTTCATATGAGAGGTATGACCAAGGTAACAATAAGGGTGTTGATGATGCCATGATCCCACTAGTGGACATGATGAATTGTGAGGATATGCATGTTATGGATGACACTTGTGACATTACATATGCTTCACTCATATTCCCATGTGATTCTTTGCCTTTGCATAATATTGATCATGTGGAATTGTTTGATTGCGATATCATTGCCATAAACATGCCATGCTATGCATCTTGTGTGTATCCTCCAATTGCTTCGGACTTGCCTTGTCATGCTAGTCATTCAATTTCTCCCGTTGCTTGCGATAAGATGAATGCTTGCTATTTCACTTGTTTTGCTTGCAACAATATTGATCTTATGCGTTATAATGAGATGGCCCCCATAGCTTTCTCAATATTTGGAGATTTTGATGATTTCCATGATAAGCATGTTCCCCACTTGCATAATCACCATGCATATCTTTCATACTTGATTGACATTAATGGTGATGTGCACAAGAAGAGATACGTCATGATGGATGATGTGTATCTCTACCATGCACACACGTTCTTCCTTTTACATATGACGTGTGTAGGTACCCGCACTATCATGTCAACCTCGGTTGAGCACGAGTTGACAAAAAGAGCTCTTGAGAGCATCCAACAAGTGAGTTCAAGATCGAACCCAGCTCGTATACCTTTTGTATGCTTTGCATCTTTCATGTTGGCAAATTGCTCTTTCCTATGGTTTGATTGCAAGCATGTTGATGGTATTATCTCACCTTGTGACATTCATGTTTCTTTGCTTTTGGATATTGATGCTTTGTGTGTTGCAACAAAAATGTTGAACAATTTCTCTTTCCGATGTTTTGTGTGCAACCACAATGCCATTAAGAGCATGTATTGTCATGAGAGCTTCCAAGAATCTCGTCTTGTTGTTGCAACAAACATAAGGACCACTTGCTCTTTCATTTGGTTTGTTTGCAAACGTGTTATTTTTGCTTCCGCTTGGGATACTCATATTCCCATGATATTTGCTTTCGATGATTTGTGTGTGACACCCAACATGTCGAACAATTTCTCTTTCCAATGGTTGGTTTGCACACATAATGATGTTGCTTTGGACATTCTTCCTTGCGTGTTTTTGCCGAATTCTCCTATACTCGCATCAAGGACATTGATCAAAATTCTAGTCAATTGCCTTGAGTGCCACACTAAAACATTTTATGGAGTTTTTGAGTTCCCACATTTGGATGATGTTCAAATGATTTCCATGCACTTTGACCTTGCATATGCATTCCATTTGCTATACATGCATTGTACTAATAGTGTTGTGAACAAGAATGGACATGCCACATATGACATGCTCCTCTATCACACACGAAAATATTTTGCTTGGTCTTTGTTGTGTGAAGGTACAAGTGCATACACGTCAACCTCTATGGACCATGTGTTGACAAGAAGAATCGAAGAGAGTTACCTATGGCTACCCTTCATCGAGCTATCTCTACAAGCTAAGGTGACTTCCTTCTACTTGAGGACTCATGATATAATGTTCATGAATTGGCTACGCTTTGAGTGTTGCTTCACTTTTGTCGTGAGCTTTGTAGGCTCATGGAAGGTGAAGGAACATTGAAGTGTTGTCAAGTCAATCTTCTCGAGGACGACTATATGGTGAACCCCAGGATCAAGGGTATCCTTCGACCTCTTCTACTTCGTGATGACCATGGAGAGTCGAGGATGACTCTTTTTGAAGGGGGGGGGAGATGATGGTCTGACCTACTACGGTTACTACATCAAGGTCTCCAACTTACGCCAAGTCGTCATGGACTCCAAAGGTGAATCTGTTCCTCTATGCGAGCCCACTTACTACCCTATGGAATGGTATGCTACTTCATACTCCGTCACATATGCATGATAGGTTCACACCGACCAGTACGGAGGCAAGGGAGGAAGCCCGGAACATCAAGCCCGACAAGATGGAGGCTTGGAAGAGGAGGCGGAAGAAGACAGATCGGCAGCTACCAGGTCCAAGCGGTACTACTGGCCGATTACAGGTCACGGTACTACCGCCTTACTATCACTTCGATGCAGCCTGGTCCTACGACCGCTACTACATCTACTCCCACGAGCTCCCCAAGTGGACCCATGACTCGCGCCCGAGCCAAACTCCTTCAAGCTAAGGTGAACTCGCTCCTCTCCTTGTGTGACTTTGATACACCCTTGGATGGCCTGCTACTTCATACGCATACACTGTGCATCATCAGGTACGAAGAGAAGGACCCAAGGAACGGAGGAAACGGAGGGGAAGCAACCAGATCGCCAATGTAATTACTGTTGAGCCGACCGGTACTACCGGTTCAAGCGGTCCTACCGGGCCCAGCTACCGGACGCTCCAGGAAGAACCATTCCACGCCCCAGATGCCAGCGGTACTACCGCCCAAAGAACTGTACTCACGGACAGCAGATTACCGCCTCCTACTGCCACATAAAGCGCCCGACGGAGGCCCCAGTTCGCCACTTGATACTATCACTGAGCTGTACTCAAGTTGCACCGGTACTACCGTTGCCTGTGTACTACCGGTCCTGATTGAATCTGAACGCATGAGTTCGCCCCAGTGCCCTGTACCCCTTACTATATTTTCCTAATTCGTTCCGAAACTACCCCTGTTTTGTGGCTGGACTATATATAGCCCCCACCCTCTATTGTAAACCCTAGACTTGGATAATAATAGATATTAAGGAAACCCTTTGAGGAACTTATATCTATTGGTCTCATGCTCCTACCAAGGAGCACCGGATTATCCACCCCCCTCTTGGATCTTGCCTATTGCGTTCAAGTTGTACAAGGCCTTGGGTTCTCGGTTTCTCGCCCCCAAGTCGTCAAGATCTCACCAAGCACCTCGTCCCCCGTTGTTGGCGTGGAGAGTGAGCTTCGCCTAACACCGATCCTAGGGATTATGTTGGACCGGTTGCCACCGGCGTGAGAGATCGGCGTGTATCGTGTTTTGTGTGCGTGTGTTCGTGGTTTTCATCTCTTCTTCCCCCGACCACCGCTTTTCCCCCTCGTTTCTCGTGGAATTCGTGAAAGATCGGGCCAACCCCATAACATATTGGTATCAAGAGCACGGTTGATCACGAATTTCCTCCCCAATTTTTCTTTGATCCCCCTTAAAATCGAAAATCCCACCAAAAAGAGCCACAATTTGCCTTCGGATCGATCTTTGGATTTGGTGAGTTTTTCGTGGTTTTGGTCCATAGATCTGTTGCTTTTGGAGTCGATCTATAGCCCCTGTTGTTCCTAGCCCATCCTTTCGGTCAGATCACCACGAATTTGAGGATTTTGGTCAAGTTGAGTTCGTTCCTGTTCATATGGCGGTACTACCGTGGTCAAGCGGTACTACATGATTCACCGGTACTACCGTCGTATAAGCGGTACTACCGCACGGTACTACGGGACGTTGCCAGATTACTACCGCTCGCCTCTGACCGTGTTTCTTTGCTCATTTGACGCCTCAACTTCGTTTGCTGACTTTCCCACTTCACTTGTTCGTGTTTCGCGTGTTTGTCGCCATTTTCACAACAGCTTCCGCATCAAAGTCACCACGCGCTCAACGACACCGCGACACTCGAACATTCCCCCCACCAACGGTTGCAAGTCGTCAACAATACCGAAGGTATAACTTGCACCACTTTGACAGCCCCATATCTTCCTTGTGTGTATCTATCCTATGAGAGCAACTCATTTTGTGTTTGTCTAAGCATTGTGCACTTGCCATTGGAAAGTGAGAGTGTGAGGGCAAATACAAAAGTTAACATAGTAACATAGAAAGGGAGAAAAAGAGAAAGAATAAAAAAAAAAGAACAAAAGATAAAATAGAAAGATACATAGTCTCCCAATACAAAGAGAATACCAAGCTTGTAAGCCAACAAGAGAGAGGAAAAGAGCGCACCAAGGCAAGTGCACAAATCTATTGCTTATCCTCTTTTGGCAAACGAGTTGTGGTCTCTCCTTGAGTCGGCACGACAACCGAGCGTAGTCTTCGTTAGGACCTTTTGTGCTCATTTTCATAGTCGTGCTAACCCCGTTTTTTTCTCCACGTGTGTGTTTTTCGTGTTTCTGTAGATCGTATCCTTTTGCTTTTGATCTTTGGTTCTTTACCACGTAGAACAATAACCTTTTGCTTGGATCGTTTCGTTTGGTTTTCCACAATCCTAACGTTCCACCAAAAGCTTTTGAGAGTTGTAGCATATTTGTGTGTGAGTTTGTTGCCCATTTCACTTTGCACGCTGTTCGCTCACTTGTGTGGCAATTGGTTTGATATAATCTCCAAGGTGAAGTAAAAGGCTAACTCTCCGCACCTTTTTTTTTTCTCCATATACAACCCTTGTCGGCTTTGCATCATGGACAGGAATGGCGAGCCGTCCCAACCACCACCTCCGGAGGACGACACACAATTCATGACAAGATGGGACCATTGGAAGGTCCGAGGAGAATTCAACTACCGTTGTGAAGCTCTCGAGCGGCGCCAAGATGAACAATTTAGCGAGGCCCGTGTGGAATTCAAGAACATCGACAACCGCTTCGAAGAAGTCCATGGCCAAATGCATGCCATGCAACACAACCTCGGTCATCAAAATGAAGCTCTTGGTCGTGCACTCGCCTCAACGGATGAGAAGCTTCAACGCCTCATTGATGGACTAGCAAGGCCACGCTCGCGCGAATCAAGCTCATCCGGCACTCGCAGTGAATCAAGTGCACCTCGCCGTCACGCTTCAAGGCACCGGGATGGACCCGTTCTTCAATCCATGAGCTCTTCTCAAGCGGTACCATCTCCACGACACGCCGCAACGTCAAGCTATGATGGTGACCTCTCCGCAAGACCTCCAAGACGTGAAGCGAACCGGCCACAACCAAGGGCACTTGTGATTCAACAAGAGCAACCGCGCATGGACCACCAAGCCCATCGCCGTCAACTTGTCCTTTCAACAAGTGAAGCATCCGAAGAGGACGAACAAGATCACCGTCGACGTGAAGCACTCGAAGATCCACCAAGGCGTCATCATCGACATGATCGTCCACGTCGGCAACATGATGTTCATGACGAGCCTCCTCTACACCAAGAAGAAGAAGAGCAGCCCATTGCGCATGCGGCTTGACGTCCTCCTCGCCACAGGGCGCAAGACAATGCTCCTCGGCATCAACCGCGTCAAGAACAAGAGCAAGCTCCCCAAGCTCGTCGTGAGGACAATCAACCTCCTCCTCATCCTCAACAGCGCCAATAGAACGAGCAAGCTCCCCAAGCTCGTCGTCAAAACCAAGTTCCACCACCAAACGCGGCACCTCAACAACCACAAGAGCAACGCAACCATCACCAAGCAAGACATGGAAGCTCGGATGATGATGATGACCGCCCAAATCATGGCAACCGCCGCAACCGGAACGGCAATGAAGAAGAAAATTTCGGCAAGCTCAAATTCACCATGCCCAAGTTCACCGGTTCCAATGAACCCGAGGAATATCTCTCGTGGGAACTCAAGGTCGACAAGATCTTCCGCATGCACAACTATAGCAATGAGAAGATGATGGCCATGGCATCCCTCGAGTTTGATGAATATGCCAACCTTTGGTGGGAACAAGTCCAACTCGCTCGCGAAGCAAAAGAAGAGCCTCCAATCGCAACTTGGCAAGATATGAAGGCTCATATGAGATCCCGCTTTGTTCCTTCGCACTACATGCGTGACCTCTTTAACAAGCTTCAAACGCTTAGTCAAGGGACAAAGACCGTGGAAGAGTACTTCAAGAAAATGGAGCTCAACATGATCCGTGCCAACATTGAAGAGCGAGATGAACAAACAATGGCACGCTTCCTCAATGGCTTGAACCATCCCATCAAGCGCATCACCGAGTTCCAAAAATACAACAACATGGTTGAGCTTGTGCACATCGCATCCAAGGCCAAGCGTCAAGTGCAAGAGGACATCAAGTATAACAAGCCAAAGACGTACTTCACCTACAAGCAAGCACCAACCACTACTCCAACAACACCAAGTGGAAGCTCCTCAAGTACAACCAAGCTTCCCTTCAAGCCAACACTCCCTCAAGGAAAACAGCCCCCAAGTGGCAAACACACAAGGGACGATCAACCATTCAATGGTGAATGCTACAAGTGTGGAGGCAAAGGGCACAAGTCGAATGCATGTGGGAACAAGAAAGTTTTGTTCATCCATGACAACGGCGATGAAGAATACTTGAGTGAAGAAGAGTTTGATGCAAGGGTCAAGGAAGCCATGGCAAGGCAACATTTGGAAGAGGACCAAGAACTTTGTGTGAGCATGACGCAAGTCCATCGCCAGGTCACAAGGGTCTTGACTACCCAAGTCAATGCAAATGAAGACCAACGCCGAACATCTTCCAAACTCGTGCGCATCAATGGGAAGTCCATCAAAGTTGTCATCGATGGAGGGAGTTGCCACAACCTTGCAAGCACGAATTGTGTGAGAAACTCAACCTCACCCTCCATCCGCATAAACACCCTACCATATCCAATGGCTAAGTGACCAAGGATCCACAAGATCAAGCACATCGTCTCGTGGCGTTCTCAATTGGACACTACAAGGACACGGTGGAATGTGACGTGGTCCCAATGACGGTTTGTCATATGTTGCTCGGAAGACCGTGGCAATATGACAAGCGTGCTTTGCATAATGGTCACTCAAACACTTACACCTTCAAATGGCTTGATAAAACTTGTGTGTTGCAACCAATGACTCCTAGCCAAATAATTGCGGACAATGCAAAGGCTTTAGCGAGGGCGCAATACACAAAAACACCTTGTGAGAAGAGTGGTGAGCGAGAGAACCACACCATAGTGAGTGAGAGCTACAAGCCAAACTCGAGTGGAAAAACTAAGAGTGTTCTTCTTGCCACCAAAAGTGAGATGAGAGAAGTGCGGAACATCCATCCATCTTGCACTATGTCCTTGTATGCAAGGGACTAGCGCAAGGAACTAACGACTTGACAAATGTTCCTCCTTCTTTGCTGACTATTTTGCAGGAATTCCAAGATGTATTCCCGGAAGAGCTTCCTCATGGCCTTCCTCCTCTTCGTGGAATCAAGCACCACGCCGACCTCTCATACCCGCCATCACTCCCAAACGGCCGCCGCGCGCACAAACCCGGAAGAGACAAAGGAGATCGAACGCCAAATCAACCAACTCGTCTCCAAAGGTTTGATCCAAGTAAGCTGTAACATCCTCAGAATTGGCCCTATGCAAGTTTCAGCGCTTCCCGCCAAACCCGCATAGAAACGATTCAAAGGTGCCCACCAGGCACTTGCGTGCGGGTGGAAAACGAAGTAATATCATTACACAACAGTCCTCGATGGAACCCACAAAACATATATATATATACAACATGACTCCATGAGTCAAGAATACAAATATACAGTACAAAGATCCAATCACCTTGAAAACGGTAGAGCGTCCGACTACGGACAAGATGCAAATGGGGCTAAGAGCCCTGAAGAATAACCAATGGCATCCATAACCCCGCCTGTGCCAAGGAAGGGTAACCTCGCTAACGACATCGATCTCAAAACCGCTTAAACAAAAGGGTGCCGACAAAGGCAAAGGAAAGAGAGCGGTCAAGATCGAGGCCAAGACACGGCGAGACTAGAATTGGTCCTCGCCTACATAGGTATGGTGGATCGAATGCAGCGCATGCACTAAACAACCTATAGAGACTCGAGATAACTGCCGGCTATCGAGAGGGATAAGAAAGACCTATTCGAACCAACCTAATTCTACCACCAAACATACCCATCTGGTATTTCTCGAGACCAAACGAGGAAGTCAACCGAGGAACTCACGCTTGGCGCTTTATTCATTCCGTTATAGTTGCGCAATTACTAGTCGATATAGATAGCGAGTCATCCCGATATAATAAGCGTAAGGCTTTTAGTTAACCATTCGGCTTGTAGTTGCAACACTTACTAGTCGACACGATTAGCATGAGATATCCCAAACCCAGCGCTTGTTGGTACTTTTACTTAGCCATTCCGCTGTAGTGAAGCTGATTACTAGTCATATCGGATACAGTCAAATTATAACGAAGAACTTTAGTTATAGTTGTCTATGATCGAGAACTGTGCTCAAGTCGTCCATAACCGCGACACGGCTTTTCTAAAAGATTTAAGTAGGGTGCACCAAAGTATCCACACGCACTTCGACCCTTTTGCCGATTAGTTAACATACACCCATCGGTATGTCGGCGGGCCTAAGTCATGACGTTTCCCGCACCCAAAGCAAGTACATGGGGCCACCCCACTAAGCTACCCGCGAAGTTGTTGGCTCCAGAACGGACCTGTGGTTTGGCGCTGCATTCAGAACGATCGAACCCGAAGTGTGACCTGGCTTGTCGATATCTGAAAACACTCCGCATCCTAAATAAGACAGTGCTCACGCACAAACTTAAATAAAGCGATAAAGCATGGCATAAGTACAAGATAGTAATAAAGCTCAAACTACTTTGTGGCCCCCAAGACAATACTTTGAAATCAGGTACTAATCGATGGGGTGCCCACACACCCCACCGTGGTTAGCGCTCGATCTCTAATGTGTCAAGAACTCGGGTCCCTGAGGACACCGGAGCTGATTAAAAACCAAATATTGTCTATTACCCATCGGTGCCTCGCATTTACCTACTTCAATTTTAGTTATTAAACAAGAATTAAAGCCATGATCATCTCCAACATTAAACATGCAACACTCCAACAATCGAGGTACTTGACGACACGCAATGAAGACTTGAGCAAGCGACTACGACGCATAAGTCCAACTATCTACCAATCAACAGGTAATAGGATGTGTCTAAGGCAATATAAGGCTGCAAGGATATCACGAATGCGAAAACTAGAGCATCGCAACACAGATAGCAATAGATCAACAGGGGGAATAAATACTATAAAAGTAAGATAGGTAGAAAGGGGGAGGTGCTCGCCTGAAAACATTGCCGAAGGTTCATCCGAAGATCGGGTCGACACTCGCATCAACTCATCGGCCTAATCCGTGAAGAAGCAAAGCACTAGAAGAAACACCGGATGCACTATTTAATACTACGGCAAAAGATCGGGCGTGATGCATGTATGATGTATGACATGGCAAGATGCGATGCAATTAGGCAATATTAACGGAACCGGGGTCCCGGCAAATATTTAAGTGGTTCAAGTTGTTTAGATACCCCACAATTTAAATGTTGTCTTACCATGGCAAAAGATAGCACTGGTTCGCTACACAAATTTAAATGGAGGCAAACTAAGACTAGAATAGCCCGCATATGGTCTCCATATTTAATTTAGGTGAATCGTCGAAACACCCCCAAACACCCATAATATGTATGCAAGCATGTACAAATTAATATGCAACAATATCAATATCAGATATTATAAAAAAATATGGGGCTTGGAAAGGGGTCACACATGGGGACTCGACGATCTTGGTTAGGGTTCGACGAGGTTCTACCACTGGGCCGGGAAGGAGAACTTGACACGGCGCTGGGTTCGGGATTGGTCTTCGGATCCTCAGGATCGGGTCTTCGGTTACCGTGAGGGAGAAGAACATCAGGTTCAGTCTTCGAGTTCGTGTAGAAGATCTTGTCGAACCAGCGTCATCACCACCAAGTCCCATGTTGTTGACCTTGGGGCTTCGACGTCTATGGTCTTCCGGTGGTGCCCTGGAGGTATGTGGAGGTTCTTGTCACTAGCAGAAGCGGAAGTGGGTTTTGGCCATGACGTGGATGTCGAACTTGGTATTGGTATAGCTTGGTCCACGATGAGATCGTCCTGAGAGCAACAGCACCACACGGTACAGATCTTAGCGAGCCATGTGCCATCACCGATTCAGCACACCACACAGACACATGGCAGCAGGATAAACATGCAGATCAAGGAGAAACTTACGCTGCAGGAAATTGTCCCAAGTGGGTATTGACTCGATCACCTGGTATCAACCAGAGCCATCGTTGACTACTGGAGGCAGCAAAACAGCAAGGGGCCCCATGGCTTGGCTGCAACAGCGGACGCGCAGGTGCAGGGGCCAGACGGACGACGACGAGGGAGGCCGAGAAAAGCGAACGACGGCCGGAGGAGCTCAATGGAGCGGCTCAGGAGAGACGGGCTCAAGCGCTCACGGAAACGACGTGACAGCGATGCTCATGACGGAAGCGAGGATAGGAGGAGGGGATTCCCTGGCGGCGCTCGAAGGTTGAGGGAGGGGCGATGGGAGGCAGCGGCAGGTGCCGGCCGTCCTGGCGGCGGGCGGAGTCGTGGGAGGAGGTTACTGGGCCGGCAACCGGGCGCCAGGGAGGAGGCGGCGGGGAGAGACGAGCGAGGGGGAGAAGGGGTCACGAGCGAGAGGGTCGGGGAAGGTAAAGGGAGGGAGCGGCGGCGCCTGCTGGGGAGGGAGAGGGGTCGCGCGGCCCGGGGCGTCGAGGAGGTGGGGTCGGTCTCGGGGGAGGGCGCGCGGAGGCCGACGGAGATCAGCAGCGGAGAGGTGCCCCTGGCGGCGACGGGCGGCCAGAGGAGAGAGGAAGGCCAGAGGCGGCGCTGCGGGTCTGGCGGCGGGGATCCGAACGAGAGGTAGGTGAGGAGCAGGGTGCGGGGCGAGGTCGCCGGAGAGGGGGCGCGCAGCAGAGGCGAGCAAGCAGCAGCGGCGGCGGAGGGTGCCGACGTGGGGAAGAGAGAGAGGGATGTGATGCGAGGCGTGCATGACAAAGGGTGGGGCCAGGCTGCAAGGGACCAGGAGAGGGGCTGCATGCGGTTGAGTGCCAAGGGTGTGGAGTACTGCAGCAAGTGTGTGTGCGTGTGTGGGCCGGGGAGTGGGTGGAGGAGGTGGCAGATGGTGGTTGGGTGGATGGAGGGAGGAGAGATGAGGTGGCGTGCACCGATTGGTGCAGGTGAGGTGGAGGGGGCTGGGTAGGAAAAATAGGGTAGGGTTTCTGGTAGAAAAGGTTTGGGTGTTTCTCTGGGGTAGATAGGATTTTATCTGGAGGTGGCCAGCTGGGCTTTCGGGCCTGGCGGGCTGCCTCCTAAAAACAATTTAAAATTTTTATTTATTTAAAACGGGGCTTTTGCAAACCGTGGGTAGACAAAACAAAATATTCTGGAGACCCAGGTTTTGTGTTTGAATAAAGACGGGGCGTTTAGAAAACAAAAACAGATTTTTCGAAAATAGTTTTTAAACAAACCATGCAAGATGATGACGATGCTCAAATGCAAGGTGGCATGATGACATGAGCATGCAGTCATGATGATGCAATGCACAAAAACAACGCGATTTTCTAGTAGTGGTTTTTGCGGGGCGCCACAATTCGACACCACTAACAATGGATCTCGCCCTCGAGATCCGCCTCATGGTACCGGGAAGAAGGGCGGCGATCTGAATCTTCTCGCATCGTGTAGATCCTCACGACACCACTAACAAGAGGTCGTTGTCCGTGATCGTCGAGAGAACACTCCGGGAACAAAAGGTCGAAGGTAGAGGTATCAACAAATAAAGCCACCTCTAACTTCGATAGAAAGAGGGAGCCGATGCATTCTCATCCACTTCAATGTACAAAAGCGAATAGAAGGGGTAGTCGGCATGGGGGACAATCCATCACGCACCCAAACTATTACTCACAATCGTGAGAAAAGCGTGCAACCATTCTCGAATCGATCAAGATCTTGACAATCGAGGTTCGAAACAAAGGAGGATGCGACTATGCATCGGATCCGCGTAGATGATGTCGTGCGTCGAAAAAAACACCTAAGGCACGAGAAGGAACAAAGAGAAGTCCGCCAAACGAAGGATTCCTCGGATAGCATGAATACCAGATGTAGCAACACCGTTACCAAAGGAGGAAGCGAAACCCTGAAGGTACGATGGAACCCAACCACGAGAAATCCTCGACTCAAGAGAGAGAAGAGAGCGGATTCAAAACACGCAGAG